>CM040764.1:18720236-18880236 GCA_022829145.1 Albula goreensis | reverse complement strand
GACAGAGCATGTAGGTGTGTGTGAAACAGCACACACACACCTGTGTGAGACAGCACATACTGTATTTACGTGTGCATTCAAGCACAGATCCACATAGGCACATACACATCACCACACAATGATCTGTGGGAATCTTTTCTTACCCATTTTCCACACTCCTTTTTTTTTACTCTCACCTTCCCTCTGTCTATCTCCTTATCTCTCTGTCTCTCCCTGTCTCTCTATCCTTCTCCCTTCTTCGCTCCCTCCCTCCTGCTGTTCTCTCTCTCTCCCCCCTTGCCACTGTGTGCCCCAGGCTAAATGAGGATCAGACAGAGAGATCTGTTGGGCTTCTCTCTGCCGCGCAAACCCACGCTTTCTCCTGGGGTCCCCACACTCTGTGTTATGTAAACACCATGCTCCCGCTGTCAAAGAGGAGAAAAAACTCATTTCCACATCAAAGCTAGCCTAGCCGCTGGGCCTCAGCGCAAAAGTGTCATGTTAAGTGTTGTGTAGGTTAAATTTGCACCTTGCGAGAGATACGCTCTGTCTCCCTCTCCTTTTAAAGTAAAAAAAAAGTGTTTCAATTTCATTTTTTTTTGATGGCACAGTACATGTTTAAAGGAATCGACTTAAAAGGGTTTTCAGTCCTCAAATGGTGTTCGGCGCTCGACATTGGCCGACCTTCAGGCAGTTGCTAAGACTGAAAAGCTTCGTCTGCAAGACTCCGTACATGAACGGAAGCGCTCCAATTAAGAGCAGCATGCACATTACGCTATGCCACAGTAATGTATTGACACGATTAGATAGAAAATAGTACAAATATGTTTATGTATTTGACATACATTCCAAAAATGTACGGTGCATATATTGCTTGCAGACTTTGGTGAAATATGTATTTGAAATACTTTTTGGTGATAATTGTGTTAAAATTGTCAGTAATGTGCAATTTTTGTAAGCGTTTCAAATAAATATTTGTCCCTGATGGTGTGTTCCCTGGTCTGGCTGTCAGAAGTGCAAATGACGATATGATAGAGACACTTCAGCTATTCTATATCTTAGGTGTACCTTCCTGAATTCATAATCAGCCAGTTCTAGTCAAAAATGAGTTAATTTTATTTATACATTTCTTTGCTGGCTAATTGCAGACTGACTAAAAATTCTGTGTTTATCCAAGTTTAGAGGATGGCGCTAAAGCTGGGTATTTACAGTAAGATTACTACAGCCATTATTTATTTAAAAGGCTAATGAGGGAGACAGTGACCCGTGCGGACACTCACACACCACAAAAACCACTCTGACCATCCGACCTCAGTCTGCACATCAACTCCCTTTTTGGGCTAATGAGGGGACATTCATTAGCCCTCTGGTCCTACTCTCAAACGGTGCAGGGTGTCTCTGCATTTCACTCCGTTTCATTGTCTGATCTAATAACATGCTGTGCGAAATAGAATACATGGCTCGTTTTTGCCAGTGTTAGCTAAGCTAAATTAATCTTCTGTAAACACATACACCCATTAAAAAAACACCCAAACATTTTGATGACATGCCATCATCATAGTGTTCATTTGTCTGGAATAGGAATATTTTTCTATCAATTATGTCCAGCCTGTTTATTTGTTCAGCCTAATATCGTTTTATTTGTGTCAGGTGCAGCGTATCTGGAGAGTGTAAAGAATCTTGAGCTCAGCTCATCTGGTGGATGGTGGACTGAAAAGGAGTGAAGGCCGGCGACACGTGCTGTAAAAGTCACGCATGGGTGGTGCTTTCCCAAATCCATGGAGGACGCTGCAGCGATGGGCTAGACTCACAAATATGACTGGGCATTCCATATCGGAAGAAAAAAAAAAAACACACACTCACAACTCAGACACTCGGGCCTGAGTACTGAGATTCATAATAGCTGTTGGTTTGAGTGGCACACGGTTCACTCTCCACAGACAGGGACAAGGTCGTTAGAAAGGCGGCGCTCCCCAGAGCCGCCCCTGCAGAAGGCACATGTATGGGGGCGCATAGTCACCTGCACGCCTGGCCTCTCCTTCAGCACAGCGCCGCTCCCCCCGGCCTGAGTGTGATTAACCTCCAGCTCCATTCACAGGACGGCGGGGAGCACTGCAGCTCTCTCACGGCCCAATACACTGGGGGTCACAACTCCTGCCCCGCCCCACCCCGCCCGGCCGGTGAGGATGCTGGCTTTTCAGTGCATCTCGGCACTTTGACACTTCAATTAGGTCATTGATTGGCTAAAAAAAAAAAAAAAGTTCACACACCTTGCTCCCAAGAACGTATCTGACTGCTGAGTGAGAGGAAACAAGAAAAACCACCAGAGGAGGGGCTGGGGGGGTTTCGGTGAGTTTCAGCACTTTAAGTTTAATTTAAGTCATTTATTGAACCCATGAAGTTTGTTTCTGAGGCCTTCTCTGGCTGCTGATTGAGAGGAAGGGATGTAGTGGATGCAGATTTTTTGGTGTGTTTCAGCACTTAAGTGATTCATTTAAGCCATTGATTGGCAAACTTTGTTTCCGAAGCCTTATTTGGCTGCTGATTAAAAGGAAAACACAAAAAGTAGCATTCACATCATCCCATAGGACTGTGCATCCCCATTGTGTACACACACACACACACACACACAGGAGGAAAGCAGGAAATGCAGCAATGCACACACACTCCATCCATTCAGTGCCTGGGTACACAGGCAGAAGGCAATGCTTTTAATGCTAGCCGCTAAAATAGCTGAGGAACAAAGACGCCCACGAGGCAAACTCTGAGTGGAGCAGCTCCAGCACTAACCACAGGCTAATTTAATTACTGTCCAATAAAATAAAATAAAATAAAATAAATAAATAAAGCAAAGCAGCTGGTCATAGATCCTCTGAAATTCTCACAATTAAACCTCCTTTGTGTTCTGAAATGAACCGCAGAGTTTTGAGCTCCCAGAAACCCCCTCTCTCACCCTGGCGCCTGGGTATCCCCCCCTGTTCAAAGCCGGTTCTGTCTCACGGCCGAGCGGGCGGTGGAGCTCCAGGGCAGATCCAGGTGGAGCTGCCCACACAGGACAGGTGTGTCTGATCCCATCCCTGCTCCTGAGACAGGCTCTCTGCGCCTGCTCTGGACCGCTGAACAAATCGATAAGATACTGCTGTAATGCCTGTAGCACCACGGGCCCTCCCAAAACCTCTCTCCCCTCTCCAACTCCCTTCTCTCTCCACCTTCCTTTCACTTCTCACACTCTAATTCAAAATGTTTTCCTTGAATGGCAACATATTCTGTGCTAAAGGTTTGTGCGCTGTGTGTTGCTGAAGCAGTAAATGCAGAGATGACATTAGGCATTACAAAACCTCTCCCTGTTCCCCTCCTACACACAAACATCACATCAATACATTAAATGTAGGCATTTAGCACACACTCGTATCCAGAGCAATTCACCCCGTTTACATTTCTACACACTACTCCTTTATATACAGTTGGATAATTACTGAAGCAATTCAGCTTAATTGCCTCAGGGATACAGCAGCAGTGCCCTTCATGGGATGTGTACCTGCAACCTCAGGGTTACAAGTCCAGCTCCTTCCTTAACTTGTACTAAACTGCTGTACTAAATCGCACACATGGGTGCCCACACACACACACACACACACACACACACACACACACACACACACACACACACACACACACACACACACACACACACACACACACACACTAATATCCCAACTTAAAAACTTAACCAATGTTTGAAAAAGGACTATTTCTTGAATTTGAAAAACAGCAGTCAAATAAAAAGAAAGAAAAACCTTTCCCCATCCCTTTCTTTCTACCTGTCCCTCCCCCGCTCTCTTCCTTTCTCTCCCTCGATGACTTCTTCTACCCCCCCTACTTGTTCTGTTCTCTTCCTTGTTACAGAATCAACACCGTATAAAGCTAATGTAGAACAATAAGCACCAGTGAAGGAGAGATTTTTATTTTTTATTTGGTGCTGCTGAAGAAAAGACTGTTCCCCTCGCTTTGACTCTGACTCCGGGAACACCTCCAAATCCAGCCGTTACTGATTCAGACACATATTTCTAAAAAGTAAAAGAAGTTTCTGAGGCACACTCATCGTTGCCAAAATCTACTCCTCAGATTCCCATTTGCCCGTGTCTGGCTTCCTGGTGGAAACGCTCAGTGTGTCAGAGTTAATGTGGGTGCTTTTCTGCCCCCGGCTGTCCGAAAGCTGGCAAGTATATTAAACATGTTCAAATATCATAGTGGGCCCAAATATTATCGTATCGGATAGAATACCAATCTCTCTCCCTCTCTCTCGCGCTCCCTCTTCCTTTCCCTCGGTACTCAGTGCTTGCAAATGCGGCTCTACATGAATTATATATACGTGTGATGTAAAAAAAGGCCCTCATGGCTCTGCTGCTGGAGTGTGGTTCGGCTAGTTTTGGGAAGCACTGGGCACCAATCTCAACTCTGGGCACATTGAAATCTGCGAAATGTGTGGAGGAGTGTGGGGTGGGGTGGGGTGGGGAGGGGTTAAAGTGCTCTGTCTCATTCCCTCGTAATAACGCTCCGCACTGCCGGCTCCGATCCGTGCACCTCCACCCCGCCGATTCGTTTTCATTTGGATTCTGGGCGGTGCGCTGGAGAGCCGGAGCCATGGCTGCTTGGTTATGAAAAGACTTCAAATAGAGGGAACTTTTTAAAATTCCACAAATGTCATACAGTACCATTCTTCCTCAAATCAGAGAAAAAAACACCCCCCCCCAATCTGCGTCGCCCCCCTCCCTGAGTGTTAGAAGTCAAATGCAGTCTCTGGAAACGATGGTGCACTGAACAGCAGGGGGGTTGTCTTTCATTAACCAATAAGAGGCTTAATAAACATGGCATGGGGTGTCAGTGACTACGGCAAGAATGGGCCAAGGTCGGGGAGGGGGTGGGGGGGTGTGGGGCTGAACAGCATGACAGGCACAGAGCAGTTTCTGGCATACAGACAGCCCCCCCCACACCCCCTCCTAAACAGCCCCCCCCCCCAGTCCCACCCCCATCCTGCAGGAAAAGTAGGTTATTTTTTATCAACCTACTTTCTTTATGCATTTGCATTTACAACACTATTGTCGGTCTGGTTCAGTGCCTGAATTTCCTGCAATTTCAGTAGGAGTGGAAACCTGCCCTACTTATACGGTGATATTGTGCTGCTGCAACAAGGGACGGAAAAAACCTAATCAATAATGATGAGGGTGATGATTACCCTGAATTCGTCTGTCCACAGTAAAAAATGGGGGTCAAGTGAAGGATAAGTGAGGACCGTATGTACATGAGAAAAGGAGCATAATGAGCCAGCCTGGTTCCAGCTGTACATTAGGAAAGGGGGTATAATGAGCCAGCCTGGTTCCAGCTCTACAGTGGAAAAGGGGTATAATGAGCCAGGCTGGTTCCAGCTCTACAGTGGAAAAGGGGTATAATGAGCCAGCCTGGTTCCAGCCCTACAGTGGAAAAGGAAATGAGCCAGCCCAGTTGCAGTGTATAGGTAGGTTTTTTTCTCTGGAACGTCCAGCCACAACAGCACAATGAACAACCATCAATAACATCTCTACTTTATCTCTGTTCATCTATATTTACTGCATCTTTATTCATCGCTATCTTCCGTGTCTCCTCTCCGCTCTCTGCCTGGAAAGCATTCCTAAAGCTTCAGTCCACACAGCGTCGCACCAAACAAATACCGCTTTATTTTTCCTTTCACACAAACCCAAATCCTTCGCAGCGCATTACTTACTTATTCCAGCAGACGTCCTTACGCAAGGTGACTTGGAGGGCCTGCATTTAAACCTATTATCCCTCCTATAAAGCCGCATATTTATGGTTCAGTGCCTTTCCTAAAAGGCCCATCAGGAGAGGCCTGCATTATGGATTTGAACTGGCAGCCTTCTAGTCACAGGCTGGGTTTTCCCAGCTCACATATTCAGGACCCATACAATCAGATCTAGAGAGATATAGATGCTCTCACCTCACCATCTAGGCAGAATACTCACTGTAGCATGAACTCCAGACCAGGGAAGCGCCAGCCATCCGGATGAAATCCACATAATCAAAGGGTGGCACACACAAGTGTGACAGCTTTGACACATGCCAGCCCTCACAGTTCAGCCACCTTCCAATGGCGCATAATTTATGACAGAATTGCCAGCTCAAATCACCACCTTCTCCTTGAACCTGTCTTCACTGAATCAGTGTGATTTGCTATAACCCAAAAAGTGGTTGAGATTATGAACTGCTCTGAACTGCACTGTCTCTGGTAGGCTTATAGCAGACACGTATGAGCCTGGTATATGAGGCTACCAACACTGCCCACACACACCTTCAAAAACCCTTAAAACACAGCGCCAGTGTTTTTCCCAGTTACTAACAGCACAAATACAATGCTGATAGTCATGCTATGCAAAATTTTTCCTTTCGATCAGCAATTTAGGTCTTGTAAGCAAAGCCAGTGGTCTCTAGTTATTGAGTTAAATTGGGCACTAAAGGAGCTGAAACACACAGTTCACTCGCAGACGCTGTGGTCCTCCATGACTGCTTTAGTTTGGAGCCCCTGATCCAAACACATGACACCAGCTATAACCTGTGATTATTGAATATTAGCATAGGTAGCAAACCCTGGCCCTCCAGAGCTACAAGGGTGTGTTGGTTTTTGTTTTCACCTTGAACTCAGTGATCATTTCAGACAGAATAAACCAGGGGAGGTGTAATCAGCTGTGCTAAAGGATCAATTAAGCACTGAGCGCCAGCACCCCTGGTATACAGAACAAACACAGTGCAGGTGAAGGGCCATTACCCTCTGAACATTGTACAGATTGGAGATGTACAGCTTCTGATTGCTTCTTAGTCTGAGGTCTGGGCAGCACTGAGGGTGTGCTGGCCTCTGTTACAACCTGATTACAGATGTAACACATCAGGATTGTTCAGTTTGCCTATTGATCTGACCTGTGTGTGACACCCAGTTCATTCGCTCCAACTTCTGAACCCTTGATTCATTCAGGTGATCAGGTGATACCATAAGCACAGGTCAATATTCAGCTGACATGTAATTAACAGTCAATTAACAGCTCAATCAGACCGAATTAATCAAGAGCACACAGGGAGCCCCAGGGCTGGAGGTTAGGAAAAGCATACCAGATAATCAAACAGTGAATATAAAAAATAATAAATAACATCTACTGGCAGGCTTTTCACAGTTCCTTTGTGTTCAAATTCCTCTGCTCCAGCAGTTCTCAAATCCACTGGAGAATAAAATGAGTTGTGAAAAAAAGAAAGAAAAAATTCAGATTGCAATGATACATATTCCATAGATATTAATACCAGCCAATTGTGATGCATGTTCTGTAGTAACTGCAGTGCAAGCGCAGCTGTTTTAACACATCTAAAATAATTAAACACATCTTCACAATCCTTATACAATGGGCTGCAATATAAGCAGTGGGTCACAGAAAACATGTTTGCGCACCAGGCAGATCGTGAGTTTGGAGGTTTTGGGAACCATGCAATAGAGATGAAGTGGTACCTCTGCAGTTTAAGAGGTTTGGAAGGACTGTGTGAGGATGGAAGCAAAGTAAGCCTGGCTGTGGGTGTGACGTAAGTCCGTTTAATGGGGTATGACTGACACTATGTGTAGATTCCTGGAGACTAACCAGGAAAACTGGGGGATGCTTGAAGTAACAAAGACAGATGAATCTGTACACAAAGAAATGAAGTACATACAGATAGTGCCCAGAAACCTAGACACACCAATGTTACATACTTAATGGGGTGTTTTGCATTCACCACGTGTGAGGCTGATATGGCATGTAAGCACCATGTCATACAGTCCACAAGCTCCCAGAATTCTGCAGAAGGAATCCTCAATCGTCCACAAGAACATCAATCAACACCCATAAAACCGAGAGCGGGAAAACGCTGTCTCAGGTGTCATTCCAGAATAACTCATAAATGCTTGATTAGGTTCCATCTAAGCCGGTGACAGAGAGGGCCATGACATATGGCTAATGTCAGCGCCACAGCGCTCAAATCATTGGCCACACTCTGCTCATGCCCTGCGGATGGGGTCACTGTCATCCTGAAAGACACCGCTCTCTGCAGGAGAGGAACGCTTTAACATGGGGTGGACATGATCACACCTGCGTCATTAAGTCATGACTGATAACCACCTCTCAGCCTGACATTGCCAGTGTGCTTAAACCATCGCAGGAAAATACGCCCCAGATCATAACAACATCAAAATCACGAGTGCTCTCCAGTGAGGAAACTGCTGCGGGATCCCACCTGTATAACAGCACACACACAAGTACAGTAGTCATGCATTTCCTTCAACAGGTCATTAGTTTGACTCCGCTCTTGTTCTCTGATAAAAAAAGACAAATATTTGGATAGATGATAAGAAACAGGAGTTCAGACCTGATTTGAGGAACACAAAAAATAATAAAAAAATCTTTGCTGTATGGGATGATGGAAAATAAAAAATAAATATTCAGACAGAATCAGAGTCTAATGCTTGGACAGAGATAATCAGTGGTAATTACATTTGTCTTTGTCTATGATTGTAAAATGAAAAGGACGACCTTGAACTAATTTTAAATATCAGGCCCTCTGTTCTGGGCTGTTAATTAATGCTCTCCTCACACAGGCTCGGTGGGGGTAGCTGTCGGGACTGTGTGGGTAGATGTTCAATGCCTGCCCTGAATCACACCAAGCTCGTTTTTTCTCCCTCTGACAAACGGGAACTTTCTAGACATAATAACTCAATATCTCCTTCTCATTCACCACCTCAGCTCACTGTGTGGTGAGCGACGTGGTACCCAACAAAATGGCCACTGTGGATCACTCAAGCGGCAGCTACACGTTGGCGGTGGCTGAAGTGAATTCCACTCCTTACCACTTCATTGTAGAGCACTCTGAGACCATGAATGTGAGGTGCTATATAAACGCAATTCATTACCCTTATTACCTGTCTGGAGTCTGGAGTCTGGAGTCGTCCTCTTGGTATGCTGCAGGCCCATAAGGCAGACACAGGGTTTAGCCTCACTACAGTATTTACACTTCAAGAAGCTCCCACAAGCTTGCACACACAGACAGGTGCTTCAGCATTTTTTGTGCATTTTTTTTCCCTCTCTCTCTCCCTCTCTTTCTGCCCTCACCAGCACTCTAAAAAAAAAGTTGTGAGCTGTTATGATTTCATGGCAAATAGCTTTAAAGTTCACCCTTCAAACCTTTATCACAGCCGTGCCTCTAAATTTGAGCAGTGAGTTGAAACAGGGGAGAGTGGGATGGATGTGGAGTGCTGATAATGGGGCGACGCCAGTAAAACAGATAACCGCAGAACTGCAGGCCACCAATAGGCTTTAGAGCCAAAATGGCTCCTGGCTTTTGAACCATGGCCAAAGAAGCATTGAGGGACGATGATATACATAAAAAATAAAGCAATCCAGTTTCCACCCATTTGAGTCAGTTTGCTGTTGCCCAATCACAACTGGTACTCACTACCCTGGTTCTGGAGAGACGCAGGACATGCTTATTTTCATTGTTCCTCAGCACTTCCTCAGTTAATTAAAGCAGTTAATTATGCAACTCATCTCGTACAGTAATCTTAAATGCATAATGACTAGCAGTTGCAGTGAAAAGATGAAGAAGAAGAAAAAACTGCAGAACCCCTGGCTGTCTATGACCAGGGCTGAGGACCACTACCTTGTTGATATGGGTATAATGCAAATATAAACTTGTCGCTGCGGACAAAAGGGACACTGAGGCGAGAATTAATCTCAGTAATCCATTCAGCGCAGCTGAGAGTGTAACTGACTCGACATAATGACCAGGGATAAAGGGCTCTGAGATGCAGGGGTGCCCAGCTCTGCTCCTGGATGTGTATGCTGGTTTATGGTGTGTTCCAGTATTGACTGGCGAACTGAGTGCAGACATCTTGTCTCCAAGGTCTGAACTGGCAGCTGATTGAAAGGAAATCACACAAAACAAATTGCAGAGACTCCCTGATGAGTTGTGCACCCCTGATGAGTGAAAATATATCCACAACATACCAAACATAAAACAGGGAAGGACAGAAGTGCCAAAACTAAAACAGAACAGACCTATATCTGTGCCAAATCTATGTCTAAACCCAGTGCATATCTGAGTGGTACATTTTCTTTCCACTAGCTTAAGCCTGAGGAGCAAAGAGAAAAGATTTTCAGAAGTTTCGGTTCATTAATTTTGGTCGATTTCATAAGATTTGAGTCTGACTGAAACTGGGACATTTGGCATTTACTATGCCGGGTTCATGAAGAACATTGAAATGTGCAATACGTGCACACAGCATTCTCTCCTTCAGCTCTGGGTTCTGGCCTCCAATGTTCCCTGTCCCATTGGCCATGGTTTCTTTATGAGTAAGACATCAATCCCAGCATGCACTGTGTCATCATCCATCTTCTGCCATGAAGGAAAGTTTTGGTGGAGCAATTTTTTTCTCCACAACTTCTTTTTATGAAACACATCAACATCAGTCAAAATCACACAAACACACATCCTCACACACTTGGAGTGAGTGAGAGGGAGAGATAAATGCCATGGATGAGTCATTTGTCATTTTTGCTGCTCTAAACTGGAGGAAGCGATTTCCTGTGTGAGAGAGGGCTGATTTGATCTGATCTGTCGCTGTTTCTGAGCCGCTCGGAAAATGAAAGCAACGCTTCCTGCACTGGTATCTACTTTAGAGCTTGCACAAATACGTGTTACATGACAGACTCTCGTCTCTAGAGATCCCAGCCTATTGATGTCCAAAGGGCCCGTGTCCTCAGAATGCGTCGTGCAGATACAGTGCTGTCACAGGGTGCTATATCTACTGCACCATTACATGGCTTCACATCTACCGCATCATCACAGGGTTCCACACAGCATTGTTAGAGGGTTCCACAGTTACTGTGCTGTCATGTGGCGCTGCACCTCCTGCACCATTACAGGGTTCCATGCAGCACTGTCACAGGGTTCACCATCCACAGAGGAATCCGCATCTAAAGTGACATCACAGGATGAAAGCGCTGTCACGGGATTCCGGAATTTTTAATAGCCTTTTTAATTGTCAATTAGAGCTCTCCCACAGCTCCTCCTTGATCAGACATGAACTGCAATGGGATCCACTGTGACAACCAAGAATATTCTAGACTCAGCTCCCAAGTGTGAAACCTCACCAAGCAAGGCACTGCACCTGAGCTGCTTTTGAAGAACAACCATCAGTGCAAATAAATGCAATGCTGAAACAGTGTTGCTCCACCAAATGAGGAAATTATTATGGGAAATTCCTGGAAAGTTAAACTATTTTATTTTATTTAATTTATAAAAAAAGTGCAGTTCCCCAAAGATCTGCAAAGCAAACAACCATGATGATGATGATTATTATTATAATTTTATTATTATTATTCAAACTTCAACATTATTTAAATGAAACTGCTCTTACACCGTAAGCTCCTTAGATCAGCCTATCAGCCTTGATCTCTTGTCCAGCAGCTGTCTGTTTTTGTGCTGAGGAAACTTCCTGTGTTTCCCATGCACCTCCTCCTCAGCCCCAGCCCCAGCCCCAGCCTCAGCCTGCTGATGTAGACTATTTATTTATATTTCTTCGGCCGCAGGGATTGTAGTTCCAACGCACGTACGTGCACACTAAAAAGAAATCCAAGATACTAACGGGCTGGATCATTAGTATGGTGTAAACAAAGCGAAGCACCAGAGGTTTACTGCCTCTCAGACAGGCCTAAACACACGGCAAATGGTTTCATAGTTATATAAGTATGTCTGTGGTGTTCTCCATGCTCATAGCCAGCTGTCTGGGCAGCAGGCATGATGCTAAATGACTGTAGAGAGAGCGTGTGCAGACAGGCAAATGGAAAACCATCAAACGATGAGCACATCATGGTAACCAAAAAATAGAAACATCAAACAATGAATGAATATTTCTTAACTAGTAAGGAGCTGGGCCACTCGCTTCAGTCCTTCTTTGAACTCTTCATTCAGCCTTCAGTCTTCTTTTGTTGCTGAACTTTTGAAGTGTATCTAGTATGATACATGGTAGATTTTTATTGAGACTGGGTCACAGTATTTTCGTTATAATGTGGTAGGTCTGAGGCCAATGACCTGTGGCTTTTAGTAATTGTTCGGTTGAGTCCCCATTGTTCTCTGTCGGTGAGCTCAAACTTTTGAACACCATTCCTAATTCCTGATGCAACTTGATTTTTGGCACTGTTCTTCTTGAATATAACATAACTTTACCATTTCTGTGACTGACACAACTGCAGTTCAGACACCACTGCATTTGACATTATATTTCTGTCATAATCTGTTACATCTCTCACGTTGTTTCATAAACATAAATATTAATATTAAACTACTGATTTTGACATGAATTTTATTGCAGAAACATTTTGTCAGTTACTACTGACATATGTGTGGACTCCTTTAAATTTTCAGTTTAGGTACATGAAAATACCAATCTATATATTTATATATATGTGTGTGTGTGTGTGTGTGTAACAAGGCATCATGTTCCATTTTTTTCTGTCAGGTGAAACGCTAATTGGGCCTAATTAGGCTCTCCCTGGACAGAGCAGCACCTCCACGCACAGACAGGCTGGCTCTCCTTCAGTCAGCCGCGGGGTCCCCTCTGGAACTCACAAACTACGAGCTAACCTCTCACAAGAACAAAAAACCTGCCTGAGGAGTGATCTGGGCTCCATACCACATCATGGCGTCTTACAGCTTTTAGACAAACGCTCACAGCCAGCTCTAAAGGAAACTGTGACTGCCTGACCAGTTGGGAGATATACTTGCTCCGAAACTCTGCTGTGGGCAGGGTTATATCGCAGAGGTAATCTCCATCTTGGCTTGATGTACAGTAGAGGTCGTCTGGAAAGGGCAGTAACAGTACATGTGTAGTTCCCTGTAATTCTGAAATGCTTTTGGATCGAGCTGGCCAAAGGGGGATGGGCTCCTCCTTATGAGACTTTTCCTCTCAAGGTTGCTTCCTGTTCTCTCGTAAGGGAGCTGTGAGTTTACTGATGAACCTCAAGAGAATCCAGGCTACTATAGACTATAGTAGAGGGTGCTGTGGAACATTATTCAGTGCACTGGAACCATGACTCATGGGGGGTGAGTAAGAGTTTGACCTCTGAAGTACACTAAGAGGGCATTACACAGATGCAGTTTGAAAGAAGGAGAGGAAGGGAAACAATTATTTTGAGATAAGAACAAAAGTGATTCAAAACTGATTTTTTTTCTACTCAAAATAGTAGGCAATAATACCAAAAAATCTGCAGCCTAACCTCTTTCCCAAGACGTTTTCTGCCTCCTACTGGAGCCCAGAGGTCATTATACACCGGCAACTGAGGAGCAATGAATCCTGGGTATTTTACAGATAAACACTTCAAGGTGTTTTTTCATTCATGGTTTCAGTCACTGGAAATCCTAAATAAAAACATTTGCATTCTTAACCACTAATCAGTTGAATTCCCGACTGAAGAGGTGTGTTTGTACCACAAATGATAAATGCTGAAACTTTAGGCAGGCATTTTGCATGAGAACATCCGGTGGGAAAAACGATCAGCTTTCCAAACATGAGGGAGACAACAGCTCATCTCTGCCTCATGAAAGACATTTACTCTTCTCAGACACCGAGTAAAAGTACAGATTCATCACACTAACTGTTTATGTCAGACTGAATGCTTATCCCTCATTCATTCCTGTACAAGCAGATCATTTTAATTCTGTGCATCTCACTCCATTATTAACACCGTTTCTTTCATTTCCTGTGTTTAGATGCTGTTTCAGCCTAAACAAATCAAAAAACAAACAAAAAAAAAACTGTGAAACAGAGAGACCATGTGAGAGAGAGAAACACAATGTGCTCAAACTGAGGTACAGGAAGTGCAAAGCACAGACTTAAGAAAGAACAGAGAGAGAGAGAGAGAAATGTCACCCATCTTTCACAGCCTCGATGTCCCTGTCAACGCCCGCCCATGGGATGATTAGCATCTTTCTGTGTGCGCTGATTAAAATCAGTCACACAGTGGCCCGGGGAGGACAGATGGCCCTGCATGTTCTGACAGAAGTGTGTACCATGAGAGCAGCAGAAACGAAGCTGGAATCTTCCAATGACAGAAAACCTCATTCTCAGACCTCCCCCTCTTCTTCCTCCTCCTCCTCCTCCTCCTCCTCTCTTTAGAAAGCTATTGATTGAGGAAGCTCGTTAGCTCCTCTTATTCCTGACAGATTTCTGTGAATTGGAGTCCGTCGCGCGGCTCGGTAATTTTCTCCGCACGGTGCCAGCTCCTCGCTGCTCACTCTGAGCTCATGGATCTATCAGCCTATAGATTAGGGGGAAAGGAGGAGGATCCTTTCATTATTTTCTCTGAGCTATTAACTTAAACAGCTAAAACTGCATTTCTAAATGAAAAGAGTCCTACCCTTGAGTCACCATCAAAATTGCTCTTAAAAATGTAAAGAACGAAAAAACCTGCTGGGGAAAATGAGCCATCTGTGTGGCGGCGCTTTAACCGCATTCCACACCTGGCAGAGGAGTCCTGATACAAAATGTCAAAAAATGTTTTAATGATATGTATACAGCGCGTACATGCAAGATTGAATGATTCAACCTAATGTCAGCCTAACACTTCTGTTTCTGCATAACTGGACCTGTCATCTGGTTGATGACAAACACAAGACTCATTACAGAACTGCAAACCTCTGCTGGAAACACAGATGATTTCTGAACTGATTTTTTTGTCATTTAAAGGTAGCGGGCATCATGCTGAAAGAAGTGCTCGTTAGTTTTAAAAGGTTTTTGTAGAACCGATATTTCCATGGTTTGGAAGGAGACGAGACAGCAAGCCTCTAAGATTTTTTTCTGATTGAAAAAAAGGCCTTGTCCTTCAGTAGATAAATATAAGCAATTAAATAACGACGTCAGCAAAACCCTCACTGTTAAACTCACAGGATACCTGGAGACCAGGAGGCATTCTTTACTTTATATTTACATATTTACATATATATATATATATATATATGAGTTTTATATTATCATTTTTATATCAAACTGAAAACGTTTGGCTACTCTACCTTTGATTCCCAAAGACATTGCGTAATGGGCTAATATTTCCACTTAACGTGATTCAATGCTAATCACGTTCAAAGCGCTAACATTTATGCTGAGTCTAATTCTATACCAACATTCATATCACTGCTAAATCTGGTTCAATCAAAACACTTACACTACACCTCTCCTTAATGTGACAAAAGGACCATTTTCCACAAACGCTTCTGTCTTAAAATTTGCATTTGGTGAGCGATTTTGATGGCAGATTCAGAGACAAACCTTTGAGAACCAGAACACTTTCACACCTGGGCAGGTGGTGTCTGGAGGCAGTGTTAAGTCCTTAAGTCCCTCTTTGGGCTTCCAGCTGTGTGATAAATAACTGTGTCTGTGATCACATCCTACAATGTGCCCATATTAACATCTGGAGTGTTAGCATTTTTCCGCTATGTTGACAACATAAAGATCCATTCATCTGTTCTGCACATCCTGCAGCAATGGAGCCTGGAGCACCGTGATGTAAACAGATAAAGGATATTTCATCCTGCCGTGGACAAAAATTGGTGAGAAGAAAGAGAATGAGAGTATGGGACAAAAAAAAACTTTGGGATTGCTTACCAGGTTTAAAGAAATGGGCATAATTGTCAATCAATAAAAATACATGAATAAACACCCTCACTGTGCACATGTATATGTGCTACCAGTCTTTTGTAAAAATACAGTGTCACTGAAAATATCTCCACACTAAATTTTACAGTGGTGTAAAAAAAAGGCAGATGAGGATATGCTTGATTGGGAAAAAGGCAGATAAAACTAAACTATAGTTAAACAAATTAAGCTACAGCATAAAAAGGCTTAAGTCTTATTCAATGAGAGTGCTAATGATTCTGATAAGGCTGATTTAATCAAAGTGGCAACATTACTGCTGACGACGTGGAAACGGTGATAAAGCAGAGGCTAACTGGCACACACAGTGCAGGGGAGGAGGGTCCTCATCAACACATTCTAAAGCAAGCGAGAAGAATTACCAATTCAGGAGAAAAACTAAATGTCTAAATAATATTCCGCTTATGTGTGGGGAAGGTGTGTGTGTGTGTGTGTGTGTGTGTGTAAATGAAAATCTCTCTACATACATGGGTGAATGTGTAACAAGTGTGCGTGTAAGTGTGCATGTGTGCCGTATGTGTGTGTTTGTGTGTGTGTGTGTATGTGCGTGCGCACATGTGTTGGAGTGAGTGTTTGTGCATGTAAGCGCCAGATTTTAGTCTTTGAAGAGAGGAAAGCAAGCCTGGACATGTATCAAGGGACATGTGTGTCTCATTTGTGGAGTTTTTAGATGCAGTTGCTATGCTGTGAAGCAGGGATAACACATTCCTCCACACAAACACACACACCAGAGTGAGCAGTCAAGTGAAGTTAGGATTCAGAAACACAGTGAAACTCCATCCCAGCTCATTGGATACCAAACTGGGGTACTGTTACCCCAAGGGGTCTCTGAGGTCTCCAGGGTGTAAATTCTTCTGATAAAATCTGCTATGGAGAATCTCATTCAACACATTATTTATTCATTAGCTTATTCATTTTTTTATATAATATGCTGCTCACTGCTTTGAAACATTAGTGTTCCTTCAAGTAAATGTAATTTTTTTTTCTGATTAGAACACAAAAACATTCAATAATTTAAACCCTTTTGTATGCATTCTTAACACAGACCAGATTCACAGCTGTGCATCACAGCACGTCTCGGTCATCCTCCGTATTTACCAATCAAATGCTGTTCAAGTAACAGCTGGATAAACCAGGCCGCATAGCAACAATGACTTGGTTAGCTGCTCTGACACAACTGGGCCTGATAACATTCCTGGGACCCAAATCTTACAATTCAAACACATCAGAAGTCTGACCTTTCACCTCCGACCCCAGGCAGACAGAGGTTCTGGGCATGATCAGACCCGGGCCTCCTGTCTCGGCCCAGAAGCAGAAGAAACACTGCGTCCCTGCCCGCCGTCATTTTCAGGCTCTGGTAGGACGGATCCCTCGCGCAGAAACTTCCCTTTTAAAATTCCCATCCTGTTAGTAGCAAGCTTAATTCTGCATGAATATTAACGCGATGCAGCTCAGCGACCCATTAAAGTGAAATAGTTCCCCTCTCCGTTTGGGGCTCGCGGTGACTGACGATTTGGGTGAGTGTGCGGGTGAAGCCAACTGCCCCCCCCCGACACACACACACACACCCCCACCCTCCACTCTACCACCTGCCCCCCCCCCCCCCGACAGGGGCACCAGCGTCGGCTCTCCAACCCTACCCGGGAGGGGAGAGTTCATATCAGAGAGATCGCACACCTTGTAATCAGGAACTCCACTGCTTATTTACTGAGGAAGCGTACTCACCGTTAAATTAAACTCCGCCTGCGCACTAAAAAACAAAACCGTAAGGGCTTTAATCTTTAGTTCATTTCTGTCGCTTTTGCAGAAAATGTTATGGTCTAAACGTGCAACACAACTGAGCCGTGACTGGCTCTCCAGAGGAACAGGGCTGCCTCTAGAGACGGCCAGTCTGAATACTAGGTAAAGTAGGTAAGAAATGTATGTGGAACACTGAAGGTGACCTATGACCCACAGTCCGTTGGGATGGAGCTGATTACAGCATCGCCTGGGTGCTGAAGTTGGGGTTCAGTTGGCATGGTAACCTGGTAACTCCCATCATGGCGATAGCAGCATGCGGTGATCTGCGCACACTGGTGGCGCAGTCCCCTGGCAGAGGAGCTGCAGCTGCTCGGGTAGCAGACTGACTGCAGGGGTGGAACAGGCAGTCAATGAGCCGATCAATCAATCAATGTAGAATTAATCCATGCGGGTGTGCGTGCTAGTGTGCCCCCCAGAGTAAGTGGAGCGATGCGACAGGCCTTCTGCCCCTAGTTTTGGTGAAAAACAAAACTGTATAACACCATGTTAAATAGTCTTGGATTCTAGATGGTATGATAACAAGAGATCTGAAAATAACTACATGGGAACAGCACTTACTCTCAGAATATGGTGGTTGAGACATTGTGTAGATTTTTAATTAGATAACAGGGGGGTTCACTGAAGTGTTTTTTTGGTTTGAATGGCCACATTCATCCCTACAGCCCTTACCTTTGACCCAACGTCAATACGATGAATTGATTGGTTAGAGAACCACGATGGTGCTCCAAAGCAGGAGTGTTCATCACTCCAAACTGCGCTGCTTCCATGGGCCTTAAGGAGGATGTAAGGCTGTTTATGCAGCAGTTATGAAGATGCGTGTATTATTTACAATAATAATAACTTCTATGTTCAGCGCTTTTCTTGCAGGTGCACAAAGCCCTTTAACAGACATTGTGATTAAAAAGCTACCCTGGTGTGCCAAAGCTGGAGGAATCATTCACTTCATAGCTGTGTGATTACCGCACAGGAAAAATAAACACTTTTTTTCATGATCACAAACCTGAACACAATGATAATTGTGAGGCTGAAAGGAAGACAGCGGGAGCGCAGAGGTGATTCACTATCACTGTGGATCCATTTCATTCAATCACTAAAAACTCTTTCAGCTCAGAACAAATATTTCCACCTTATCATGACCACGAACTGCTCTGTGTGGAACACAGATAAAGGTTAAAACTCCTGATAAAAAAGTTTGAAGCTCTTGAGTGCACCAATGGACATGAGAAAGCAATTACACACTTGGGCAGTACTGTCTTACACACACACACACACACACACACACACACACACACACACACACACACACACACACACACACACACAGACACACACACTCAGACACATTTGCACATGAGCTCAAATGTATACTTACACATACCTGTAAGCAAACGAGTCCACACACTCGCACATGCACACACACTCACATATGCAAACATATGCACTCACTCACACTTGTACACACACACATTCACACACACACACACACACTCACGTGCATACCCTCTGTGTGTGCACATGTGCAGTTTCTCACAGTATGCCCACCTGCCCACTCGTTAGCCGAGCCTTTGTAGTCTGTTTAACATATACCAGCCGGCACTAACATTTGTACTGCATACAGAGGAACGCAGGCAAAGGAGAACTGAATTATTTATGGAGGGCTGTCTGTCAGAATTTAACTGTGCACCATGAAAGACTTCCATCCTTCCACATCAACATAGAGAGTGATGGGAATTCAGAGGAGACAGGGGAGGAGAGAGAGAGAGAGAGAGAGAGAGAGAGGCTAGTATTCTAGAATGGTACGATAATTTTTGACAGTGGAGGGTACTTTACTGCCTTGGACCATTTTACAAATAAATAAAAACAACCAAGTCACTGGTCAGCCAAGCCTGAGAGAGAGATAGAGAGAGGGAGAGGGAGAAGCATCGAGAGAGAGAGAAAGAGAGCAAGAGAGCAAGAGAAGAGGAGAAGGAAAGGAAGGAGAGATAGGAGAGGGGCAGAAAGAGAAGGTGGAAGGTAAGAGGGAGTGTGGGTAAGGGAGGATTGGGACGCATGGGGTAGGAGATGTGGAGGTGAATGACTGGGTGCTCGGTGTATATGACGAGCAGAGGAGGGTATTTCTCAATGATCTTTTGAGGGCATACTCAATGGGCTATGCCAAAGAAGATTAAGAAAGCATTTTATAGTTAAGATGGAGATCACTGAGAGAAACGTGTGCAGGAAGACAAACACGAACTGAATTCCAAATAAAGCCTCCCCCCCTTCCCCCCCGCCCCCCTCTGACTCCCTCTGAGAGTGGAGGATTGAGGCGGGTGTAGCAGCAGGTGTAGCAGCCCACACCCAGACAGGCACGGAGCCAGAGCTGGCCAGCCGCAGGGGGCATCACACCGCGCCAGGGGTGATGGGGAAACGGCTGGCAGAGCAGTAAAGTAGCGCAGTACAGTGTAGTGTTGTGTAGTGTAGTACAGTGTCATGCAGCACAAGGTAGTGTAATGTACTTAGGTAGTGGCTGCAGGTTTGAATCCTAGATAGAGCACTGCCATTGTATTCTTGAAGAAGGTACTTAACCTGCTAAAAACAAAAGTCCTCCAGTAAAATATCCCCCCCAAGCACACACACACACACACACGCACACACACACACACACACACACACACACACACACACACACACACACACAGCTGACTGATTTTCTGAATGTAAAGCTGCAGGTGCAGTCTGGTTTACTGCAGCCTCCTGTTCAGCATCCAATCAGACCTCCCACGCACCGGGAGAAAGAAGGGTATGTCATTCCAGAACCTCATAAGGGTAATTTCATCCATACGGCTGTGTTTTACTCAGGGTGATTACACAGCTAATGGCGCTGTTTCAGGCTCTCTCCTCTCATACTCTTTTCTAGCGTTCTGCATTAACGTCACTGGCAATGAATGACAAACATGGATAGGAAGGGACCTGAGGCATCTTGTCTTTGTTTCTTCTCTAATAGCCAATGACTATTTTACACCTGGCAGTCCTCACAACACCACAGCGGAGAGAGCTGGTCACTACTTTACACCTTATTGTCCACATAATACCTCAGCAGAATGCCAGCAGCTATTCTACGCCTTACACACAATACTACAGACCAGACAATGACTATTTTACACCCTACAGCCCACACAGTACTACAGGAGAGCCAGTGACTATTTTACACTCTATGGTCCACATAGAGCTACGGGACAGCCAGTGACTATTTTACACTCTATGGTCAACAGAATACCACAGGATAGTCACAAACTATTTTACACTGTATGGGGTAAACAGTACCACAAGCGAGGTCTAGCGCTGATTGCATGCGAGGCATACCTCTCACTGCTACACATAACAAGAAATGTCTTTAGTTAGACCTGATCTTTGACCTCTGTTGTTCTATTTAGATTTTCCAGGTTGAATGTGGATTTTTTTTCATTTAAAACTAAATAAATGAATAAATAAATAAGATCTTTGTGGCTCAGTGCAGAAGGGAACTGAATTGCAGCAGAATTAGAAATAGTAACATAAAAAAAGAACTAGCTGCTGATGGGATGGGTGATCCTTTAAATTAGCGAGCTTGATAATTAAGATAAGAAACAGGCCTGGGATCTTTTCAGTTTCATGGGGAATTCTCTCGCTCTTCTGGCTTCAGCTCAGAAACCACCCCTCCCCCTCCCCCTCCCTCCCTCCCTCTCTCCCTCCCTCCCTCCCGCTCAGTTTCAGTAGTTTGCCAATGTTTGAAAGATCTTTTGGAAAAGACTTCTAGTGATCTTATCCTTGTTTTTATTATCCAAGTTTTTTACAGTGTACAGAATTCTTCTTTTTTTTTACACTCTGTCTTTATTTGAGAAACAGGGTGATACATATCAACGAAGCAACACAAAAATACAGACTTTCTTCTCTTTCGCGATACCTATATAAATAATGTCCCTATACATTACGAATACTGTCTGAGGCAGTATGTGGTACATGGAGTATCCCTCCCTATTAACACTGAATGTCCTGTTCCATGAAACAAAGCAAAGTAAGTGTTAGTGAGGGAAAACAGTGACAAAAACTATGGAATCTAACATCCATCTAATATCTCCCTTCTCTCAACTTTTTTTTCTTTTTTATTTAGTTATATAATTAGACCTATTGGACACATATGGAATAACCTGGAATACAGAATTGTTAAATAACAAATGACACAGCGGGTGTAGTGAATCTTCTCCGAGGACGAGTGAAAATGAGCAATGTATCAGTGCACGAAGGTCAAAATGTTGGGAAATAGGGAGCAAGCCCTGGGGAAGCCATTTCAGAGGATCATTAATACCAGAACTGAGCTTGATTTTAAGGAGTATTTCCTGTCAAATGCGATCAAAGCACTTTCTGAAGCCGTGAGATTTTTCATTTTCATCTTATTTCATTCATCTTACTACCTAAATATATGTCAATATGGTCAAAGTCAAAATTCACTTCATTGCCATGGCAAGTACAGTTTTGTTACTCAAGCATTGTCTGAGACATCCCTAAATACACGCTCTCTGTCTCACTCCATACTGAAACCCCCTCTCTCCCCACCCTTCTCTCCCCTCTTATGGAAATGCTTCAAGACAACAAGAACAAACAATTCTCTTCTCCTTCCTTTATGCTATAATTAATTTGCCAGGGAAAACAACAGCAGCATCAAACACTATGGTCTAGCGTTCCTGCGAAGAGAAGCGCTAAGAGAACAGCGCGGGTTTAACAGATGATGTAGCTGAGACTGCTGATGTGAGACTGACGCACCATGACCCCAAAAATGGGTGGAGCTGAAAGTAACTCACTGAGTTTAAACCAATCAGTGTGTTTTGGTGTTGATATTGCAACATTTTGATTGGTTGACTAATTGATCGATTGGAACATAAAGTCTGTGATATTTAGTTGCTATTTAACCGCACCTATTTTCCCATTACTCACTTATGTGGCTGGCACTTTGCATCATCTCTACCATTCAGACTTCAAAGAAAGAGCTTGAATGTTACATACTGACCAATAATCGTGTGACTTGTGAATGCTGTCTGAAAGCCGTCTGAGTGACAGCCGCTGTGAGGTCAGAGCAGAAGGCGCTTTCCTGTTTTCGTCTTTTGTTGTGTCATTTTTTATTTTTTCCCCTTCTCTTATGTAAAAGCTCCAGAGGACAACTGCAGGAGACAGCTTCCAAACATCAAGGCCAACAGAACCAGGCCTGGATTGGGTTATTAATAAAACAGTATTTTTGAAAGTCAAAAGTCTCACCCTCTCTCAGTCTCTGTCTCTCTATCTCTTTGTGTTCTGGACTCCCTCTGTGTTTCTCTTCAATTTATGGAGTAAATATAGCCAAAGAATGACATGCACAAGTGCAGAGAAAAGTGTCAATTCTGTCTCGTGAGCACGAGGAGTGAATGCTCCAATTATAATACTAACATATGTCTATCTGAAAGACTGGAAATCTTTTTAAACAGAATATTTAAACATAATTAGGGCCTGTGCAAATTCTGTGCATGTGACCGGTGTTTCCGTTATAATCCTCAGTATGCCATTGTGAGCACTGAATATTAAAAATGAAAAGGAATGCTGCTTTTCATTGGCCCATTGTAAGAGGAATTCTAGAATTCTTTTTCTTTTCTTTTTTTTTT
The DNA here is from genome assembly GCA_022829145.1 of Albula goreensis. Lineage (NCBI taxonomy): Eukaryota > Metazoa > Chordata > Actinopteri > Albuliformes > Albulidae > Albula > Albula goreensis. The sequence goes on along the minus strand of CM040764.1, from coordinate 18,857,040 downwards.
TTGAACTCTCTAGAACCATAATTTGCTTTGACTGGTGCAGATGATCAAAGTCATGCTCACTGCCAGTACAGTGGTTCAGCATTCTGATCTGTAACATAGCCACTGCCAGTACACAGGTCGGTCCTTAGATATTCTACAACCCAATTACATGCAAATTGGTCATACGAATTTTAAAAATATCAAAAATAAGAATTGGAGTTGAAAAAGGGAATTCCAGTTTAAGTCCCATTTATTTAAAACTATCCCTTATTTATGTATTCATGGTCATGAATTTCACAAAAATGGCAAGACAATCACACAATGCCAAATCATTGCATCTTGGCTGATGTTTTTCACAAACACAAGAATTACTCAGACAGTAAAACTGAGCTGGAAATTCAGCTGTGAATATGTGCAATAGCCATCATTCACAATTCCATTTTCACAGTACTGCGTTTAGCAAATTAACTACCATAATTTGAAAACGGTGAGAATAAATCCACATTTATTTAACCTTGAACCTATAGAATATATTACAATCTCCAGCTTACTAAAACTGAATGAAACCACCATTTCTCCAGCTGACAAGAAGTCCTCTTCTAAATGAAAATATGCTGAATGTCAGTGTGTTCTCATGCAGCTAATGTTTCCCGTCGTCAAATTAAATAAACATTCATTCAATTAAATTAAGAAAAAATAAATAAATATAATTTACAGGATAATGAAATAACTATCCTAAATGCGTAAGGTTCTGCAGTAAAATATTTAAAAACACAGCTCTTTCAGCCATCTCACACATTTCTTTAAACAATGCAGAGTTCAACGCCAAGCAAGAACTGTACGCAAGATGACTTTTACTTTTTATGTTTTATGCTGACAAATCATTTGTCTCTCCTGTTGAGTAGAACAGTAAATGGAAAGATGTTGGCACACATGCCTCAAAGTCTGTAGACACGGTGAGAGGCTTCGTTTGTGGTAACTGGATGATTCATTTTGATGATTGTTGTATCAAATCGAGATTATAGCCAAGCAAGGGGCTTTAGAAGAGACTACAGCAACCTCATAGTGATGTGAGGAAAGGACTACTGGTTGCAAAAAAAAGTCAAGAATTTCTTCACACTCTTATATTTCTTACTTATAAGCATGTAATGATTGGAACAAGCAAGTCCAGTACTATATTAAACCTGGAGTTCAACACTCAGAGGGTCTCTGCATCTAGTACATGAGCAGGCAAGTTGTTCCTAGTGGCAACAGTATAAAACAAGAATAAAATAATACTTTCTGCTATCTGCTCTGAATGTACCCTTAAATTGTGCATTAAGGTTGTCTATTGAGGGCCCTATTGGTCTTGTACTTTCATCCTCTCCCTCTCTTTCATTCACTCTCTCTTTCTATCACCAACATTCCGCAAGACAGAATAACTAGGCATGTCTCTATATTTGTGCTTCATTCAAGTTATTCAGTGTGTGATCAATACATACACATTTATACAGCTGCATGAAGAAACCTGACCAATGAGAGAGGGTGTGAAACCCAGCACCTGATTCTCCCATCCAATGGGGTGTTGGAAAGCTCTGTATCCGGGGTAATTTACAGCTAACTCGTAACTAATCTAACTCCCATAGCAATATGGCATAGGCCATGACTGTGCACAGGCATTTCTCAGTATAAAACATGCCAAGGCCGAGCAGAGCGATATCTGATACAGGCGAGTGCCCCTAAGCTTTATCTGGCGTATCAGTCCCAGCCAACCCAAAGCTGGACCAGCTGGACACACAGAACGGGAAGAAACACATCCCCAAAATTACAGCTCCACCCATCTCCAATTCAAACATTTCCCTTGGCACCATCCACCCCACTACACTCCTCTTCCATTCCCCTTTTTCTTTTGTTCCATACTTTCATTATTCCATTCCCCCACATCACCTTTTCATTTGCACTCCATAGTGCCTGGGCCGGCAGGCTTTTACCCATAATCCCCATTAGCTCCTTCAAATGGACACTCACAGGCCAGCTCCATTTGCATAATCCCATTAACTCTGTGGTTATTGCATTGCCTTCCACTGCAATCCCTCCACTCAGAGCTCACCAAAAAAAAAAGACTGGGAAGATCTGAGCCATTATGAATGAAAGAAGATGACAACACCATGGAGGACGTTTTCGGTGGTAAAAAAAAAAAAAAAAAAACACTTCAAAATGTATAAATGGAGCTGGACTTTTATGAGTGTGTCAATTTGGAGGGCTTATTTTGCATCCATGTGGACTGCGGGGTGTGTGAATATCGCTGCTGCGATGAGATCCGCTCGGGTGTGACCCCTCAAGGTCCATCATGAATGCTGATGGGAGATGGAGAGACTCGCACACACACCAACACATAAAAGGCACACAAATACGGTCTACAGATTAATATCAAATTAAAAAAAAAAAAAATATAATTTACAGGATAATGAAATAACTATCCTAAATACGTAAGGTTCTGCAGTAAAATATAAAAAAACACAGCTCTTTCAGCCATCTCACACATTTCTTTAAACAATGCAGAGTTTAACGCCAAGCAAGAACTGTACGCAAGATGACTTTTACTTTTTATGTTTTATGTTGACAAATCGTTTGTCTCTACTGTTGAGTAGAACAGTAAAAGGAAAGATGTTGGCACACATGCCTCAAAGTCTGTAGACACGGTGAGAGGCTTCGTTTGTGGTAACTGGATGATTCATTTTGATGATTGTTGTATCAAATCGAGATTATAGCCAAGCAAGGGGCTTTAGAAGAGACTACAGCAACCTCATAGTGATGTGAGGAAAGGACTACTGGTTGCAAAAAAAAGTCAAGAATTTCTTCACACTCTTATATTTCTTACTTATAAGCATGTAATGATTGGAACAAGCAAGTCCAGTACTATATTAAACCTGGAGTTCAACACTCAGAGGGTCTCTGCATCTAGTACATGAGCAGGCAAGTTGTTCCTAGTAGCAACAGTATAAAACAAGAATAAAATAATACTTTCTGCTATCTGCTCTGAATGTACCCTTAAATTGTGAATTAAGGTTGTCTATTGAGGGCCCTATTGGTCTTGTACTTTCATCCTCTCCCTCTCTTTCATTCACTCTCTCTTTCTATCACCAACATTCCGCAAGAAAGAATAACTAGGCATGCCTCTATATTTGTGCTTCATTCAAGTTATTCAGTGTGTGATCAATACATACACATTTATACAGCTGCATGAAGAAACCTGACCAATGAGAGAGGGTGTGAAACCCAGCACCTGATTCTCCCATCCAATGGGGTGTTGGAAAGCTCTGTATCCGGGGTAATTTACAGCTAACTCGTAACTAATCTAACTCCCATAGCAATATGGCATAGGCCATGACTGTGCACAGGCATTTCTCCAGTATAAAACATGCCAAGGCCGAGCAGAGCGATATCTGATACAGGCGAGTGCCCCTAAGCTTTATCTGGCGTATCAGTCCCAGCCAACCCAAAGCTGAACCAGCTGGACACACAGAACGGGAAGAAACACATCCCCAAAATTACAGCTCCACCCATCTCCAATTCAAACATTTCCCTTGGCACCATCCACCCCACTACACTCCTCTTCCATTCCCCTTTTTTCTTTTGTTCCATACTTTCATTATTCCATTCCCCCACATCACCTTTTCATTTGCACTCCATAGTGCCTGGGCCGGCAGGCTTTTACCCATAATCCCCATTAGCTCCTTCAAATGGACACTCACAGGCCAGCTCCATTTGCATAATCCCATTAACTCTGTGGTTATTGCATTGCCTTCCACTGCAATCCCTCCACTCAGAGCTCACCAAAAAAAAAAGACTGGGAAGATCTGAGCCATTATGAATGAAAGAAGATGACAACACCATGGAGGACGTTTTTCGGTGGTAAAAAAAAAAAAAAAAAAACACTTCAAAATGTATAAATGGAGCTGGACTTTTATGAGTGTGTCAATTTGGAGGGCTTATTTTGCATCCATGTGGACTGCGGGGTGTGTGAATATCGGTGCTGCGATGAGATCCGCTCGGGTGTGACCCCTCAAGGTCCATCATGAATGCTGATGGGAGATGGAGAGACTCGCACACACACCAACACATAAAAAGGCACACAAATACGGTCTACAGATTAATATCATCAAACGCACTGTGTGTACTTCTGAAATCACTTTCTGAACATAAAAAATTAAAAAAAAAAAAAAAAAAATAACACCAACTTACAGAATATGCATACTTAAATAAATAAACAAACAAATCCACAGCTCCAAAATACTGGAACATCAGTGAGAGAAATAATAAAAAATGAGGCAGAATCCAGGGGAAACGCTCTTGCACAGCAGTCCTCGTCTCACGGATTGTCTCAGACTCTTTCACGGTGCGTTTAAGCGTGATTCAGATTGGGCACATAATCGGCGGGTGCCCGTGACTGAGGAGCAGGCCTGGCACAGCCCTTATTTAAAACCAACGCGCCCGCAACCGCTTTCTCTTTTCATTATTTTTCATAATTAACCAGTTCCCTGATTTAAGTAAAGGATCAAACCATAATTCAAAAAGCAGGTTATTATTATTTTTTTTTTTTCATAATTGTGTCAAACGCGGCATTACATTAGCCGAGCTGCTTCGGGCTAAATCGTTTTAAGAGTAACAAAGAGACTGAGCTCCATTAAATCACATTGACTACAACAAAGAGGTCTGAGATTAGCTCTTAACTTAAAACTGGTTATTTTTTACCGTGTATTAACTAAATTTATTTCATATGACAGAGAGAGACCTTATCACAGATGGGAAAGGAAATCCATATTTAAGCCAGAACGCTTGCTAATCCACATATAGCCACTCTTGTCAGGCCGGTATACTTACAGTACTTTGAGACTGACCAGCTTGCTCATAACAAATGGCATTACAAGCCTGACGGGGTCACTCAGCTTTCTGCTACTACGAGCCTGACCAGTTTGTTTATAACCTTATGGTTTTTTGGGCAGCACAACAGTGTGACGGTCACATCCACCGCCCTCAAACACATCCAGCCAATAGCGAGCCTGTGGTCCAAAAAACAGACCGCAAAATCAGCGAATGGGGATTGTGCAGGAACGGCTCAGGTCACATGACAGAGAACTGAGCTCACTGCGGGGGCCTGCCCAGACACCACATCTCAATCCAAACAAGCGGCCATGGGGTGAGATGGCCCAAGCCCTTCAGAGCAGAGATCCACCACCAGCACAATCCCCAACATCCATGGGAAGCCTGGAGCAGATTCAGGCCAGAACCCCTGTGCTTGGTCCAAGCCCCAATGAATATAAGGCTGCTCTGGGGGCACAAAGGGGGACAAATTCAGTATTAGGTAGATTTATTTACGGAAAAAGGGGCCTGTCAGTGGGCAAAGGTAGCACTACGATTTTTCACAGGTAGGATCTGCAGTAAGCTGTTCTGAGCAAGTGCCCTCCAGATATATTCCAACTACATCCTCAATCCAGAAATACAAAGTCCAACACACCACTGGATATCAGACCTTTCTGCCTTAAGGGTGATGGCAGAACAAAGATACGTCCACTTGCATGGGCTATCTCAGAGGAACAGCGCGAGCGTCGACAGATCAGACGGCCTCATCTGGAACTGCCCTGCAGATATTGGGGCTCCAGGATGCTCTGATCCCCGGCTCTACGCGGCACCCCACAGAGTTGAAAGTGAAGGTGCGTGTTTATAATGTGTGTAAAGTGTAGGTGTATGTACAGAATGTACATGCTCTCACACTGAGAGTGTCTCTTTTACACTTTTCAAAGGACAGGAAGCCCCCCACATTCACAGGGCCTGAAAAAAAAAAAAAAAAAAAACAGTAAATGGTTTTATGCCCCATTAAAAAAAAAAAAAAAACAATAAAATTCACATTCAATTTTTCAATGGTGTTTTCCACACCACTAGAAGTATCCCTGATGGGACCAGCGAAGAAATGGATTAGTCATAAAGGATTTATGAATAAAGTTTGCGGTTATTATTGTCATTAAAATATTATGAAGCCACTCCTGCGCATTTTTTGAACTTGCACGATGTCAGAAGATTGAAAGTACCAATCCAATATTAATATGAATGTATCATAAGTATTAAAGAGTTTTCATTCCCCCTCTTGAAAAAACCAAATTCTCATATTTTACCTCATAAAAATTCTCATATTTGGTCATTTACATTTTAAGACCGAACTCCCAAAATCATCATTTCCTACATTTGCACCTCTTTGCCAGCGCTGCCTCACTGTGAGTCATAATTAGCCATTTTAACATTGGCTCACTACCTTGCTAAGGGAAAGGATATTGGGGTCACAACTTAATGGCCTTTCAAGCACAAGTGAATTAATGAATACTCAAAACAGGCCAGACACATCCACTTCATCCTGAGACACTCCTGTCTGGGATTTACACATCCAGAATAAAACAAGCATAATCATTTCTGCATCAGCCATCGTGTAACTGAAATTTCACAATATTTTACAGTGACAAGGGGACCCAGTTTAAAAGAAACAGAAAACCGTTTCAGGAGTATTTTAATATTAATACCACCACTGTCACGGGTATGATCTGGTTTGGGACAAACAAACAAAACAATCAATAAATGTGTATTTCTCTGAAACAGAAAATAAGGCACAGAGGGAGCAAGGAGAGGGGTTATTTCGTGTGTGTGTGTGGGGGGGGGGGGGGGGGTGTCAGGCAGCCTGTGCTCCCAGGACGTGGCTGGCACCAGGGTCTCCAATTCCACACAGCAATCAGAACCCAGTGAAGGGAGACGGGGAGAGAGAGGGGTGCATTTTGGAGGGGGGGAGGGGGTGGTGGCTGGGAGTGAGGGTGAGGACCAGTGTGGCAGCTGCACTCTGAACTAGCTGAAGTGGTCTGATAGCCCAGGAAGGGGAAAGCAGCCAACAAAGACCTGCAGCAAGAGCTTAAACACTGAGGCCGACTGCTCACTGCAGGTCTAAACTACAACCACACTGAGGCTCACTGCAGGTCTAAACTACAACCACACTGAGGCTCACTGCAGGTCTAAACTACAACCACACTGAGGCTCACTGCAGGTCTAAACTACAACCACACTGAGGCTCACTGCAGGTCTAAACTACAACCACACTGAGGCTCACTGCAGGTCTAAACTACACTTTGGCTTAACTTGCAGACCTAATGTACAACCACACTGAGGCTCACTGCAGGTCTAAACTACACTGTGGCTTAACTTGCAGACCTAATGTACAACCACACAGACCAACTGCTCCCTGCAGGTTTACCTTCACTATGCAGCTGAATACAGGCACAATACTGCTCAATGTAAATTAAATAATCTCCCTGCCAATTCCCCAAACCTGACCACAATAAACAAGAGTATTTCTCTGCGCCAAATGCTAGAATATGCTTAATTAGTCACATATTCATCTAAAGGAAGTGTGCATGCCTCTAAATAACATTTTCCAGTTCCTATTTTCAGCAGCAAACCTACTGTTTAAAACTGGAGTGATCCATTCAAAATAATGAAGGGGGAGAGGAGCTGATCATGTAATTTAACGATAATGAAGCACAATAGGATCAATGGGAAACCGCACATTGGGCCGGCCCAATCAATCCTGCGGTAATTGAGTGCAGCACCCATGGTGACGAGGTTGCAATGGAGCGATTTACTGAGCGTGACAGTGACACCCCAGCTGTCCCCCAAACCATGTAGATCATGTGACCCGCCTCTCCTCTTCCGCCGCCCTGCAGGTGAGAGGGGGACAGGCGAGAACATGGCCACGGGAAGCACCATCTTCTGCGGCGGATCCGCATGGCGATCGATATTCAATCTGCCACAGTTCCATCCTGACGAGCACTTGACCCCCCCTGGGTATCAGCATGGGCAGGACAGAACCACTCTCAGAGCCCATCGATGCAGCAGCTGGGCACTCTCTACACACTGTGCATGCTGGGAAATGCGGTCCTAGCATCAGAGCGGAGGTCCCCAATCGTATCCATAAAGGTGCGCATATAGGTGTGGGGGTGGGCTTTTGTTCAAGCCCAGCATTCATTATGATCAAAGTCCATAATTAATTGATTCATATTGGATTCATAATTAATATCACTAGTTGAATGATATTACATTGTAGTGCTGGGACAGAACAAACACCTCAACCCCCAATGGCTCATCATTTCCTCAGGTATGACCAGGCCCTGAAATAGAGCACAGCTTCCATGCCAGCGGGGGTCCTACATGTGCTCCACACTGACCGGCTCATTACTGTGTTCACCTCACTATTTATGTTTGTAATGTAATTGCAATCCATTATACTAAATACACAGTGGACAATGATAATTAAAGGCTGGGTAAAACGGGCAGTGCAGATGTGAGGAAATAAACCGTGACAGGGTGGAGTGATGCAGTTCCAAGGCAGAGCCATTAACCAGCCACGAGTAGTTTATTTTCAAAGGCCAAAGAGAATCTATTCAGCCAATACAGCTTCTACCGCATTCCCCAGTACACAGAAACATAGATGTCCAACTAAACAAGATTATTTTATAAATATGTTATGGTGACCTTGTTAGGTTTTACAGTGATGATTTCAGTCAATCAGCAGAGCAATATCTAACAGTGCAGTGGTTAAGTGACTGGGCTTGTAATTCAGAGGCTGCAGGTTCAATTCCCAGAGGGGGGCACTGTACCCTTGAGCAAGGTACTTAACCTGAATTGCTTCTATAAATACTCGGCTGAATAAATGCATTGAGTATCCAAATAATCTAAACTGTGCAAGTCACTCTGGACAAATAAGTAAATTTATTATACCTAACGTTAACTGGCCTTAATGCCTTTGTAACTACAGTAGCGAGTACAATGTATGTACATGTTTTCACAAAACACTAACATCTGTAAAATCTGTATTCTCATCTCATAAATGTATTCATTAGAATATTGAGCTTGTCTGAATCTTACAGTGTCATTCAAAGGAAACAGGAGAATAAATTAGTTAGCACTCAAGAGCTGAAACTGTGTTGACTTACTGGCCCACTTGAATCATTCTGATATTTTCAGCAAAATATCAAATCACTCAATTCCTAACTACTTCCTGCTTCCACTTCAAGAGTGTTTATTCAAGTACAATCAGGAAATAAGTCTGAATTGCATGAGCCTGATGTTGTGACTTCAGCTGAGAGCAATACTTCAAATGAAGTCCTGAGGGTTTGCTGTTTTAAAATATAAAGTAATTATATAGTAATTATGCAGCTATTAAGGCCACATTATTGTGTCAATTAAAATAAAAACTACTCACTTAACCACATAGCAACTGTGTGAACAATATATATATATATATATATACATATATATATATATATATATATTCTTGGAATATATCATGAAAGTGCAGATTATAAATTCAATAAGGATACGCTGATAAATTAATTTGAACAGATTACATTTTGAGTATTGTGTGCAGTTCTGGGCACCACACCATAAAAAAAATAAATGGAAGCTGTTGAAAAGTGTGAAGAATGGCTAGTTAATTGATTCAAGTTTTTAAATGCAAAAGTTTCGAGAAAAGATTTAGGACACTTATTCTACAGTAGTTTGGCTAATCACAATGAGACTAAAGTTCGATGTGACTGACTTTTTTTTCAATTAAAAAAAGGATTAAAAAGTGAACTAAATAAACCTCTTCAGGCTGACTTCGTTCAACAGAATTAGAGACTATATGTGGAAATAAGTTATATAGCAATTAATCATTTTTAAATAATAAGTGTTCTGTAATGAGTATCCATAAGTGCATGCATACTGGCTGTCCTGGAGGGTCTTCAGTAACCCACATCTTTATCATGCTAATTATCACAGTGTGAAAAAGTGAGGTTGGCAATGAATGGATAAACTATAGATACATAAATAAATAAAAACCTTTAAACTCTTACCTCAGTGTCAGGGCCTGCATTTACTCATGAAAACAAAATGTACTGAACTAGGGGGTAAAATTGTGGACATCATTACTTCACCCAGAGACCTGTCACTGTGAGGCGTCATGCAGTAGAGTCCCCGGCCCTTTGGGTGTTTTGAGTTTAGGTGTGACGCAGTGCTGGATACCTTCTACATTACAGGTAAATGACAAGGGCCCAGCGGCCTGTTTCTTTTCATTTTGGTTTCTTTTGTTCCCGCAGGGGATCACGTGACTACATAACAAACTAATTCAAAAGGGTCAAAATGCTGTGATGCACTGATGTGATGCTCTCCATCATTTTCTCACTCCCTCTCTCTCTCTCTCTCTCTCTCTCTGGAGTCCTTCTTTGTGAGTGATGTCACGCTCTGCTTTTGCTGAGGTGTCTGAGTTCCCCCCAGTCCAGACTGCCTAATTAGCTGCCTTTTACACCTGAATATCTAACAATGGAACTTTTCCATTAATCCATAAGAGCACAAATAAGAGCGCACACACTCACACACAGCACAAGCGCAGAGTATCTGAGTGTGCTTAAAGGAACGGGGACAGAGAGAGGCCGCGAACGAAGGCTGATTCATCAACAACATGCAGAGGCTTTCACAGGGCCAGAATCGATGGAGGTGAAGAAACGTTGATCATTTATCTGTTAAATTACACACATACACAATCTGAGGGGTTAAGGTATACAAAAATCGAAGGTTGTTCCCATTTACAAAAAAAAAAAAAAAAAAAGAAAAAAGATTCCGCACTTCACGAAAGATTTTCTCAGTAATTGCTTTTTCAAAGCAATCTTTTCATCTTCATTTTTTTCTTTCGTCCCTAAAATGAAATAACAAATTGCCCAATTGCGCCCGCGCACCCGCCTGTTACATCACTGCAATATCCTCTGGCACTTAACGAGGCTGGCGAATGCGTCCGCGCAGCCCATGCAGCCAAGCCCACCATTCCGTCTCTCCACTCTGACATCCTCTGGCTGAGCTGCGCAGCCATTCCGCTGCAGGTCTGCGCATTTGTCACGCAGCCCGTCTCGAAACCCCCACAAGAGTCACTGCATTTACATCACTCGTTTTACATATTTTTCCAGACACTTTCATCCAGAACCACTTACACGGTTTACTTTTATTTATTTTTTTTTTTTTTTGCACCTTATCCATTTATAATGCTGGATATTTTACTAAAGCAATTCAGGTAAAGTACCTTGCACAAGGGTAAAACGGCAATAACTGAACTGGGAACAGAATATACATCCTCTGAGTAATAAGCCTGGCTCCATATCCGTGGGGGGGGCAGGGAGAACACCTCCCTGCCTGAGCAATGCAATGTATCTCCCAGCACGCCAACCGGCGAAAGTCAGCGCCGACACGACCACGAATCAATCTGGGTCACATGGTGCCTCACTGCATGGAGAACTGGTGCTTTAGCTGCCTGCCCCCCCCGACAGGCCCCAAACATGACAGCATGAGCCCATCACACAAGCTCTAAAAAATGGCAAGACTGGCACCTTGGGTTTGCAGGGTACGGCTGTGAGTGAAATAGTGCGACTCACCCTGTCCCCCTTTTTCACCACACTGGATAAAACTGGCTGTGGTGTAGAAATAAATAAATAAATAAATAAATAATCAATCTCTGACTGGAAACTGGAAATAAACTTAACTGTATTACCAGCTACACCAGGCAGTTTTGAAAGGCAGAAGACGTACGAGAGACATGCGAAGGGGAACACAGACAGACAGACGTGCGAGGGGGAACATGGACAGACAGACGTGCGAGGGGGAACATGGACAGACAGACGTGCGAGGGGGAACACGGGCAGTGTCACGTGTATGGAGGGAGCACATGGAAAGGACTGGTGCTGACTGAGGCTGTTTGGTGCTTTAAGCTCAGCGCGGCAGTGGAGCTCTTGCATCTCAGGCCTCAGGTCCCAGGGGCAGGCTGCCACGGTGGCAGGCTTTGGGAGGGACAGACACAACCCCCACTTCCCCCGCCTTCTTCCCAGCTATCGAGGGAACGACCGCGGCTTCCTCTAGGAAGAAACCAAACTCCCCAAGGCACCCTGTTCCTGTTAGGACTTTTTCTGAAGATCGAACCCGAGTCCAGCCTCCTCCCACTGTAGAGCGGGGGAGAGCTCTTTGAAGAGCCACAAAGCCTTGCAGGGTAGGAGGGGTCTTTTAGAGGATAGACCCCCAAAATAGAAGCGGAACCCTGTGGGCGGGCCAATCAGGGGCTTTTTCCCCCACACATACACACACACACACGCAGGCAAACACATGCACAAACATAAAAGCACACACACATGGAGAAACACATAGACACACAAAAACACACTCTCTCTCACACACACACGTACACACACACACACCCCAACCAGGAGCTAAAACACAGCAGCACCACTGCACCTTATAAACTCATTGAAGCGTGTGTGTGTGTGTGTGTGTGTGTGTGTGAGTGTGTGTGTGTGTGTGTGATTCTCCTGGGAGAGCACAGACCTCAGCTCAGCCGCTGAGGGGAGGCAGGTGGTTCCAGCTTTACCTCTGCTTTATTCAGGCCTGAATCTCAGGCAGCGCTGCAGAGATGACCCGTCCCCACTTTCCCTCTCAATTTCCTTACAGCTTAAAAAAATCTAAACAAACCTGAAATCAGGTTATCTATATGCAACGCATTCTTTCTAACGGTGCAAATGTGCAAACGTGCAAGCTACTACATGCTCCTAAAGTGGACATTACAATACACACTACACACTCCTAATAAGCACACTGATACATGCTATCAGTGTGCATGCTACCACTCACTACTAATGTGCAGACTACCACAAGTTTGCAACATCCACACAGCTACATGCCAACATGTAAGCTACCACACACACTATATACTAGTACAAATTTGAGACAATAATACTCGCTACTCACTGTCAAAGTGTACACTGCCACTCTTCTGTTCTTGCGACTGTACATTAATACGGTCCTATCACTGTCCATTTCGTACCACTCAGTTATGGTTTAGTGTGTTTTATGATGTGTGATGAGTAAGTGTGTGACTGTTTTTCTCTGTGCCGGGATCATCTTTGCGCTGACACCAGGGAGCCAACCTGACCCACAACATCAGACGGCTCGGCGTTATCACTGCTCTTTTTACTCTTAATCCAGATCAGCAAGGTGTAGAACAGGGCAAAGGATTCTCTAATCCCATTACTGTCACACCTGAGTCAGGCCCTCTAATCCCACCGTTTTACACAGGCTTTAAAGATCTCTGTCCCTTATCCCTGTCCCCTCACGCATCCATCTTAAAAGCACTTCAGCCACCGTCCCAAACCATCCTGAAAAATCCCTGGGATCTAAAGGCAATCTCTGGCCCAAAATCTCAGGCACCAAAAATTCACAAAGCCTGCATCAATATCTTGCTATAGCAAACGCTGACCTGACAGATGACAGTTTCTGATGTGGTATCACACTTCCAAGCTTTAGGGAAGTTCCTCACAAATAAACCAACGATCTGTTACTATGTCTGACCAATCAGCATCTTGTGGTATGACTCCAATTGGAATCAGCTACTCAGAGCCAGAAAATTCTTTGCTGCTTCTTCTCTAATAAATGTATAACAACAATAACCACACCTTTTTGGGACATGGCTATCTAGATATTATGAATACATGTTTTGCCCTGATGGCCAGTGGGTTTACATAACTAACTAAACAGTAAACAAGCTAACAAATTATTTAAATGTGACCACTGTCCCACTGTGGCCCAGCCAAAAAAAATGTACACTGGAGTCTGAACCTATTTTCCTAAATGTAATTTCAAAATCAAAATGCCCATTGGAAAGACCTTCATCTGCGAATGTATTTTGATTGACATGTGCAGCTGAAAAATCCTCTACTTTCAAACCCCTCACTGGCTCTCCCATCGCAGAGAGTGAAGGGCATATGACCCAAACAATGGCATTCTGTGGTCATCTCAGAGGGGAATCATATGACAACAAACTTCATATTGTACAGACAGGCCTGACAGATCTGACTTTTTCCATTTCCTGTCAGGAAGGCAGGGAAAGAATGCCTCAATTAGAAAGGACAATTTTGACACAAAGGCACAGCAGTGTGACCCTAACTAGGGACACTGCAGACAATGCAAACCAATATAATACCAGATGTGAAGAAATCTTATGAAATTTCCATAATTAGCAAAGCTCAGAGGCATTATCATACAGCACTGCCATTTCTGCTTAAAGGAAATATGGAAGTAAAAGTCTGGGAGAAGGGCAGGTGCATGAAACAATAACCTCCCCAGTAAGCGGATTCAACCCTAAGAAATTCCAGGGCACCAATTAGATAGATTTCATTCTACCAGCTGGTAGGTTCTTGGCTTAAGTGTTATTTACTCTCTAAGGCAAATAACTGGTTTGTTCTTAATTATGATGTTATTCAGTCGTGGCTGTGGTATTATTATTTACTCAAGGCACATAGCTGGTGTGTGTTTGGTTATGGTGTTAATATTTACTGCTGATATTATTTAGTGCTCAGCTGGCACCCTTACACTGAGTGACTCACCCTGGTCATATCTTATTTATCATGCTTTCACACAGCGAGACCATTTCTTCAGTCAAACTCAACAGCATGATGGAAGTGCTACAGCCTCCAGCAGCATAGCACCAGCAGAGCCCAAACACAGCCAACCACAACATGCCGTGATCTAACCTCCATCCAAGCACACAACCTGCAACAGGCTACAGCCTATCCACAGTCTAAAGACCTGACCACATCTATTGCAACGACAACACAACATGATCTAACCTCCATTTAAATACCACCTGTCCCCAACCTGAGCACAGTCTAACTTGCAACCTGCTGCAGCCTACACACAGTATGAGGACCAGACCACATATATAGCTACCACAACACTGCGTATGGGAATTGTGTATGTGCATGAATGTATGACTGCATGTGTGTGTGTGTGTGTGTGTGTGTGTGTGTGTGTGTGTGTGTGTGTGTGTGTATGTGTATGGGTATCGGCACCTGCACATATGCAAATATGGTTGTGTGTGTGTATGTTTTAAACAGCTGAAATGGTGAAGGCATCTCCATATTTTTCTTATGAGTTCTGATGCATGAATTATGGACTTTAATAAATGCCCATGCTGTCACACACATGCATTAAAAGTGCCTGACGTTGCTCTGCTCTCTCTCTCTCTTTCCCAAGCAACCAGCAATGAGCCCACTGAATTATTCAGGTATTCCGGTATTGCAACACTTAGAAACACCATCGAACTCGCTCACAAAGCTTTCCCTGAAACACGTCGAAATTATAAATAACATCATTATATATCATATTAAGCAGGAAGACAAAAAAAATGGGTATGCTGAACAGAGGAGGAGGAAGAGAGCAGAGCGAATGTTCTCCACCCCTCTTATCTCAGAGACTGCACTATATGGCTTGTCCTCCAGCCCGTTCCTCTCCAAGCAGTAAAGTCACCTGCCTCAGTCAAAGGGATTATTTAAAATACTTAAAAATTTACGTGAAATTCATTCCAGCAGACTGCTAACCATTTTAAAAGAAACAGTTATTTTCAGCAATACCCATAAAAAAAATATCTTTGAAAGCAGAGCACGCTTTGTTGGGAAACATGTCACTTTTACAAACAAATTTAGAGATCCAAAGCAGCGTTTTCAAATTTTACAGGTATCTGCAGAGTTTTTCAGACATGGTTTTTTTGAGTCGCAAAACAAAAGCAGCTTCCTGTCTGCATCTCATAATCAAACACAGTATGGGGCAGCACTGCTTGCTCCTTTGGTTGGGATCAGCCAGGCCCCCCACAAAAGAAGCAGAGCGCAGGGAGCCTTCAGGCAGGGCGTATCACACCTACGCCAAAAATAATTGTATTTGAAATCTTATTCATGAATACCAAGTCTTCCAAACAGACGAAGTATTCAATAAATAAATATTCTCAACGAAAGTAAATATTTGCTTTGACATCCAAATGCGATTCCCGCAAAACAAATATTATCTCAACGTGTCTCAAACGCTGTTGAGACCCAGGAGAGTGAGCTAATGGTACCCACAAAGGGCTGGGGTCTACTAACAGCCAGGGCACAGGGAGTACAGGGAGTGTGCACAAAAACAAACACAGGGTCACACAAACCTCCAAAATCCACTCAAGGAGGGTGGTCTCACCCCAGCTGCTGGATGCCACGCTTGTGTTCATGCCAGCCCATTCTCCAGGCCACCTCCACAGGCCAAGGGTTGTGTTCTTTACTCTCCATTGTTGGTATAGTTCATTTAGGCTTTTTAAAAGATGGATGACAAATGCAAATCACATAAAAAATGTATACATTGCACAGATATTCAGGGCACTTTTAATGTTTTTATTTTTTAACACAGTGAGGTGATTCTCTTGCTCATAATCCATACTCCTTCCTCTCTAAGCAAAGGACCTAAGCAAACTCACTACCCCTCTTCTACGATCAGGCAGACCACCTATTTCACCTATTTCACCGCTTGACTGAAAGAGCACAGGACTCAAAAACAAAAGGTCTGTGTGTGTTTGTGTGTGCTACATGTTGGCCCCCTTAACAAATCTCAGAAAATTGATATTATTTGAATCCAATGAAATATTAATTATTTGCAAAACATATCAGCTTTGGTTTCCAACCAATTAATGGGCACTTTTATAACATGATGGCTGAGGAGAATCTCAAATGAGGAACAGAAAAGTTAACAAGGACAAGTTCAAACCTTTGAATTTTGGATAGCAATTAAGCAAAAAAATCAGTTTGCAGTTCTGCAATGTGTAACCACTTGATAAATATTTTAAAAATCTGCACTGGAATAGTCATGAAAAAGGCGTACTTTCTTGTTTACAAGTGGTATTTCATTATTTTGGAGTAACAGTTACTTCTCACAAAGAATATTCAATAAATATCTATCCAAGATTGGGCATGTGGCACTGCAGGGTTTTCGAAACTCGATCATGTGATCCCCAGCGTATACAGGTTTTCATTCCATCCAGTCCCAGAATCACTTT
This sequence comes from Albula goreensis, assembly GCA_022829145.1. Classification (NCBI taxonomy): domain Eukaryota; kingdom Metazoa; phylum Chordata; class Actinopteri; order Albuliformes; family Albulidae; genus Albula; species Albula goreensis. The sequence goes on along the minus strand of CM040764.1, from coordinate 18,840,122 downwards.
AGGTAACCGATATTGTGTATTTGTGTGCTCCCATTATTTATTTATTTTCGCCCAGAATGCAGGTTTAGCTCTTTCCCCGTTTGTTTTCATAAGCCTCAATTTCCCACGGGGGGAGATTTTGTCTGTCAATCACAAGATTAATCAAGCAATTCATCAGCCTATCAATTAGGCCCATGTAATCCGGGCTCCTTCACCAACTACAGCTCAATTAGCAGTTCATTAAATGCTGAAACAGCGATCTGAGCTGGAACAAAAACCCAGCATTCACAAAGCACCAAGTTTGGGGAGCCTTGGTTGTGCTGGGCAGCATGACTCATATGGAAAATGTGGTTTCTTATCATGCTGCCTGTCAGACTGGGAGGGACTGGAGGTGGTATTGATGAAGTCAAGGATAAGAAGTATTTAATTTATGTGTATTCGTATATAGTGTTTTTCTTAATTTATTTCAAATGTGGTATGGGTTTCATGCATCTTTTTGTATAGTTTATACCCCTGGCCAACTTGCAAAGTGACCTATGTGTTCATAATTTCTATTTTCACAGTCACAGTTGGCCAAAAGTACATTTAATTTGTTAGAAAATAGTCCTGAAGAGTGCCTTTTTAATGTAGAGAAACTGCATTTACTACTGAAGGAATGGGTAGTTTTGCAGGAGGGACATTGGTATAAACCATAAAAAAAGAAGAGGTGAGACACTATATTACATTGAAAATGCATGCATAAAAATTAATTTCAAGTAAGTGTAAGGCACTGTACTACAGGGGGTATGTGGAGAGATGGGGAGGGGGGGTTGTGCTTTTTCTATTTCAGGCCTGGAGAAGGATTACTATGCTTTTTCTTACACCGTAGAAGGGAAGGTCATGAGATTTGTAATGGTTTAGATTCTGATACTTGTCTATGCTTTGGAATTCAGTGCTGGGTATGCTCTCTTTGCTCCCTCTGGGGTAGGTCTATGACAGGCTACTGTTCTGCTATCACTTATATTTTGATACCTCTGGCGCTCCCTTTTTAAACCTGCATAGAATACCAGGTGAGTGTTTTTCCAAGATTCATTCTTATTTTTCTCCATATACTCTATGTCATGAGTAGGGTACTGATCTTAATTGAAATATGGCCCATCCCAGGTTAAAGTCAACAGCAGAGACCAGGTATAATAGCAACTCTGTAAAGTAACCATGCTGCAGGAGGCCAGTGTTCAGCTCCTGGCCCTAGAGAAAGTCACTACCTCCTTTAAAATCCCCTGCAGACTGCAGTAATTTATCAGACAGAGGGGATTGACACCGATGCACTTGTATTTAGTCTAACCACAATGACATTCCACCGAGACAAACTGAAGACAGCTGAGCTGACATGCTCAATAACTGCCCAAAGCAGTTTGCCTCGCTTCGCTTATGAGACCAGAAAGGTTGGTGAGCTAATTCAGAGCCATGTAAGAGTCAAAATGCATTCAGCAGAGCTTCACTCAGTAGAAATGTGTGTTTCAGACGGCTGGACATCTGCAGGACAGCTGTAAGTTAATACAGTTATTAAGATAATACGATATGTTACATGAGAAACAAATGACAGGCTATGCTGTTGCACTAAAATAAATGTGAGGCCATGTGATCCTGAGGCAAAGACAAGGGAACAACTAACCACCATGAAGTGGTTCATTTTCACACAACTGCACATCTCAGTGGTGTATGAGCTGCACAATCCTTTAACAAGAAGCCTACCTACCTTCCTATTACTAAAGTAAGGTAAATGTAACCTTAACAGACATTAATGTAATTGTTTCTTACAGCAAGACAGCTAATTACAATGTTAAAAGTCCATTTCTACAGCTGTGTATGTTACTGAAGTTATATACCACAGCAATGAGGGTGAGGCATGCAGCATAATCTCATACATTTGGTGCAGCTGTGGGTACTGGCTTTTATATCCCAGCTGCACCAGTACCAAAGCCAGGGGTCCATACTGGCAAGGCAAAAACCGACACAGCCTGGCCAGAGAAGAAAAGCGTTTCAGTGGATTAAAATCAGCCTAATCACAACCAGCCTCTGCGACAAAATTTTGTGAGGTAATCGTATATCGACCGAGTGTCTCACTAACGATAGACTGGTGTCACATCTGCAAAGGGGAAAAAGCGAGGGCTAGATGGCACACAAAGCAGAGGAATCTCATGTCCAGCTTCTGCCTGCAGACTCTGGGGGAAAGTCACTGTGAAAGGCCGGAAGAACTGCAGTTCACTTTAGGTGGGGAAAAAATGCAAAAACATAAAATCACCAGAACTTTTCCTCCTCACCCCCCCCCCCCAGCCCCCAGCCCCCCAGTTTCTATTATTTTTGTAAAATGACTGCTCTGTGATTTTTGCCAATATTTGCTATGGTGGAAAAACAGGCCAAATAATGACACACCAGGGTACTGAAAGCTGAAGCGGCCCGGAGTTGATCCAGCCGCTCTGAGGCCTGTCCCTAACCTTGAGCAGAGGATTCCTGGCAGTGTTACTGTTTTCTGACACAGTGTTTTTTTCCCCCAGAACATAAGAATAAATAATGATGAGAACAGGCCATTCAGTCCAACTAGGCTCATCTTTTACTGACAGTCTATTGAGAAATCCAGCATTGCACCAAGCCAAGACATCAATACTCCAAGGGTCTCTCTCTTTCTACTGCATGACCTGGCCAAGCTGTTCCATACACGGGCAAGTCTTTGGAAAAAAAAAAAACACTTTCCGATATCAGTTCTGAATTTACCTTTAACTAATACCCTTGCCCCGCTGACAGAACTGAACCAGGAAATTCTTTTGTAATTCACCTTGTTAAACACTTTTATGAATTTACAAACATCAATTAAATCCCCCTCCTCTTAATCTCCTTTTGCTAAGCCTGAATAGACTAGGCCTCCCAAAGTCTTTCCGCGTAACTTTTACATTTCATACCAGAAACAAGTTCAACCAATTTAAGAGACCACTGAGCTCTGCGCGCCGAACAGTGCGGTAAATGATGCAGAAAATGGCTGCTTGCCCTGGTTCTGGTTCTGTAAGGCAAGGCACAGTCTTTGGGGGGTACGGGAATTGAATTCGGGGTTCTGGTTCTCTCGGGCTGAAAGTCTCCCACCCCATCCTGGACTGGATTTCTGTAGGGACTAGCGTCAGTAATAGGGGGTATTATTTAGGAAGCAAGGGAGTAATTATAGGTCATAATCTGCTCTAATTCCACTTTTAGAGTCTTGAGGATGACCTGGGAGCTCTCACAACTGGAAATACAGAGGACACTTTCATATACCAATGATATGCACTACATTGGGGTGGGCACAGTGGGTGCCCACAATGCAAACTAGGAAGTAAATATAGGAGAGCAGAAAACAAAACAGCAGTGCAGTTACACATTTGTCTAATCAAGCTTTCAGTTTGCTCTTTTTTGCGATAAAAAGACAAACATTTGGACAGACGATAAGAGGGGAAAGCTCTGTGTTCTACAACATAATGAAAAATACAGAAAGAACTCCTTGGAAAAAAAAAATCACAAAGTCTAATACTTGGCCGGAGATCTTTAGCGGTAATTACTTTCGTCTTTATCTGCGGTTCAAAAAGGAAAGCATAACCTTGGACAAAAAGTAAAAATCGATCCGAAGGTAACCAGCGCTGGCCCATCGAGAGGACCAGTGGGGACAGCATGGGGAAAGGTGAAGCACTCAGTCCTGAATGATGCTAAAATGCTGGTCTGTTCTCGTGAAATTGATCATCGGGTGTCAGGTCTGGCTCTGGGCCCTCGGGTTCAGAGAAAGGACCAGAAGGACTAGGATGAGGCCTGCAAGCAGATTAGAACATTCTCCCATGTGACCACAGCATCCTGGCAGCTGATAGGTGCATTATTTTGTGTGATTACAACGTTCTCCCAAGTGTGGACTACAGTGTTCTCTTGCACAGAGTGTTCTCCTGTGAGCAGAATGAAAACTCCTCCCATCAAACCAGTGTTAGAGGTAACCACTGGCCTGTTCTCCACAGGTGAATCAGTGTGTTCCAGGGGAAAGGACTGGAGCAGTTTGTTACATGATGAAGATGTGCAGGCTGGATTCCTAAAGCCTAAGATATACTCTATAGGGACAATTATATGTGTCTCCAGGGCAGATATTAGTCACCATTCGGTTGTCGTTGGGTAATGTAGCCAGTGAGGTCATATCGGCACCTGTGCCTTCTGACCCCCCCCCACAGCTAATCTGTTATTAAAGCTGTGGAAGGCATCTGGAACAAGCCCCTCATACTGAAGATCGCATGATCACAAAAGCCAGGGTGCGGGCAGGTGAACACATTGGCGCTTTAATGGACAATGGTGTCTATAGGTGCACTGCTACAGCCCAAACAGACTCACTGCATCTCCAAGCAAGCGCAGCATACACCTGCAGTGTCCGTCTCAGAGAGAAAGTGCTTTTCTGCCCTTTCACGTGTTGCTGTTGTTTACGCTGTCCCGCATCGGTGGGGAAAAACAGAGTGACAGCCCAGTACCTGCTTTTCACAGGCTCAGTCCTTTTTTTATAAGCAGAAGCCTTTTTTGTGAGGCAACGTTGTGCCTCCTGCGCTCAGGAGCTCTTCAGCAGGGAAGAGAATGTGGGTCAGGCATTAAAATGTATAAGGAATGTTTAGTAGTGATGAAGATGGCGGGTAGAGAAGTGTGTGTGTGTGTGTTAGGCGGTGAGGTGAAAGCAAACACATATACATAATGTAACATAGCAAAACGTCTTCAGTGTTTACTTCACTATGATCCCATTCACAGTAAACAGACAAAACTCCCCTCATTTATATTTCATCTCTTGATGTGGAGATGGTGGAGATTGCGTTAAGTACAGGATGTGCTCACGCTTAGCATTACCGGGGGGTTGTTTCCCACATAACGTAATCACATACTAATGCAATGCTACTGCATGCCTGTGAGAGGCAGGTATGAGATCCGTCCATCCCCATGAATATGAATATGCTGAATATGCTGACAGTCTGGAGGAATACAGCATGATAATTTTGTTCCCAAACTCACTGAGTTCATGCCATGCTTCTGAGGAAAATGCAACAAGGTACCCATTTAGAAGGTACCAGAATGTTATTGTTATACCACCTTCTTGACGACAATGATCTTCTGCAGGTAGGTTCTTCTACACTGTTCATTCATTTTTGTGCATTTATGATATGTCAAACTATGTCAAGAGGTTTTTGTAAAGCAAAGCAATGCTTCATTTTCATTGGCTCTCTGTTACCAATTCCAGATGTCAGCGACCAATAAGGCACATATGTATTCACAATGAAGGCAAAGCTGAAGCAGGTTTGAAATCTCTACAAAGGAACAGTGAATTTTCTGAGAATTTTACTACATTTTCTTCATATTTCGAGCTCCATAGCACCACCATGTGTTTTGACTGGAGTAGTGCTCTAAGGCTGAAGTCTTGATAAGACAGCGTGGACATTGATCTATTGACATTAGTGAGAAGTCTCTGGAACAAACAGACCACAAGTAATGATTGTTTAAGTTTTAAAATGTCAGTTGATTGGTAATACTGCCACCAGCACAAGTGGTGTTTGGTCCCGTCATGATGATAAAAGGCGCGTGACTCACTTCAACCACCACTAATATGCAGCCATCACCTGGGTGATAATGCAGAAACCATTTTGTGCCAGAACAACACTGCACACATGAGCAGAGCTGAAAAGAGAGGGAGAATTCGCTTACTTACACAACAGTATCAATATACCAGGGACTCAAAATGACAGCTCACTAGTTATGAGATGTGGATCAATTTTAACTTGAAGTCTAATAAATAAAAGTATGTCTTGTGAAGGCCCCTGTGCTGGAAATAGTTTACGATGACACTGACACAACTTAATATCAAATATTTTTGTACATAATTACATCTCATTTTTTCTTTGTTTGTCATCCAAAAAACAAATTAAGAGCAGGCTACCATCTGTCACCTGCAGGAGAAACATTGGGTATACAAGAGTCCCTTAATGTAATATATTACCACTTTCACCCCTCCTGAGAAACAGTTTAATGAATGAATGAAAGAAAAGTGAAAACTGTAGTGCAAGGCCATAAAAAAGCACTGCTAAATGCACGACCATGTCCACACACTGCTTACACCACATTGCAAGCTATAACTTGGGAATGAATTGCTGGCCATTTCATTGCTTTGGAAATAAAATGAGGTCACCCTGAACATTGCAGAATGAAAAATTAAGAAATGTGTGCAAGCACATTCCCTTGCTTCAGGCCAGTACCTTTACCACTGAAGAAACAAGAACCAAACCTTTGGTTGCTGTGTTCATTTTTGAAAACAGCTGTTCAATGAATTTCTAGCGTGTCCCCTCACTTATGTGGCGAGTTATCTTTCTTTGTACGATAAACTTCACGAACTCCAGGGACTGTGTGAAACTATATACGTTTGCCCCCACGGTTTAAGGATTACAAAAAATAAATTATGTAGGCTACACAAGCCTGTATGAATTAATTACCGAGCCGCGGCCTAATGAGGATCACCTGTGGGTATGCGCTGCTTTCTGCGGCGCGCTCCTGCGGGGTAGGGCACTGTTTCACTGCGTGCTATTACAAGCTGGATGTGGAAGGTTCCACAGCTCCAACCCCATGCTGTCATGTCTCATATATCTGTGTGAAGATGAGCTCCTTAACGAATTCCATGTCCAGCAGTGGACTTATCTAGCAATATAACTGCTGTCAATGTCATATATAGTGTATTCAGATCCAAACGCTTCATTTTTTCCAGTGAAAGTAGAAAAATAGCTATGAATGACAGACTGTTTAAAGGGGAAGATGGGGGATAGAGCCCAATCAATTCAGGGAAAACCCTGTTGTAATGGATACAGTTTAACCGTTGTGACGTTCTGTCCGTACCTTCTCTTAGTTTCTTACTTAAGAAATTCATTCCTTTCATCTAACTGCCGGATTACTTGAGTGATAATCAGCCTATGTTAATTCCCGTTTAAATGACCAGATACACTGAAGTGATTGAAGAACCACGGTCGCCAGATTTAAATCGAACGTCCCCCTAATTTTCTTCCCCTTTCTTACCTGGGGTTTGTGCTGTTCCAGTAAACTGCGTGTCTGTCGGAGATCACCTTCTCCTCGGCCCACACCCACACTCGACACGCGAGGGTTAAAACCAGAAGTGACAACTCCATTCGGTAAGCTCGCGCTTGTCCTTAGCCGAAAGCAAGGGGAGAGAATTTAATAGGGTATTGATATTGCTTAATGGGCAGTCACCAGTTTAATTACACATGCGAAATTGTTTCGATTTTCCAATTAGAGATAAACTTAATTCCGCTCCACACTCATTTTTATTTCTCTAAACTCAAATTTTCCGACCGTGTAAGAGGGGGGATACTCAGATGATGTGCCTAGATAACATTAATTCTTTACGTGTCCGTTCCCCTTCAGTAAAAACACGAGCATGTCAAATTAAAAGTACTTTTTCAAAAAGACGCGTCTTTCTGCATGCTTGACCACAACCTTAAGTAACTATTAGTCCTAGGAAAGCACACTTCTGAAAACGTGCTATGCCGTGAATAGTTCAAAATTCCAAAACACCATTCCCAATATAAAAAAAATATCGTTAAAATTAAAAAACAATTAAAAACAGGAAAACATTGGTCTTCTCAGATATTCTTGAATAGTAACATTCCACAGTGATGTTTCGCATTGTGAATCCATCTCTGTCCACAGTAACTTCCAGTAACTTCAGTTCCTTTACCATCCATACATTCCAAAACACAGATATAAAATCTCAATGAGCGCCACAAGACCACAGCATCGAGTAGACGGGTTTCCCCCTCGTCGCGTTCAGATGAGAAATATCATGTGTGATGCTGTCAAAAAGCGCACAATCTCAGCTGTTGACAAGTGTATATTTCTAATATTCCAAGGTGGAACCTAGAAACGGCTACAATTGTTCTGCAGCACGACAATGTCCGAGCTCTACGGAAACCTACGACTTATCCAGAGGTCCGACTTTCCCTTTGTGACGCTTTCTGACAGCGAAATTAAATGACAGCATAGGAAGAAAATGTGTCGCCTTGATTTCACGCTCTCGTTCATCCTTCTGTTATCAATGCAGAAGTTGATGGCTTATGAATCTGTGTTTTGAATTGTTCCTCCCGTGTTTTCCGCGTCCCTGTGCAGGCGTAATAGTCTTAGCACAGGCGTAGCCTTGTGTAATAATTTCAAAGTTGTTGCTTTCACTGCCTCGTATTCTTCTGTCCTTGAAAACAGGCTGGTTTGTCAGTATTGTGCGTTTTGCTCAATCCTCCCGATGCGCAATGTACAGCTCTAACTATCCCCCCATGTTCAGTTCGTCCCAGTATACACAGCGTGGCTGGCGCGAGTCGCTAGGTACTCTCCTCCTGCGCGCTCTGTCGGCTCCACTGCACGTCTCGCGCATTTCAGTCTGCGCTCCTCTGCGAAGGGAGGGGCAGCGCACGGGGGCCCAGGGAGACACTCCTGTCCATTTCTTCGCTTTTAAGGTTTGACTCCACTTTGATAATCTATTTAGAAGTTACTTCTTGGCTTATCCCCCTGCAACACTGGTTGTCCTTGGTTGTGAACGGTAAAAAAAAATATATAAATAAATACATTGATATTAATAAGCAAAATGTAATGAACCACTGGAGATTTCTTGGAATGTTTCTGACTTAACTCCCGACGAGGCAACACAATTATCAGAGATGAGCTTTGAATTGTTCTATATAGCCCCCTAAAGTAGATTCATGTTGATAGTTAGAATACCATGCCACACCTGCAAGTGAAGGTACAGAGGTCGGGGGCCGTCAATTGGCGCGTGATTTGGTCTTGCAACACACATGCAAATTTTATTGATATTTTCTTCATTTGCACATATGTTTAAGGTTGAAATGCATTCAAGCATGAATGTTCCGGTGGAATTACCGGAGCGCCAGGCGCAGTTTAGCCTGGGGAGCTGAGGAGTCGTTTTCTCTGGCTATACACATGAGCAATTCTGCAGAAGTTACAAGAAAACCACCTGAAAAACATATGGGCATCCAACGATAAATACTTTGATTCCAAAGGGTATATATCTGATGCAAGACAGCACGAGCATACATCTAATATTTTGGTTGCTATTGCCAATTGCAATATTAATTTAAAATAGAAAAACATGACGCATATTATTATTATTACTACTACTACTACTAATACTACTACTACTAATACGAGTACTAGTACAAGTACTTCCACCAGGGTCAATTTTATTTAACTTTATAACACGCATGAAGAACATTGGATTTCATTTCGTCTAACTTAATAAAAGGTTCCAGTCAGTTCACCTGGATCAATGATGAAGTAATTATTTCATAAATTTCGATACACCCTCAAACGCCAATTCATTTTTTACTTCATTGCCAGTGTTTACTGTTACACAGATGTGATTTTAAGCTTAATTTAGTTGGATTTGGCGAAGAGCCCTGGAGCAAACGCGCCCTCTACTGGCTATCTGAATTTTAGCAGATTTGACAGCAAATATTTTGGTGGATGTTTGTTTTAATGTCTGCTTTAGGCTAACGACTCCGAGATTCTCGGTATAGCATATTTAAACGCATGGGACATTTAACAACTCTGTTTATTTCCTTTAAAAAGCATTTGTTAAATGGATATGCATTGAAATTAGAAAAAAAAAATCGATTTTTAAAATGCCTCTTCTCTGCAATTTCCAAGGGACACAAGTAAATAAATAGTTCAACAGTTCTTTTACTCAGTCCTTTATTAAAAAAGAGTACACTAAAAAGTACTTGTGAACTAAGAGTCAAAAAGGGGTTTCCCCAAAATCCAGTATCGTAATAATAATAACAACAACAATAATAGTAATAATAGTTTTAAACATTATTTTTTATTATTTCCTCACTCCTGGTTCTTGGTGAGGAAAAGGTTAATGGTTCCTCCGTGATTCAGTTCCAGGGGTGTGAGCTGCTCTGCATGAACCATCCAATATCTAATTACAGTCTTATTGCAGGGAATTCAGAGACTGCGTCAGCCTGATTCCGCTGTACATCTCAGCCAAGGCCCGTTGGGTCACCACACTTTCTGCAAAACTCACTTACCTCTGCCTGCCAGGGTAAACAGCTTCAGCATTACTGTATTCCCATGTATGTGTGTGTTTGTGTGTATTTGTTGTATGTACTCCTGTTTTTCCTCACATAACTGCTGAAGGACACGGAAAATTCAAAATGCTTAGCAGGAGAGTGAGGTTCAGGGGGGTTTGTAGGGGAATTTGAACATTGCTACACCAGTGATGACTTCATTTGTTTATGTTTTTCTCCAGATTGACTTTGACTGCCCCACTAATGCTGCCCCAGCACCCCCCCACCCCTCAGACTCATCTTCCCCCTTCTCCTGTTCTGAAGATTAACTCAAAGCACACCACTTTGCTGAGGCTCTGCCAAACACACGCTCCCCTCATTCTCGTCCTCATTTCACGGGGGAGGGGGGGATTGGGGCACCATTCAGCCCCTTCGGTACAGGAACCAGGGCTGGGGCACTCATGATTGGGCAGGTTCAACATAACCATCCCCGACCCCCAAAGACCAACAAACAAACCCAGCCGTAAGAGGGAGAGTCACCTGCAGGCTGTCCCCCATTGTGAGACAGAGAGAATTACAGGCAAACTCCCTGTTGATTAATGGGTGAAATGAAAGAGAGAGGCTCTATTCTGAGGTGATTCTGGCCCATTAGAGTGAGCCGATGACTTTCAGTGGCAGGTCCGCACCCTGAATACAGGAGGAGACTCACCCTTTTCTATGGCAACGCTGATATTCATCCAAAACATAAATAACATAACAGCTCAAATGGCAAGGAATACATAAATAATACCAGTCTACATTAGTATTTGTAATTCTTTCACCCCTTAGACACTGGAAATATTCCTGCAGATTACTGACAGTTTCAAAAGATATATATATAACATTCTCCAATGCTTAGAATCAAACATTTCATACTGGTCGGCAACATGTTTAATAGAAAAATTAATTACAGGAATGTTTTAAATTTCTATTGGCACCTCTAGAGTATTTCAATTATTCTGAGAGTATCTCACATAAAGTGCTTGACCAGGATCTGCTACTCACCTGTCCCATTCGCTTCCAGTGCATGTCCTACTCATACTCTCAATTCTCTCTAAATTTGTGTGCTCAGAATATAATTTGTGCTTTGAGGCAACTTTAGTGCATCTGTGCCTTGTGTTTCTTCTCCATAGGCCCCTACCCAAGGACTGTTCTTTCTTTAGTAGTGCAGAACTACCTGTACCCTTCCTTTTAATATATAATTAGAGCAGGAGGCGAGCGCGGTTTTCAGGGAGCAGGCGGTCAGTAATGAGCCCAGGGGCAGGTGTCTGCGCTGCACATGTTGTGCGGAGCTGCATGACTGCTGGACTGTGAGTGAATCACATGCCTAGATAGGCCCAACGTCCTGTCCTCGTTATTATGTATTCTCATGTTCTTTAGTTCCCTCTAAGTAGATATATATATTTATATCACCATTTACCTAAATGGTTAAATATATCTATGCCTCACTTCCTCTAAGAGCTCTCCTTGGCTGGCCCCAGAAACACAGAATCACAGATTCTCTGCCATAAAGAGGAATCCTTTACATATTTCATGAAAACAAAAAGGGGGATTTTATGTTACAGGAAAGAGAGGCTGATGGGAGGGGCGTGGCCTATCGACATAGAACGCACGCCAACAAGGAGAGACGCGCTGAAGCAGTGACACCAGTGACTGTGACTCAGGGTGACGATAGGCAACCGATTGGCTCTCGCGGTAGATTAAACAGAGCCAGTGGAGAGGGGCTTAGATGAACGAAAACATCACGACATAAAAACATAAATATGCATTCAAACACAAACACATCTAGTCACACTGCATTCAAACCCGTGGGAGTCAAGAGGTGTAACCATGACCTTGACTTGTTGAGTCAGGTATTTTAGTGCAAGAATGGGACAAAACCTGCACTCAAAAGCACCATTCTTGGGTAAGCTTGTATTCAACTGATATAACAAGTATTTATGTAACTACATAAAATACAGTCACATGGCTTTAAGACTAGCAGGAGTCAAAAAATGAACAGTTGATAATACAGTTGATATTGTCTTGGGTTCGACAGAGAGACCACTGACACCTCACCAGGCAGCCACGTCCCTATGCATTAAATACACAGCCTTCCATGGTAATTAATAGGATTAATATGTTATCCCGATGTTATCTCCGCTCTATTTGACGGTGACTGTGAGCTTTCCATTTTCATAAAGGATTATTGCAGCGCACAACAGGAGATGTTTCAGATTGGATTCTTGCAGCAGAACAATGGGGCACAGGTGAATTTATTTAAAGGTCAGATTTTCACTGATTTCACAGCGTATTTGTTCACAGAGTTGCCAGTTTGAGGAAAAGCTCTCTGGATCAGGTGAAGGAAGCAGAGAGCCTTGATGGGATTAAGACCAGGCTTGTCACAGTTCTGGATATTCTCTAGAGCAGCAGTAGTTCTGTTAATGAAGTATCATTTACTTAATATCTTAGGCCTAACAACCCCTAGAGTGTCTTTTAAATATCTAGTGTTAAATATCTTCAGTGAGTGTGAAAAGGTTTTAATGATGCACAAGTGTTTTGATATAATCCTGGTGGAATACAAAATTTCCCTGGTGGGATAGCAGGGATTGTGACCTGGCTTGAGAGCAGGGGAGCGCAGTCCTACCTGTGAAGGGCCAGCGTAGCAGCAAGCTTTTGTTCCCGCACAACAAAACACCTGATTCATCACATCAAGGTCTTGTTTGAAGACAACGATTAGCTGATTTGTTGAATGTGCTGTTTTGGTGCTAGGCTCAGACAAAAGCCTACAATCCACCCTGGCCCCTCTCGGACTAATTTAGACACCTCCGCTCTAAACAGCAGGTAAAATAACAAACCTACATGGTTTGAGTAGCCTGTTAGTTTTCAGTCTTCTGTTCTCATTAAAAACCTTTATATTCTACATTTTTGGGGATGTTCTTCGCCCTCCATGTCATACAATAATTATGTGCAACTGGACACTTCCTTCTGCATTATCCCTTACATATGCTCTTCTCTTCTGTGTAATTCTAGCACATTTCTGCCTCGTCCTGTTTTGACAGAGCCGCTGTTCAGGACCCCAGTGCTGCCACTGACTCCACTCACAGTGCTGCTGATGCAGGTTTTAGCGCAGCTCAGATCTCGGCCTCAGCCGGTGCGCGGTGAGTGTTCTGCTGCCAAAAGGCAAAAGTGCATCACCCTGGTGGACGCCACTCACTGCTGGATGAAGTGAGCTTCCCCCATTCACTGTTATGTACATTGAAAGGCACTAGATAAAATGGAACACATCTTTTTGACAATAATGATAATAATTATTGCTGGTGCTTTTAATTCCACTTCTAATAATAATAATGATTTCTACTACTAATAAAAATAATAATGATAATCATCATCATCATAGCTGCTGTTGTTCATAGTAACTGTTACTGTAGGGCGGTAGCCCAGGGATTCAGATACCCAGGTTAAACAACCCCGTTAGGCTGTGAGCACAAACAGCCCAGAGACAGACACCTGGATGGATGTGCCTGGAATTTAAAGCACCACCCCACAGAGAGGCCTCAAAGTGGCACCCTGCTCGGCCCACGTCACCGTTCGCCATCCTCAGTGTTTATTCCCCAGCACTTAATGACCTCCCTCCACCCCGCCCCCCTCACTCTCACACACGCATTACATTGATTTCATGCTTCAGCTGTAAATTGTATATGTTCAGTTGTGATTTTGAAAGTAAACAGTTTATCATTTTCCACAGAATGGACACAAGAGGTCCTGTGAGTGCAGCTGACCACAGCCCCCCATACCCCACGCCTCCTAGCAACCAACCCCCCCCCCCCACCCCCACCCCCCACACACTGCTGTTCCTGCTGCCTCAGACTCCACCTATCGCTTGTGTTAGTCTGTTTGGGCTTTGTGCTCAGGTGTCAGCCTGCTTTGAATCTATCCTGTCCATCAAGCTTTCAGATCAGGGGCTGCTGCTGCCAGACAATGAGAGAGACAAAGAAAAAAAGGGAGAGAGAGAGAGAGGAGCGGATGGGAGGAGGGAGAGGGGTGCGATTTGATTCAAAGCGTGTAGATGCACTTCAGGTTAGAGGTGGATATCCAGACTATAGATATAACGATGTATGGTAACATTAGCAATGAACTATGAATCCCTCGCAAGCATCTCCAACAGCAAAAACTTCCAGTTGTGCAACACACACACACACACACACACACACACACACACACACACACACACACACACACACACACACACACACACACACACACACACACACACACACACACACACACACAATACCTATGCCGACAGGCACACACAGCACGCAGAAGGAGATATTTCCATGATTTATCAGAGATATACTCCAAAAATGTCTCAGAGATCAGAACAGTATCCATCATTACTATTGCACCCCATTTTACAGCAGCACTTGTGTAGACGTGTATACATGTATACGTTTGTGTGTGTGTGTGTGTATATATATATATATATAATATAAGAGGCAGGTAATTATATTATATGAAGACACAGATAAGTATAAATGTTAGCAGCAGTGGCAGTTGATGAGGTAACAGAGAGGGCCAGCAGTCTTACCTTTAAATCATTGGTGTAACTTTTCAATTATTTTGTACTTTAAATGAACAAGGGTGCCAAAAATCTGGATACTCCACAGGAAATTAAACCCAAAGCTTCCCGAGAAGAGTCCCACACATCTTATTCATTCATATCACACCGTGTTACAGAATGTAAACCATGAGTTCAATTAAGAAAAACCAATTTGATCATTACAAAGACAACCTCTGACAATAAGAGAGAATACCCTTGAATGCTGCCTTAACTTTCAGCACAAAGCATGGCTGAGGAAAGAAACCCCTTATCCCTGATTATCATTTAAAATGCAGAAATTGCACAAGTCAGACACAGAGGTAATTGTCATAGCTATTCCCAGAGTGTACATATGGAGAGATAACTTTTGTCCATAAGTTCCAATGATACATGACTATGGGAAGATGTGCACATAGCTACCACTAACCAAAAACTGATGAGTCTGATAAGACAGGGTGATGAGGCAAGACATAATGATAAGACTTTATAACTACAGGCCCATCTTTGTGTGTTGTTAAGGTGGACTAGTTGCTTTATTGTTGACCAAAGAACGTAAACGGAAATATGTCAGGAACAACAACTGTTTTCCCCACTGTGCTTCCAGCTCAGTGGCCGCCACCAGTCTGCAACAGTTGAGATTGGAGCCGTCTCTGTTGCTACCTGGGGTCTCGTTTATGAAATTCCCTTAGATTTCATCCTAAATATGAATGTACGATTGTCTTCTAAAATGTTCACATGAACAATTTATCAAGTGTCCTTATGCATGGATAACTTTTCCTACATCTACCCTGCGAATGCTCAGTTTATAAATCACAAACTTCCCTGAAATTGTGTGCACTCAAAGGAGCTTAGACTATCAGCTACACCCAGTGAATGACCTCACATACCCTCGCCTGGGGTTTTGTGTCATAAGAATGGTCTGAACATTTTAAGGCAAGTTTTCAATTAAAATGGCGAGTGAAGGGGACAGCAAAAGGAAATGAAATTGTCAGTGTGACAGAGGTGATAACAGGGATAGTGGGAAAAACTCATTCCCATGGGTGAAAAGGTGAAACTATTCTTCTGTTATTCCATAAGTCTTTATTAATATAAATACTACAACTGTTCATAACAAAAATAACAAGCCTTATGTAAATCATGAAGGTTTCTTAACTTATTTGTCAGGGGATCGGAAATAGCTCAGAATAGCTGAGCCTGCAGTGCAGCTGTATAACTATAAGGAATAGTTTGTGCACAAACTTTGGAGTTTGCGTACGCATAAGAATATTTTCTTAATGTCAGTTTCATGTTTTATAAATCTCAATTTGCGCATTGATTTTCCAAGAGATCAAATCTACACATCAGATCTGCGCGTATGGATGTTTTATAGATGAAGCCGCTGGATGTTGTGTGATGGAATTGTGATGAGCTCAGAGCTGGGACAGCCGTGCGAGCGCCGTCAGCATCCGCGCCCGCCAGCGCCGCTCTCCTCTGAGAAACCATTTTTTTTGTGCCTCATCAGCTGACGGCCGCGACGCAGAGCGGCGCTTTTATCTGACATGTCAAACACGAGGCTCCGGCCCGAGCTCTGGCCCCAGCCATGCAGGGACTGGGACCCGGCTTTGTCTTTAGCTGCATTTCAAATTGCAGGCAAAATCAAATGAAAGCTGTTCCAAAGCACATATGATTCCAGCTGGCTAAGACTCATATGCATATGCACACACACACACACACACACACACACACACACACACACACACACACACAGCCTTCTTGCAGAAAGCACACTGTGTGTGTGTGTGTGTGTGTGTATGCAGGAGTGTGCAGACTGTCAGAAGCAATACACTGAAGCACAGTCCTGCATTAAGGTCCCTGTGGCGCAGAGCTGTGCTGTAAAAACAAAACAAAACAACTCTACCACATCGTCTCCACTCCCCCCCACACCCTGCCCGCCGCTGCCAAACCCCAGCCCCCCGTCACTGCTCATGGAAATACAGCTTATGACAGCCTGAGGGTGTGAGAGGACCGAGAGGATGAGGGTGTGAGGGTGAATGAGTGAGTATGAATGAGTGTGTGAGACGAGTGACTGAGTGAGTTAGAGGGTGAGCATGAAAGAGAGTGTGCACGTGTTTGAGGCCGAGAGGCTGAAAGGAGAGAGACAGAGAGAGCTAGTGAGTGGTGTCATGGGAGGGAGGTGACTTGCTTCAAGGTTATAATCTTGTCTTTTGGAAGAAGAAGGAGGGAAAAAAAACCCTCTGCTCGAGCACTTCAGTGAATTCATACCAACATGTTTGCCATGTCTGTGTTTACCTTTTTCTCCTTCCATTTGATCTGAGTACACGATTGAAACGAGGCTGCTGACAGGGCCCCCTCCCCCTCCTCATTTTCACCTGGGGGAGAGAAGTTAAAGTCAATTTTCTCACAATGTTGAGGGCTGAAAGTTGACTCTGAATGATCGCTGGGACAATGAGCAAATAAGGCGCGAGTGGCACATATCTCACCTGTCACAGCCCAACTGCCAGCATCACAGAGAGGAACATGACTGAATTTAATATTCAATCTCTCAGAAAACAGACTGGCTTATTCATGAGCCCTGTCAGAAACAATATGCCACCGCGCCCTGCAAACACAGATGTGCCGATTACAAAATGATACTGTGAAAAGACTGCTGGGTAAAAAAAAAAAAAAAAAAAACACAACAGCGAAGACGTTTTTTGATGCACTATCCTTTTCTAGCGGCCTTTCCACAATTTATCAGACAACAACGAATACACGCGTCTCTTTTCTTCCTATACACGTCTCTCATCCGAAATCCTCTGGGCAAATCTCATCCTCTTTTCTCTTCTCCCCCCTCCCTTTCTCCTCTCATCAATTCATTGAAATTACCCAGCATTCAATCCAAATAACCACCCCCCACACCATCCCTATAATCCCAGCCGTTGTGCCATTTCAGATAAATCAGGCCCTCAACAACGGGATCTTCTCCAATTCCCAGCAAAACTAAGCTTCATCTGCGCCAGTATTACATTTCTGCAAGTTAGGAAGATATAAACAAAAAACAATGAAACAATTCCAACACTCATACCCCCCCCTCTTCCAACCACACAACTTTGTTGAGAAATACCCAAATTATTCTGCTGTGTGTGTGCAAAGGGTAGGCAAACTCCACACTGTGTGTGTGTGTGTGTGTGTAGGGTGAGATGTGTGAGTGTGTGAGAGGGAGAGAGAGAGAGGCAGATGAGCTTAGCTTACTTTATGTGCTAACTCTGTTGTGTAGTCCATGGTAAAGCCCATTACAGCCCTGTATTTCAGATCCACTGGTTTGAGTAAAGAAATCATTTAAGATAAATTGCCCCCTGACAAAGCAATCTACTGCCTGCGCAGCTGGGAATGAGCCACTCCATGTCGCTTTTTTCAAAGCTCATTATTCCAGCAATATGACATCGGCCGCCTTAATAAAGAAATGCTTTCTTATTAATTGCGCTGTAAACGTCTCCTCCACATTGTCGCTTTCGACCGAGTGGTAATCATTAACGGGTGGTTATTACATTTTCAAATTGCTTTGCTTTTTTCTCTCTCGCGTGTGGCAATTGAGGCACTCCGTACGTGCGTTGTCTCCGCGCGTCTCGGTAGAATTGTGAAATCCGGTTTTCAGCAAGTCCCTGAATGACAGGCCTGCTGAAATTACAGCCACTGTCAGCGAGCGCTTTGCCAACTTTTTAAATGATTATTCTCACCATGTGCCAGTAAAGCAGAGGCACTAATCTAGGGTAACGCACACGGCTCCAGTCTCACCCATTATTAATGTAGTTATCTGGGAGACATTTACTGAAATAATTCAAGTTAACAACCTTAACTCCTAAATGCAGTGCCTCACTTTGGATTGGAACCCACAACCCTCTAGCCCTCTAGTCCAAGCCAAAGACTGCTATGGTACTCACACAAATGTGCAACCGTGAGAATGATTATCACAACAGTTTTATACAAGACATTAATATTTATTACTGTGTTAGGGGGAGGGGGGTGCCACATTGCCAAGGCAACCCTCTGTTCATTGCTTCAGTAGTATGAGAGTGAGCAGAGCAGGACAGAGTAATATGTACTCACACCAGTAATGCCAGACATCAGTTATACCCCCTCCCCCAAGGTAGCCTATTCTTCCACCCCCAACTCCAATCCACAACTGAGTCCAGTAAAAATTAAGGCCGTTCACCCATGATGGTTTTTTTAGGGGGGATGACAGACTCAGGTGTGGGACCCTGCCCATAACCTCACCCCATTTACAGACCATTCTCATGGGGGGTGGGGAGGGGTGAGGAGAAAGGATGACAGTGGGATATGATCAGCTTTTAAAGCCATGTTGTTGAGGTACTTTATTTCATTTAAGATGTTACGAAAAGTAAACTTTCTTGTAGTTTCATAGGGCCCTTGTCTGAGAACCTCAAACTCTTGACATAAGGCACAAGTCCAACACTAGCTCTTTCTAATGTTAGGGGCTGTCACTATAAATAGTGTGAGAACAGCTTCTCTCTGTGCAGAAAGCTGGTGTGACTTCTGCTCCTTATTTAATATTACCTCATCTCCTGCTTATGTTTCGAAGCTGCCTAAAATCCATCTAGTTTGTGCATTGAATTACCATAAAAGCTTTATCAAAACTGACTGCATGCCACATCCAGGGACCCAAAAACCACTGTTAAATACAGAGGAAATCACCCAGATGCAGAAAATAAGGGGATTTGAGAAAATCTGATTTAGTATTCAGCGTACTGTATCAGCAGTTTTGTGAAGCCAAATGGTTTGTCTCCCTCCAGTGGCCAAAATCTTGTGTGCAGCTTAGTGAATTCACATAATGCAGTCATCTGGGACATGGGGCTGGTGAAAGTCCCAGGGGGTTTAGCTGCATTTCATTCGGCCCTTAGACAAATACAGGATGACTGCTTTTTGTCACCTTATGCAACCATTGCAGACCAAGTACATCAACTGAGGTGAGCAAAACGATCAATTAAAGCAACTAATTACAGTTAGGTGCAGAATCACATTGAAAATAAGCCAATCCTGCAGCTCTGAGGGCAAGAACAAATAATGCTGCTCTGGCTGAAGCTTAATTCTCCTAACAGAAAGCCAAGAGGATGATTCCAGCAGAAAGGTGCGGACGTTTTCCTCCTTCAGTATGTCTTCCACAGCCTCCCAAAGCAGTGTTCGTTTATTCTATTGTGACTGAAATACGGTTAGCTTGGTGTTGCTGTTGGCATTGTCACTTTTAGTGTGCTTGCATCTTTTGTTTCCAAAATTCCACATTCAGTGACAGACACAGTCGGCTTCCGTGCGGGGCTGTTTTACATCTAGGGTGCATTGCCTCATCAATTCAAAGCAAACTTTACCCACAGAAATTTTGGCCTACATCCTCACGTTTGTCCAGTTCTTTTTGATACATCCCAACAGGGTCCACTACATGTTTTTATAGTTTTAGGTTTTGCAAGTATTTCTTCATCACTATTTCCTCTAATATTTTGAGCATTACTGGCTCCAATCCTTAATACTTTACTTTCCTACTCAACACTACAACCTCAGGGCCTGTATATGGCACCAGCAGAATTCCACAAAAAAAAGCTTTGGAAAAGGTGCTTAACTTGCTTTTCTGAATGCACATGGGTGCCCTGGGGATGACGGGTTGTCTTGCTCAGAACGTTCATCCAGGTCCTCCTCCCTGAGGGCCAGGCCTTTTCTGGAGACCACATTTACCAGACATGGCACCTCCGGTGTACCCTTTCCTGCAGCGATCTGAACCCAGCTTCCTCCCTGCTCTGTAGTCTGCCTCCCAGCCTGGCTTCAGTCTGTGCGCACTACCGCTCCCACGGGGCATATGTTCTCAAATGACAGGATCTTTTTCCGCAGAACAAGTAAACAATAGTCAAACATCCTGAGGGTCAACCTTAAAAAAAAATAAAAATTCAGCCATTTAACAGCTTAGCAGAATGTACAATCTAGATGCAATACAATGTTTACTGTGCAAACCACACCACAGGGGCTCTGAAGAGTCAGGAACAGAAGCGCCTTTAAGGACTGGTTTTCCACTTTGAGGGGGCAGAAATCTTGGAATCAACCATTTTGTCAAACAATTCAATAAAAGGTGGCTTGCCAATACTTGGCTACGCTCAAGAAACAAAAATATTGTCATGCATCTAGATTAGGAGTTAATCAACCAGCTAGAACCAACCAGCTGTACATGGGCAGAGGAAAAAGTGGAAAATTTTGACCCCCATCTGCTTGCCCAATTACATAACAGTACTGAAATACTTAACTTATATAAAACACAATTTTGAGAACTAGCATTTTTTTGGAACCAAGGCTGGAGTGAAAACCAGCATACATAGCGGTACTCCGGGACCAGAGTTAAAGGAACACTCGCCCCCAGGAACGTTTACACTTACAGCAGCAAGAGCAAAGTGTTCAGCAGCGGGCTAGATGGTTAACAGGAAAGGAAGTGGAGTTGGGAGTTAACAGAACAGGAAGTGGGGAGGTTAAGAAAACGAGAGAATTACGGTCGCGCATGGGCTTGCAGGACGGAAGAGAAAAACAAATTCAGACCAGGATGGAAGGATGACTAAACGAAAAATTTATTGAAGGCAGAAAGAGAAGCGTGAGCGTCAGTGATGGCTGGCGGTGGTGTTGGTCATTTACAAAAAGAAAAACAAAGTTATAATAGGAGTTTATTTCCCCCCCGCAATACAAAATTTTTTTTTTTTTTTTTTTTTTTACGGCTCTAGAATGATTTGCCGTCATCAAAAAACACAAAGAAACAAAATGTACATGTACATGTGTCCAATACAAAACCCGCTCTGCTTCCTCATTACCATGTCATGTGGTACAGCAAAGAGAAGAGCATGAATATGTACACCAGTCCCCCCTGCCCTGCTCATAGCACCCCAGGAGGCAGGAGAAGAGGCCTGCTCAAAGGAAACTCTACATTAACAGCTACAGGTGGAGCTGAGAAGTGGGGCACTTTGGTCCTCAGTTATGTCTTTCCCCTGAAAAGCACGAGTACGATTATTGCTTTGCAACACTTACAAATTCATACCTAATTTTTTTTTTTTTTTTTTTTTTTTAAACTTTGTCAATCCTGAAAAAAAAAAATCTCGCAGTATTCAAGGATACACAAAACCACAAAGCTCAAAATACAAAATGGTCTCTGCTTCTACAAAAGCTTGTAGGCACCAAAAGGAATGTCTGGGAATTAAGACTAAGAGACTCGCAGCTGAAGGCCACCGTGGTGCAGGCACCAGTTGGGGGTTTTACAGAAACGACTGCTTTCACAGAGCTGCGGAGGTATTTCAGCAGAAGGGGTAAGGAGGTGCGACCCCATATCCCGTACACCTGTATTACACATTCAGATAGTAAAACACATTACTACACAAAGGCTGTAATGCTGGAAACGGCCACAGCAATAACGCACACCCAGGTGCGTTTGTGACTCTCCCCTTGTTCTGTGTGCCTGGATGAGGTTCACACCAACCCATCTATTAAAGAAAACTTAGAAGGCTGATATTGGCGAAAGGGAGTTCACCTGTCCACGACACCAAACTAGTGATGGAAAGATGAGATGACAAAAATGGGTGGAGTTACTGAATGCTACCAGTAGCTTGCAGATTTTAACCAATGACTGCTGTGTTATGAGGAGAAAAACCCTTTGGATCAAACAAATTAAATGGAGACTGTTGCTTCACCTCTTTCGCCCATCAAAGCCAACATTGTAGGGACTGTTGAGGAAAGTCATATGTGCTGAAGCTTCCCGGTTTGCAGCACTCATGATCACATGGTCATGGCTAAAGATGAAGGCTTCTGCTTTCCAGGTGGTTTATTATTATTTTTATCTGGCATCAGACAAGCTGGCTGTTTTTTTTTTTTTTTTTAAATGAAAACTGTCCTTAATAAAAAAAAAAGTCTACCTGCAAGCAGCCAATCAGACGATCAGATGCCCCTCATTGGTGGCGAAAATTGTACATCATTAAGGAACAGATGTCATGAGGAGAAGCCTCTTGGGGAACAGAAAACAGAAATAAGTCTAAAGGAACATTAAGATATGACCAAGGCACGGTGGCAAGACTACTGACACCCACCCCCCAGTCCAAATACAGTATAGAAATCATACAAATATGCACAATATTGAATTTGCACAACATTTTTTGCATAAATTTTAAAATAATAAAAATGGAATGAGAATGCTGTAGAGTTATATATAGATACAAACAGTAAATAAGATACAGGAATAAGACTGACGTGGCCTCGTGTAATAAAAGGGATCTATTCTTTCCATTAAAAAAAAAAAAAAACAAAAAACAAAAAACAAAAGGGGAAGTGGTGCAGAACATGGGGATCTGAACATGGCCACTGCAGCTGGCCATAACTGGCCTGCTGGGAACTGAAGTCCATTCCTGGCTGTGGAGGTACTGTCCTGCACTAGACCTCAACTTCAAAATATGCCTGTAACACCTCTGCCCACTGAGCTGGCGGTATTGCCGAAGGATCATTTATACCACCGACTCGCTGCTCGTTAATGTGCCAAAACTACAAACCAGCAAAATGTTCTCTGATGAAAAGGATGGGTTAATACCTACTGACATGCCATGTGGAAGGGAAAAAAAAAAAAAAAAAAAAAAAAAAAAAAACCATGATTTACATAAGTGCATCTGCACTTACCCTATGACTGCTACAAACGTGCATGAACGTAAACAGCTTAGCAGAGGGTTTGCCTTTCGATATCTGAAATTTCATGTCAGCAGTTGGTTTACAAATTTAGGGGAAAAAAAAAAAAAAGGGCACCCAGGCCTAAGGCAGAGTCAAGAGTGAAATGTGTGCTTGAGAGACAGTCATGTGGCCAGAGGCAGCTCAGATCATACTGCCCACACGTGGATACACCTGGCTACATAGTGGTGTGAACCCCCAAAAGGAGAGAGGAATGCAGAGTAAAAAGTGGAATTAAGGCTTGGTGTCGAGGCACAAGGATATGTTTGTGCGCACAAGTGTGTGTGTGTGTGTGTGTGTGTGTGTGTGCATGCATGGGGAAACACCACATGGGCAAAAACAAAAGAGTAAACTCAGGGCTCCATTCACAATGTAATGGTGCTGCTCTCCTCCAATCGCTACCCGGTGCGTGTGACTCACTGAAGTGAACGGGCAAGCCCTTGCGGTGTTCTTTCTGAGGCTGAAATAAATGCTTTAAAAAAAAGGCCATTCAATTTCTCTGGCGATATACAAACATATATATATATATATATATAGGAATGATTGAGTGAATGGGGTGGTTGGGTTGGATATAAAGGATCCATGAGTTCTACATGGGTGTGGCCTAAAGTGACAGTCCTTCAGGGGGGTGTGGCTTCAGGCCTCCAGGCCCTGCCCCCACCCCCACCCTCAGATGGTGCTCTTGGAGAAGGACACCCGCAGGTGGTGGTTCTCCCCGAGGTCGTGGTTGTGGAACTCGATGAGCGACTCGATGGCCTCTTCCACTGAGCCCATCTGGATCAGCGCCATCTTGCGGTCTTTCCTGCAAGAAATGATGGACAACGGTAACCAGGGTAATGCCCAAGCCAAGCCACACGGCAGGCAAAACTCAGCCCACCAGCTGCGCTTCTACAGCACATGGGATTTCTGTCCAGCTCTGTATAAAGATAAATTCTGAACCACACATCCTTAGTTTATTACATAAGCCTGGAAGTGGGAAGAAGTGTTTCCTGTTCTGTTTTCATGTGACTAAAATTTTGTTGACAAGAGATCAAAACTTGGGCACATGGCCTATAAATGTCTTTCACATTCCACGTTTTAGAATATCCAGAAATAAAAAGCATTTGAGTGTTTGAGTATTTGAGATGTGCAAATACGTCTAGGCTTATTTTTTTGTTAAACAAGTTCAAGTTGTACTTCAAAAATGTTAGGGTTTCAAAGAACTTGTTTCTCAAAAAGAACACCAACCGGAAGGCAACTGGATGAAAATGGGTCAAATCACAGGCCTAAAATTTTCAATGATCATGATAAAGCCATTTGAAATAGGACTGGGGGGAGGATAAAATATGGATAACATTTCAAGGAGAATTCAGAATTTGCAAATGCTTAATAAAGCATAAGTAAGCTTGGGCCACTGTGCTTGGAAATGCTTCAGAAACAAAAATGTAAAAACTCAGGATTTGACTTGGGTCAGACTGTTGCATGACTGAAAAGGAACTTACTGGAAAAACTTGAAGGCCTTGACTAAGGCACCGGAGCTGGCAAACAGGGACTTCAGGTCATCTTCCACAACGGAGGGCCTGGGACGGAGCATGAGCCATCGTTAGACAAATGTTTTCAGGGAAGAACAGAAAAATGAGGTTTTAGCCACAAGCTTGCAGCTGGCTTTCCATTAGAGATGTGGTTAAAGGGGAACTCTGACATCCTGGCAATTCAGTCCAATTTAATTACCAAGACCAGAAACCCACAGGTACAGTTTTAATTTCTTTGTTACTTCTGAAGAAATTCTCCGAACTATCCAGACTACAGATGAAGGATATCTATGGTCTACTGACCAGAACACAAACTAGCTCTGACTCTTAAAATAAATAAATAAATAAATCGTGCACTGAGATTTAATGAACACGTAATGAAAAGCTGGCCAATTACTACACAAGTAAACAAGGACACTTCTGCCCCATAACTTTCAAACTCAAAAACTTGAGAACTTCTGGCTTCACTGAAAGACTTGGTAGTGGAACTAGCGGGGGACCTGGGCAACAGTTCAGACTTTCATTTTGATAGCTGCTGACTGAAGTTAGATAAATGATTAGTGCAGCAGTGAACCAATTCACCTCTCCAAATGAGCAGAAAGTAACATTTAGCTAAAGCAGGAGGAAGCTGTATGCATGTGGGTGTGAGTGCATGTATGAGTGTGTATGTGAGTGTGAGTGTGTGCGTGTAAGCATGAGCTGGCATGTGAGAGTGACTCACGGGATGTTTGAGAGGTGCAGAGTGGCGGAGGGAGGGAAGATGTTCTGGTAGTTCTTGGAGCCGGGCTTTTTGAAGCGGTGCAGGGGTGAGTTGCTGAAGTCCTTGGTGAGCCCCTGGTCCTCATGACCCTCTCTGGGCAGCTGCACAGTGGTGTGCTTGGACAGAGTCACTCGGATCGCCTTCCCGTGCAGCTTCTGTCCATTCAGGTGGCTCATTGCTATGGGAACACGAGCAGTGTTAGAGAGCCCTCAATGAACACGGCGGCCAAAAATGCGTCTGCAACTCCACTGAACTCAGCCACGGTAAAACGAAGGGTTAATGAGATTCTGCACAGGAGCACAGCTACAAGCTCAGAGTCCGAGCTCACTCTGGCTGAGGGAATTGGTCCGTCTCCAGCATCGGTCTACACCAAGTGTGAAAGCACCGGGCCAGCAGCTCCATGGCCAAAACTCTGGGTACTGGTACGTTTTTCCTGGAGCGCTCTGCCCTGCAGTGCAAAGTGCCGGGCTCATATCTTCACACGCTCATACTTGTATGAAGAGCCCATATATTTTTTAGGCTCCGTGTAAGAGAGAGCCCGCTATCAAGCGGCAGTGTCGACTGCATAATCACCATCTCTGGCTTCATAAGTAATGTAGAAATTGTTAAAAATTTAATATGAAGGGGGGGGGGTGTTCAAGATGGTAAATTGCAAGTACAGAGAGCGGCGCATGCGAAGTGTGTGATAAATATTCAACCCGCTGCTGTACTGCTGTACAAGCACACATTCGGGAGAGGAAAAGCTTCAGGGCTGGAAAGAGGGGCCGGATGTCTGCTTCCAAACTCTCCCAGCCTGTCAGCACAGGACACATTTATTCATAACTTCCCACCTAACCATCAATTTAGGAGCTACCCAACTACAGCATTGCTAATTAAAGGCAAACTCTTACTGAATTTCTGATATCGCCCTGAGGGGATATCTATAAAACTGTGGCAGACAGAAGTGAAAGGACTTTGCTGGAGAGGAGAAGAGGAAAAAAAAAAAAAAAAAAAAAAAAAAAAACTCAGTTCCTCTTCACTGTCGATCACTATGAGCAGGATAGCTACACCACATCTGCTAAATATGCAACAAACATCAGGGTGAGAAAATGGAGTAATGGCAACGCAAGTCAAAAACATGGAGGGGGTAGCCAAAAGGGGGCAGTACCGAGCTGTGCCTGGGTCCCGTCTGCCATCTGCACCAGAGCGTTGTCCTTCTTGTTAAACAAGATCTTCACCCTCATGACATCACCGTACACACCTGCAGGGGGTGGGATAAGACCGTGAGACACTCTTACTTCCTGGATTGAGCTTTATTTCTTATCTCACACCAATCAACCACAGAGACTCACAGCCACACCCACACTGCCGTTTCTCCCTCCCACACAAAGTTAATCTCATTTCCTCAAACTACTGAAGCCCAAAGAGTCCAATATAGTAACAGTAATGCGTGACTGAAAGCCTTAGAACCCCGATAAAGTTAAAGGGTTGGGGTGCTGACTGGAAATGAAGTGCCGAGCTGATGGAGAAGCATACAACCAAACAGCTGTGGACATCTACCATTCAATTCAAACTTCATCTTGTAACAATACTGGCTCAGCTTAATCAGAGCACACTACACACTTTTGCAATGTGTTAGCCAACAGCAAACTTAACAGACACTAAAAATAGCATGTTGCCTTCATGAAATTCACATATTCAGTTCACTAGCAAATGGAACAAACTGATGACGGTCCCTCCAACCAGAGATTTAAAAGGAGACAGCAACCCACTGCAAAACAATGTAACTCTACACAAGTTCATTTGCATGACGCTGTTGTGATTTTCAAACTTTATGCGTGTTAATTCAAGTTGTCCAGCTAATTAAATGTGGATTAATGAAATAAAGGAAGAACTGAGGTACTGGGGACTGGGGGTGGTGGTATGATAAGGTTGGGTTGGGGGCCAGTGAAGGCTGCTGAGAGACAGTTTAAACTCAAGGAAAGAGCTGAAACTCAAACAGCTGACTATGCAAAAAACAAGCTCTGTGCTTGCAAACTTACTCAAAATAAACCCAAGTAGCTGAATTTTATTCATTTATGACATGCAAAACAAATCAAACATGCAGAAATCCAACTAAGAGTATGGCTGAGCAGATTGAAAAAAGGAAAAAAAAAAAAAATAATCACTGAGGCAAAGAGTTACAGCAGTTTTCTGGAAATTCATTCACATCAAATTAAGAAAATCAGGATTTTCCATTGTGTTTCCAAGTGTTGGAACTATGAGTTAAAAAGCTTCCTTGTGCCAGAGACCTAAACAGGTTTGGGTGCCTTTTTTTCGGCCATCAAAATTAGTTTTCTGACTTATTTCTCAAGAGTTTGAGTCCAAAGCATGAGCACAGGCATACACATGAAGCCAGGAAAACTGCCGTAGCTTTTTAGACCCCATTTTAAAAAGCACACAACTAAAAAAAAATAAAAAAAAAAAAAATTAAAAAATAAGGCACTCAAGTTGTCTAAGAGTTTAAAAAAAAAAAAAAAAAAAAAAAAAAAAAAAATCAGGAGCAACCAATAAGAGTAATAATGCTAAACACAACAATAACATAATAATGATAAAATAAAGAGAAGCTAATAGAACATACCGAAGAGAGTAAAGAGGCATTGGGGCGTTACGTTCTTTAAGACAGCAGAGGAAGGCAGCGAGTGGGAATAGACAGGGAAAGATGGAACAGGACAGTGGAGGTCCAACATGTCCACAGCCAAGCAGATCCACAGGAAATGGGCCAAAAAACCGCGTGGTTGGATCATGGAGATGGGTGACATTTGGGAGGGGGGGGGAGAAAGGGGTGGGGGGAGGAGGAGACAGAGGGGGAGGGGTGGAGGTGTCCCACAGAGTGGAGGGAGTGGTGGGGTATTTTGGTTTCGTTTAGAAACAAATTTTTTTTTCCACCCCCACAATGTTTGTAGTTGCAAAGATTTTTTGTGCATTTCAACACGGGAGCACATTTTAAAATTTTTGTTGGGGGAGGGAGGGTGGGACGACAGGGGTGTGCAGTCAGTTGGCAAAAGATGATCCAGGTCAAGGTATTAAAACAAAAAAGAGGGAGTAGAGGACAGGGGGGGATAGGGGGTGGGGTTGGGGAGGGAGGGAGAGAAACAAGGAGAAAAAAAAAGGAGGTAAAAAACAAGGTCAGTACACACAAAAGGGATGTGATGCTCCAGTCTGCAGAGTAAAATGCTAGTAAATATGGTTTAATAAATTATAAATGGTAATGACCCCCCAAACCTACAGGAACACGGAGAAGGAGAAAAAAAAAATTACCATGGAACAGAACATGAAGAGACAATTATTCACATTCAGCCGGGAGGTCCTGGCTTTCATACTGAGAAGGTAGACCCCTAACTAAGCCCTGACAGAAGCTTGCACCCCCATGCCTAGCTGTTTGGATCAGTCCAGGTCAAACTATCAGTATATCAGTATGCAATAAAATCTGGAACAGCCCTAAACAGGTAGAAATGGGAGTGCCAGCTCCACCCCTGCAATTAATTCAAATTAATGCAAACACAGAATGAATTTCGCTTCTATCCATCTTACATCATTTGTGAACATGCTGCATTAAGTCATACCATTACACCGCAAGACATAATGTGACTTCGATATACAGCAGGGTTGCATGACTCCATTCCTGAAGGACCAGTGTACTGATTCTAGGGCATTTCAACACGACTGTTTGATTGGCTACAGGGCCCACAAATCTCTTTTCCTGCAGAAATGGGTGACAGGTTCAGTTTCCTTTCAGCAAACAATGCAGCCCTCCAGGAATACAGCTCTGCAGCACTGATCTACAGTCAACTGGTGCCCTGACTGAAGTGCTTGCTCCCTGCTATGCAACATGCCAGCCAGGATATGTAACAAGAAATAAGTCTGGGTGAGCAGAACGGTCTTAAAAACACAAAATTTAATTTAATGAAGACTTGAAAGTTGCCCTTAAAAACAGCAGCAGCTTGTTAGTTCCACAGAAGTCATGGAGAATACAACAGAACTGCACTGGAAACTATGCCTCAGTAAAAGGAGATGGAGGGGAAAGATAGAGGGAGGAAGAGAAAGATAGAGGGATGTAGAGTAGTAGAGATGTGGTAGAGGAGAGTAGAGTAGTAGAGGGAGAGACAGATGAGTGAGAGTGAGATGGGGTGAAGTGAGAGAGGGGGCACTGACCTCTGGATTGAGGTTGCTGACCAGCAGGACACTATGGCCTCCACTCATGCTGGGGATGCCGAGGCGGGTTGCAGCTGCGGCTGCAGCAGCCGCGGCAGCAGCACTGGGCATGCTCAGTGATGCCAGCGCCCCTGGAACACCAGGCATCGTCAGACCTACAAACACAAATGCAGAACCCAGAAAAGTGAGGACATACACACATCCCGGGCACTGTGACGACATACACACAACCCTACGCTATGAGGACCCGCTCACATACCCAAATGCTTACAGACACCATCTCACACAGACCCATTTCGGCAGACAGTGTGCAGGCACCTCAGCAGCTTAAGTGTTCACTGTGAACCCAGAAGGTGATGGCAGGTGAGAGCAGTAATGTACCAGCGGACGCGTCACTCACCTGCCTGCTGGATGGCGAAGGTGGGTGGGAACGCATGGGCGGCCCCACCATATGGGGAAGCAGAGATTATCCCAGGAGCACCTGGAAGAACAGGAAGGACCTACAGTGAGGGGGCGGAGCAATCACAGCCAACATGTGTACAATCATGGCCTTTACCGTGATGCACTCGAAGCTGCTTTAACTAATCAAGTGCCAGGAGAAGCACAAAACAGCACATTCAAAGGTTCTCAAAGGGGAACAGTGAATGCCAGGGTATAGCAGCGAGTGCATTCCAGCAGTGCAGCTTCGGCTGACTTTGCCCTCATCTTGAGCCCAGCCTATGGGGCTCTGAGCAGGTGGGGTTCAGAGGTGCGGCCTCACCGAAGGCTGCGGCAGCCATGGCCTGGTGGTCGATGGCGGGCTGGCTGTCCCCCGTGGGCAGGTCGGGCCGGGTGTAGTCACGGCTCTTGTCGTTGTTGTACTTGACGTTGAGGCTGGTGAGCTTGGAGAAGCTGATGCGCAGGGTGCAGCAGGCGTTGTAGATGTTCTGTCCATCCAGAGACTGCAAGAAGCCAACGCATGCTGTCAGACTCAGCCGACATTTACACAGTATCAACATCCCAAAAATGCATGAAGCAATAATGACATACTCCCTGATCTGAAACAATCATATGCTGCAGATTTGAAAAATACTCAGGTGATACAGTTCAAGTCATGTCCCCAAAATAGACTTGGCAGCTTCTCACAGAATGCACCCATTCATCCATTTTGAACAATGGCATGGAGCCCTCAGGTAAAACAACTTTATGATAAGTCAGTCAACTGTCCAATCAGTGCCCTCCCTGATGGTCTTTAAACCAATCACAACTCACCAGTTTGGCATGCTGGGCAGTCAGTGCATCAGAATACTGGAGAAGTGCTTGGAATTGGTTATTTTTGGTGAAGGTAATGATCTTCAGCACAGTGCCAAACTTGGAAAAGATCTGCAGAAGGTTTAAAAACTGAGATTAGCAGACAAGATAAATACAAGGAGACAACACCGAATTTTGACTTTATTATACATGGACACCCAGCAGCAACCTATTCAGAGTGGGGGAAAAAAACAAACAACTTTCAATGAAAAACAAAAATTAGACACTATTGAGGCAGCTGAGCTTAAGTACCTTACTCAGATACAAAAGCAAATGCCATTGTCATATTTCATTAAAACCTACAACCTTTGTGTTACAAGCCCAGCACCTCATCCAAGACAAGATTAAGATGTCTGCCAAATGAAAAAGAACTTCTAACAGTGACTGAAATGAGGATCTTGCCAGTGTGACATGGAAATAAATTGGGGCGCTGCAGGATAGAGTGGGGTACCTGGTGCAGGACGTCCAGGGTGACAGGGTAGAACAGGTTCTCCACAATGACCCGTAGGACAGGGCTCTGGCCCCCCATGCCAGACGCCTCAACCCCAGCCACACCCCCCACCGCCATGCCGCCTGTCTGGACCGCATTCACCGCTTGCAGGGCAGCCTGCGCCCTCTATGAAGGAGAAAAGACAAACACAGGAAGAGCAAAACAAAGGTCACATGGCAGATACTATAAAGGTCTTATTGGGGTCTGACACATGTACACACCACACTCAACGTGTAGTTGAGTACCTGTGGAAAAGCAGTGATCCGCCATACATCTGGAAGTGCATGGTTACATATGGGAGGGGGCCAAAAACCATGGGAATAACCGATTTTTAAGGGGATGTTATCCTTGTTAACTGACCATGTCCCTCTCGGAAGGGGAGGTTTGCGTTTAATTTTCCCCAACAGCGAATGCACACGTGCTCGTACACACCTGCGTGCATACACACACACACACACACACACATCTGCAGGACAGTGTGCTTGCGTGCGTGGCATTAATGCTTCGCAGGCTGGATACCGTTTCAGTCATGTGCTAGGCACAGTAAATCCACTGTTCTATCAGTCAGGGAATGCCAGCTGCAATGCATTTAGCACCCTGGCTAAGAGGCCAACTTACAAACAGACATGCAGAGCAAATTTCACACACGTCATATGCTTTAAAATGCTTGAGTGTCTGCTTGCTGCTTGCAGTGGCAGTACTCCCTCCAGAGAGTCAAACCTGCAACCTCTTGCCCCCCGTTCAAGTTCAAGTTGCTAACCCATAATTCCTTTATTACTCCTGTTGCTTTGCAATCTGCTCCTGCTCCAAGAGCAACATTTAACAGGAAGTAAACTCATGCACTGAGAGCACATGCTTTTACCCAATGAGCCACCTGGAGGTGATGATGGATGACACTGAAAGACACTCAAACCCTTTGGACATCATTCAGAACTCACCACTTGATTGGGCGAGTTGTCAGTCTTCAGCTCCTTGTGATTGGAGTACTGCATGAATATGGGGTGGTTCCGGATGACTGGCGTGACTGAGGAGTAGTAGCTCACCATTGTCTGAGCTGTCTCCTCTGTGTTCATCTCCAGAAAGGCCTGTAAACATACACGGGTCACTGTTAGCTACAGAATAGGTAGGTTCCTGGTTCACAGCTGTCATGACATGCTGGGCTGCATAGAATGTGTGGTGGACACTGAATGCTGGGAAATGTTGTGCAGATTATTTGGTTCTTTCCTTTGAGAATATGTGCAAAAGGCTGAATGTTGGGAAATGTAGTGCATGTAGGCAATTACCTGGTTCTTTCCTTTCAACATGAGCAAGTTTGTGACTTTGCCAAAGGGCAGGCCCAGAGAGATGACCTCAGCCTCGTTGATGTCATTGGGCAATTTGCGCACGTGTACGACGCGTGACGGAATGCCAGGGCTTCTGATGTCACCTTTGAACTTCTTGCTGTCATTGCCATTCGCTGTGGAAAGATCACAAACCAATAACCACACTGATCCTGCTCAATAATTTCAGAAATAAACATCTCATGTTCAGAGCAGTGATTGGAGAAAGGGTGGAGAAAATGGGTGGAGCTACAATATACTATCAACAACTCACTCTGAACCAGAGGCAACAATTACTGATCCAAGAGCAACATATACAATTAAAACACACTTAATATTCAAAATCAATCTTTCAATGCAAATATTTAAAAATGACTTTTAAAAGGAACACATTGATCCTGTTTTTGTATGTCAATCTTCTGACAAGGACTATTCTTTTGATATTCAACTTGATAAGGACTTATTGACAATTTCAACATCAATAAAAATTCCTAACATACTGAATCAAAATGATTTTGTAGTTGAAATTCAAAATGATTTTTTCCAACTGATTTAGTCCATTATTTTTTATTTTATTTATTTTTTTTTTAAGGGAAGCAAAACTATTTGATTAAAACAACTCTGATTGACAGCGTATTGTGGCTCCACTCATGGGATTCAAGAAACCTCACTCTCCCATCACCAGTATAGAGTTTGAGAAAGGCAAGCCAACCGCTCATGATATAGGATCCGTTGGACAGGCAGGAAGAGAAGAGCTCGTCAGACCCCCTCTGTGGAAACAAGATCAATGGTAAACGATGAGGACCTTCTACCAGATCAAAGCATGCAACAAGAGGACACCACAGAGTGAGAGATATAATACAGAACAAAAAACAAAAACGGGGTTAAGCATTTTTCAGACAAGAACTGATCCAACAAGCCAGGGCTTGCAAAGGTGCTTTGATGGGAGAGCTAGAAGCTGCAGAATATTTTTGATACATGGACACACACAGACACACATGGACACACACACACACACACCTCAATAACCTGATACTAAAGACCTCCTCTGATCAGCAGACCTGAATGGCTCCTGTAACATGGGCCTTCATTAATAACACAGACCTACAGGGAGGCAGGACCAGCTACAGTACTGCAGCTGGATGTACAGATGCAGCCCACCCACCGCCAATACACGCGGTGATTTAACATCCGGCCCCCTCCACCTTACCAAGCAACTACCGAATGCAGCATCAGACGGCTGAGGGGTGATATAACAGTGCTGCTGCACGGTTAACATGTTACACCCCAAACTGACAGATAAAATGGATAAAGGTCTACAATCCGCCCCTACACAACCTAACCAACAACCAGTGCCAGCACTGCCACCTGCAGGGTTCTGCAACAGGGGCACATGCGGCTACGCAAGCACACGCCTCCCCCACACACACACGGTTGTGTACCTATAACAATCCCCTTTTGTGCAGGTTGCTGAAGGAGCTCTGGCATGCCGTAGCTGATTATGAGCGGAATGCTTCAGCAGGGAGGGCCTTTATTACAGGAAAAACTACGGAAACGGCCTCACACAGGGCCCTAAACGCCCTCCCTTCCTTCCTGCTTTCTACCACCATCACCATTACAATGCACTATCCAAAACGAGCTCCACTGTCTTTATAAAAAAAAAAAAAAAAAAAAAAGTTTAAACTTTTACTGCATAATACTTGAGCACTATGCTTTTCAAGTTGTCATTATTTTACCACTGAGACTGGTAATCCAGACATTGGAAGACCAATCCACACAGCACTCTGGAAGGCACTTGCACAAACAAGCAACAGTAAAAAGCTCCTGTCACTCTGAATACTGAAAACAATGGTGGAGTTCTTGCATCAAGATATCAGCTGCATTTCCAAAATCAACTTCTTCCGAAGCAGATTTTTTCCATTAAATTCAATTTCCTAAAAAGGAAAATTCCATACACTACACCAATTTGGGGGTGGGAGTGGGGGTGGAGTCCCTCCAAAATGAATGTGAACAAACAAAATGTCTGCCGTAGCAGAGACAGCGAGGGTGAGGGTGTAAGCAGTTAAAGCTGCGTGTGCTGGCATGTTTATGGCCGAGTCAGAAGCACAGAGCCTCTTAAAGCAAAGAACAGACCTGCTGCCCCAGGGCCCGGAAACAGACAGGAACACAACTACAGCATTCCAGACAAGCCAGAGACGTGCTGTAGACACACTCGCACTCTCACGCACATACAAGCTCAGAGAAGATACGCGTGTGCAAGATATCACAAACACATGCCCACATACAGCAGCCACTAAAAAAAATTCACTCATGCCAGCACACAAACTACAATGACCACCAAGGTTTCTACAGTACAGACTACTGCATGCTCACACTACAACCATGGAATGATTTCTCATAAAAAGCATAAGAAGAAAAACTAACATTAAATACTGGTTAATGTATCACAGGGTTCTAAGGTGGGACTGAACCATGACATTACGGTCTGGCACCGTAAAGACACTTGCCATGCCACCAGATTGAGGTCATAATTGCGCCTCTTCAGCACAATTTAAACAGACGAAACAACGGGTATCGTACATGCAGTAGTCATTGTAATAACACACCTAGACATCGATGGCATTCACCACCATGTACAACATTGTGGGGAGGCTGCTGCACTGTCAAAGCTAAGTGGCGTAATTTTGCACACAACCCGGGACAGTTTGATCCTGAATCTCACATTTCCAGTGGCACAATGCCTCCAGCCTAGCCAGACCAGATCTAATCAAAACGGCATTTTGCCAACTTAACCAGTTCCCACAAGCTTACAGATTCCTACCACTCCTTTATCACCACCCCAAAACGATCCCACCTAGGACATTTCCCAAATATTTCTGAGACCAAACTCGGAGTGTAAAGGAAGACTGGTTGAAAGTGAGTCAGTGTGACCATGGGAAGGGTGCGCTGCAGCAGAGCTGAATGTGGGCCTTGGTCACTGATTAACACCTTACACATGAATCATGATAAAGATGGCGTAGTGCAGTCGACCGTGTGAAGGGAGCATCATGGCGAGGGGGGTGGGGTGGGGGCAGGGTTATTTGCTCCCTGGGTGTTTTCGGTCCTTATCTGCACAGGGGTTTATGTAGCAAGTGACCTTTGACCAGAGTGCTGACTCGGGACTCCGCCTCCTCCTTTACCGCCATTACAGACCACACTGGCAACATCATGCAGGCCTTCTTCCCACCTGCAGCCGTCCAAGTTTAAAAAGCAGGTAAGCAAGGGGCGCCAACATAGATTCCTCTATTCTTTATGAAAGGATCCCACCAGTACTCAAAAATCAAAACGGGAAGCATTTCTAGGCCAAGAGGAACACAATACCACTACTGAAAGCGATTTAAAGATTAACCAATTGGTGAGTCTGGGTCTAGC
The DNA here is from genome assembly GCA_022829145.1 of Albula goreensis. Lineage (NCBI taxonomy): Eukaryota > Metazoa > Chordata > Actinopteri > Albuliformes > Albulidae > Albula > Albula goreensis. Next base: position 18,803,756 of record CM040764.1, on the reverse strand, counting down.
AGGAAGTGAGAGTGACCTGAACCGCACAGGAGCTGCAGGTCTTTGTTCAACTACCTTAATGACACTAGACACCTATAGGCCTACTACTAAAACAGGGAAAGACTATATAGGGGTTCCTCTTTAAGAGCCCACCATGCACCACCAACACATTGACAGCAATCAGACTGGAGTCAAAGGCAAACATAGTAAAACATGGTTAAAGAAAGGGAAACCTACCTTTGTACCAACGGTTATGTCGTGGACACTGCTGTGGAGGGAAGAGAGAGAAGGCAGGAATGTCAGACAGCAGTAAAATCAGAGCCATTTCCAGATGCTTCTGAGGTTGAGACTCTCCTTGCATCAAGTCATATTTACTACTCTGTGGTACAACAGCAAAACCTTAGCAAATAGGAAAAAGCAAGCTCAACAAACAAGTGCCGAGTGCGTCATTAAACAGGGTCTTTTTTTTGTTTTTTTAAACCAATTGACAAGAGAATTCTCTACAGCAATTAAGTTTCACTCCTGCCATGTTCACTTGAAGCACACAGAGCAGCCACCCCCCCATTGTTAATTCTTCACAAAAATGTACATGTCTGACTTATTTCATATTGGTCTAGCTAGGATAGTGCTTCATTTTTTTCAACTCATCATGAACATTCAAGTAAATGTATGAGTGTGGAAGCAATTTTTTTTGTTTGGATGCAATCTCATTAAGTAGCAAACCTCACAAAAACCAATAAATGTGAATGAAACCAGTATCTTTATTTGACAAACATCTTAGTTACAGCAAGTTGTATCCAATGACAGAAGACAACCTCTGGTGTTAAGGGTGCAGTATGACTTGGTTTGATAAGTTTCCATGTAAAAAGGTGGATAATTTCTATTCTAAACACGCTAACTGGAAGACTTATGTTAGCCCATACACTTTTCCAAGACACCAAGTACTCGGCATGGGTGAGTAAGCAAGTCAGTATAGCTCAACATCACAATACCTCACCCAGAGACCAACAGAAATGAGCCGAGACAGACCCAAAATTCACACAAGCAGTGTCTCAACAGAAAAAAAAAAAAAAGGGGGTTAAGTTTGTCCACAACTTCCAAACAAAATACTCAAACTATGCTAAGCAAAACCCATGAACCACCTCGGCCATCCACTGCTGCATGCAAAAGCCGGGTCTGAACACTGCTGGGTTCTGGAGCGGCTGAAATCTGACAGGCTGCGGAACAAAAAGGAGGGTTCCACAGGACATACGGGCCTGCAGGCTTACACGGCTCCTCATTCTACAACATGTTCAGCAGAAGCGCTGCTGCTTCTGATCTCTAAACAATGAGGGGAAGGCACGCCTGAACCCACAGAGGATGAGACCTGTGAGCAGAGCTTTCAGCACCCCCACCAACCCCTCCATCAAAGGGGTGGGCCTGCAGGGCACGGCAAGCTTCAGCCAGCAGGGCCCCTCCCCCCCTGAGTAAGGATGCATGCACACAGGAATTTCAGATGCGCAAAACACGCAACTGCGCTAGTTTTTTTTTTTTCCCCTCAATGAGTAACATGCCGTCATACGACAAAAGACCAATGCAGTGCAGCCAGAAAAAATGTGATTAAGAAAGGAGGAAAAAAAAAAAGTCTTAAACTCTTACAGGAATGCAGGGTGGCACAACACATCCACCAACAGAATACTTCCCAAATCCCTAAAGAAAATAAATTGTTTGCCGTGACTGCTGAGACAATATTTCTCAATAAATGAGATTAAATGTATTTCTGTAACACTTACCACTACCCCCCACTAGCTGCAGCTCTGCCCACCAATGAAAACAATGGACTACTTCTGCATGTGCATAAACATCTGCTGCATTTCTGTTTGAACAAGCCCGGAGGCTCAATAAGCAACACGCTCACTCATCTGCCCAAACCCTGTGCAGCTCTGACCTGAGACTGCAGGAGGGAAGGAGCCACAGGAACGCACAAAGCTAAGGGGTTTCTCTCTGCCACAGCCATGTGCCAAAACATACCTACCCAAGCTAAGCTTCTGCTCCAAAACAATATAGAACACACCTTTCAGTGTGGGAAACACAAAGATAAAACTTTCACGTTAAAAATGGTTCATTTTAACCACCTCTTGCCTGGGGTTCTTCAAAACTTTTGCCTGTGTTCATCCAAGATTTACTCTGCATAAAATGGCCGAAATGGTTTGTAATGCCTGTGAGAGGCCAAGCACACGTGTAACCCAGTCTCCCTGCACCCAAGATTCCCCTGAACACCACATTCCATCCGCATCTGGGACACTGTGGGCAGCAGAGCCCATTACAAGCTACAGGAAACCAGTCTGACCACATTGCAGTGAGGGAGGAACAAAATGCACCATCCCGTACCAATCAGAGGGTGGCAGTCTTACTGTTCAACCAATCACAATTTCTCATGATCTACTCAGAGACTAACAAAGCCTTCCCAGCAAAGCTGTGCCCTTTCAAAAAAAAACTAAACAACCAGAGATCAAGTACTAGCAGACATGATAAATGATTACCTGCATTTCAAAGCATGTTAATGTACCAAGAAATTATTCTTTCATTGATATTCATGACCAAAAGCCAAGGAATGCTCTAATAAATGATTCATACTGATGTCCCCCAAGTCTGAATACTGAACATCATTTAAATCCAAGATGCAAAACATAGCTTAACTTTGAAGTATATTTACTTGGCATCCACATGTGCCTTTTCATGCTGTTTACTCCCAATGGTCTAATTCTTAAGCACCATGTCTATATTTGGAAGGGAAAAAAAATGCAGTTAAACATCCTGCCATTTCCTGTAAAATGACAAAGCTGGAACTGGTGCTGGCCACCACTGCCATAACCTGTCCCTAGAAGCTAGCAATTTGATAATGATCAACACCTGAATTTACCCGACAGGGAAGTAAAACCCATACAATTCTGTGACGTGGAGAGCACATTGAGGTAGTCCTCTTCCTCATCCCACCATGCCACTGTTTTCTCCTTAATACAATAGTGATGGAAAACAGTGATGAAAAGCTCGGAGCACTCTGCATTTCTCCACTCTGTTTGCCTCCACACTCTGCAGAGTTGTACACACGGTCTAGTTGGCTACTCAAGGCCATTACTGGCCCCTAAACCCACACTGGGGTTTTATCAAAGGTTTGGGAAATCCCCAAATTTGTTGCTCCTCAAAGTTAATGTGCAACTCTAAACTAAAGGTCCAAGGGTGGGGTTTAGGGGCCAGCTGAATCATTATGCCAAATGAATTGAAAAATGAGCCAATCGTAGTATGGGCAGACACACCCATAGGTGCTGGCTGATTCCTTTGTCTCCTAGAGGGTGTGGCCACCTTGAAACAAATTAGAGACAGACACACATTTGGTCAAATCAAGCCTTCCCCTGAGGGGATAAAGGCTACCCAAACTGGTGTGTCGCAACACAGGAACAAAACTGGGAGGCAATCAGTTTTAAACAGCCCCAGTAACCCCTCCCCCAAAAAAATACACATTTGAGGAATACAGGCATTCTTAAGCAAGGAAAAACATTTAACCCAAGATTCTGAGATGTGGTTGTTGTAGTAATACTACTCAACTTGCTGAATGCAATCTTGAACAAGGTAAAAGACCTTGAAGATAAAATTTGCAAGAAAGACTTGCAAAATGCAGTACTTTCTGACCACGTTCTAACAATTATGTTTTGCAATTATGGAAAAACAAATAGCACTTCCCTTCAAGTCTATTCCAGAGAACAACCTTTTTTTCTGAGGTCTATTTTACATTGTCTGCATGTTCAGGAATGCTAGAACAAGCCATGCTAGCACAAGTCCAAACAGACAACATAATGTCACGAGACAACAAATCTTCAATAAAGTAACCCAGTGCGCCATAGATGGCTGGATTCAGAAAACTTCCTGCGATTAAGGCTGTGAAGGGTGGAAAAAACGAGATTACCAGCCCTCCAGACTAATACAAGGAAGAGAGTTCACACAAACAGGAAACTTACTCTATTTCAGCGACGTAACGGGATCCCAGAGGATACAAATCAGTCTCTAAACGGCTGAGGGAAGCAAGGGGAGAAAGACAGACAGGAGTGATAGGTTAATTATGGAGTTTGAGTCTCAAAGAACACATTAGTGAAAATACCGATAACATTGAGGCTTAATACAGACTGGATGACTGCCAAGAAAAAGTACGTCTAAAATTCCTCCAGTTAAAATAAAGACTTCCCTACCGGCCGAAACAATGTCATGTACCATCTATTGCAACACTATGGAGTGCAAATTAAATAATGCAACCTAAACCTGGTTTATTCCGCAGAGAGAAAATGTGAAAAAGTAACCTAAAATACTTAAATGAAAAGAGTTCTGAATCCCCTTCTAGCATGAGTGAACATCCAGGTTGTGAATAGGTGACGCAGTCCAGTTGGAGTTTCAATTAAACTACATGCCTTGAGCTCTTGTGGGTCGCCACGAAACGGGTACAATGACTAAAAGGTAACCCGATACCAACCCACTGACCTGATGTAGATTGGGCTACCTGGCAAGATAGCTATCAAATTTTACATGGATAAGGTTACCTGAGGAAGCTACCATTCGATGTTAAAACACACGAGGTAGCTACAAACCCAAGACTTAACACACCTTTAGGGCTGAACTAAGCAGACAGATTAGCCAAGCGTTAATCGATGTTCCAAAGTTTCCCAGTAGATTCTGCTAATCCGTCCGCTTAAATGGCCAATTCAGGCCATTTAAATGTATACCAAGCAGGCCAGCTAAACCACTCTACAGACGGACTACCGAGGACATCTTAACGTTACTCAGACAACTTCTTAAAACTATAACTCACTGGTAGACAATTACGTGTACCTAGCGACGTCTATTGAGACATTAATGTTCTTATAAACTATCATTTATACGTTTCCATCACCTTCCGCCATTGGTAGCTACTTCACAATTCACGGAAATAAAAAATCATCAAAGATGCGGAAACCAGACACGTTGATGCCCCGTAGCTATCGATAGGTTGTGAAACTAACATAAGTTGTAAATTAACGTCAGCAACTCGATCTGATTTTTCATAATGTCGGAATGGGAACTAATGTCAGTCAGCTTTTAACTTACTCAACATTAAACAATCGTCATGTTATCAACAATTCGCCTGAAAAGTATGCTAGCTGAACAAATCCTAGCCATGGTTAGCGTGCTAGCGATAGCGAAGTTCTTAATCAACAGCTTGCTACCTGGTAAAGGAACTATGAAAATCCACAGGTGGTTGTTATTCTATCAAATTAGAGCCACTTTGATAATATAACCTACATGCGGCAATCAAACAAACTATTTTCTAGAAAGAACTTTTCATACGACTGCCAAAAAAATCCAAGTTAAGTTGCGACATAGCTAAATGTGAATCTCTTCCGGACAGAGGTAGTGCTAACATAAGCTAGCTAACCTTAGCCAATTTGTTAGCTATCTACGCCAACACAACTACTGCTAGCTAGCTACTGCTTTCTCCTAGCTCCGTAGGTAGGAAATTGGTCTTTCAAAACACTTTCTGCTACAGTTATCTGGCCTTATTAATGTTGTACAACTGTAAACATATTCTGTTTACTCATCCTTCATGTTTAAAACCATACCGCACGAATTTATACTACTTTTTGACTCAATTTCCCCATCACTTACCCGTCCATTGCACAATGCAGAACTACAGATCAGAGCAGCAGGACGGCAGCCTCGCGGAGTTTTCTTATACCCCTTCAAAATGGCGGAGAATACCAAGGCGTATTCTGATTAGTCCAGCAGCAAGGAAGAATGAAAAAGAGGCGGGAGCTTAAAAGAACACATACGATGTGATTGGACAAGACGGTCGACGGCTCTAAAAAGGCGGCCAAAAGTTTTGCGGTAAAAGTTTTGTGGTGATTTTGCGAGAAATGTTCATAAGGTGTATCAACAAATATAAGCGTTATCTCAAGGTATTTTACGCCTTACGTTGTATACATGATGTATACATGATGCCATCATGTTGTATCAGAGATTTATGCGATTATTGTTGCTTCCTTCTTTATCTTGCTTCAAGTTTAATGTGCACAATCAAAGAATTCCATCATGCACGACACATTATGATACGCACGAATAATATGGTGATTTCATCACTAGTCTCGCACTGTTTGAGATCTCATCTAACCTGACTTTTCCTAAAAAGATTGCAACCTACAGGGGAGTGTTAATCTTCTAAGATCATACACGTTAAATTATTCATAAACGGTACAGGTCTTCTGCAAACCTTAAGATAAATCAAGACAACATTGCTATTTGTGATAATTAATTTCTGCTATCATGACCAAAATAGGCTATCCAGGAAACACTGTACAGTCTGGACCAGGTCTTTAAAAATGAAGCAAGAAGGGAAAAATATTTTTAAAAATCATTACAAAGGATGGCATTTTAATAAGACTTTTGTCGCAGTTTCAACACCAGTTCTGAGTTAGGTCTATAATTACTGACGAAATGCATGCTGGGTTCAACATGGCTGTGAAATAAGATAAAGCAGCATGTACTTAAGTTCCCCTCCAGTACACATATACCAACAGAAACTGGGTGTGCCACACCCTCAGGTAACTGCTGTTGGGAGTTGGAATGTCCCTTTTCATTGGAGGGGGGCATAACTTGACTGGGGAGTCAACAGTCAAGTTAAATATCTTATGTTTGCATTACCTGCCTTATGTTTGTTGGTGTACACTCTTTTCCGAAACTGTGTTTGCCACTGTTATAACTGAAAAGTAAGAACTTATCGTTTATTCAGGAATTATGATTTTAGTAAACCCTTTATTACTAATTATATGTTTGTTTTTGTTAATGTTGTTTTGTTATTACTTTTTTGCAAACATCAATTCTGCACACATTAAAAAAAAAAATACTGATAAAAAATGTAAGCGAAAATCTATGAAAGATGTAAGACAATATAATAAATATTAACTGCCTTTCAGATGTTTGCAACGCTCCCAGCCACCGAACACTGGGTGAGTTTCTGAGCTGTGGCAGGTGACACACCTGCACAGAGATAAATCATTGAAAGGAGTTCTGGAAGGTAAGACAGAAGCTTATTGTTTCCATGGCTGCCAGCAAGCTGTCCAAACAGTGGGTCAGGTAACAGTGTTCCTGTGTGCTCTCGAACAGTGGATGGGGGGTGGGCAGAAGGACTTAACTTAAGCCATTATTATGTCTTCATTTTATCAAGATTCTTAGAAGGCACCTTTAAGAGCTACTAATATAAAAAATAAATATGCATTTCAATTAAACTTTATAAAATAACATTTTACATTAAAAGGTGAAAATGTTTTTCTTATTGGGTAAATGTATCTCGAACAATAAACAAAAACTCTCAAACACAAAGAAGAATCTGCTCAGAATATATCTCAGTGTTTCTTTCAATATTACTATCACTACTGTTTCAATTAAGATGCAAATAATAGCATTTCTCTGTAACACATCATGTCTATGTTCTCATCCCTCATCCTTATCAATGTAAAAGTGTTGTAATTCACTGTAATACTTTAATACACGACTAATTTGTAGGGTATTAGAAATAAAGAACTGCAAAGTGTCAAACTTGTACAGAATATCATGCAACAAATCAACTAAGTCAAATCGTTAAAAATAAACCGCAGTTCACAGTTGCATTCAAAAACAACATGGCGCAAAACCACAGTGAATGGGTCTGTATCGTGGATACAGCTGTTTACGCTTTCATGTCCTTTATGAGTGAAATGCTTCATCGATGACTCAACAACAGGAGTAACTGGATTAGGCTAGTGACGTAAAAGCCTATTTGCCATGTGTTATCCGAGCCTGTGGGAAAAAAAAACTATGGATGACTAGCCATAACTGTATCTACTTCAGAATCACACGAATGTATGTATGTGCGAAGTTCCTGTTTTTGAAACAGGCTTTTAGCCTGCAACCACATGAAGTTTGAGGTTAACGGGAGGTGTTCTAGATCTGACCATTCCGTGGCTGGAGTTGATTATACGTACCTGCATTTGTGTCTCCAAACCATGGGTGAAGTCACAGCTGATTATGCAAAGGAACGTGAAAGTCCATCACTACTGAGGTTAAGGGCAGACCAGCTAGAGATTGTGATGGTTAACAAACGCGAATTTTATATCTTACTTGCAAAACACGTTTCAAATAGCTACCGACATATAAGTATTCCGAAATACATGTTTTTGGAGGTGGAAACTGTTTCTCAATCATCATTAGCCCACTGGTGATAGTTTCTTCTATTCTTGTGAAATGTCTTTGGGCTCCACCGTGTGGTGAAGTATATATCACAGTTCGCATTTGTGAATTAGAATTATAACTTACTGCAAATACCCTGTTGGTGTACTTTTTTAGCATTCATACCTCAGACAGTAACGTTTTTGAAACAAGATAATAATAATAATAATAATAACGGAAGTCAGGAAGAAACAGGTTGCCACTGCGAGTGCCCCTCAGATTTCCACCAAATCCTCACCTCTTCTAGGACCTGTCCTCTTTGACTGTACCACAGTTTAAAAATGGTTATTATAACAGGATTTTATCATACATATTATTTTCCTGTTCTGTCATTGATTATTATTCCAACATAGTTTTGCTCCGTAAAAAAGGAACATTATAACACTTTTTGAATAATTGTTTTTTTCATGCTGTTTGATTTTCATCCTGTCTATAGCAGGAATAGAAGCAGTGAATACATATGAATATCCTACGGAGTATATCATGATTTTCACAGCACATTATGCAGCCTTCGTGCTGAGACGGCGCCATTTGTTTTACACTCTATTGTTACTGGCAGTGTGCCATAAGAGGAAGGCCAGGCTAAAGCATTCGATCAGGCAGGAAAATGGGTCATTAACTACCTTATGGCCAATGATATTAGCTTTGGATAAAAAGCAAAACAAACATACATTTACAAAAAACCATAATTACAGTGACAATTACAAAACATATTTTATATAACTGAATATTGTATTTTAAAGTTATGTCTATATTTAAATAAGATGGATCAGAGAAAAAAGCTTATCCACATTCATCTTAGAGTAAGACACTAGTTTGGCCAAGAGATGGCAGTATTCTTCTGCAATGATAGAACCTATGTCCCAGAGAAAAACAGTATGTCAATAATGTTGGGACATGTATCATTTCTAGAACACACTTCTCTCTCAGCTCTTATCTCTCTAATTACAAGAAATCATATTTGAAGAGTAGTATTTTATCGTATTTTTCTCTTTCTCTTTCTACAAAACACTTTTCAATACACAGTCCACATAACTATTATAAACTTGTCATTTTGTGCCTTAGGAGAAATTGTTTAAAAACAGCTAACATTGACTCAAGAGCCCAAGAACATGTATAGTATTTTATGGAAAGTCCACCATCTCCTTGCAAGTCTTAAAATATTTTTTTAAAATGAATGATACTGAAATCATTTCAAAAACATAATAATACAGTATATGCTACAATTCATGAAAATTAAATGTTTGAATAAAATGGATGCTTATCAAAAGTAAAGATACAAACATGACATAAAATGAAAAATGTGCCTTACAATGTGAAGACTTAAACTGTTATTCTTACCTTTTGCCAACTCCTATCACCATGGTTACAGAGCACTGATGTCATGTACCCCAGACTAGGTTTAATTAACGGCAGACTGACCACATAGCTCGCGCTCACCTCTCCCCCTGCATGGTAACACCAAGGGACGTGCCTCAATTCCTGCTCATAAATCCGGCCTGGGCCTGGCTCCATTCACACATGCTGTTATGCTCTTCACAGAGCCGTGGAGCCCAAGGCGGCATATATATAAGGGGCTCAAATTAAAGCTGCAGGAACTCCTTCCGTTGTAGGTTTAAGTAGTTTGTGCCACAGGGGCCACGAAGGGAAAAGCATCCTGCAATTATTTTCCCTTTCGGTTATGTAAAAGAGATAAAAATAAAACACGTAATCAAGATCAGAAAATACATTTCAAAACTCTGAGCAAACACAGGAGTAACAGGTGTGTTTTGACAGATGCAAAACACCAAAGCTCACTGAATGAGTTGTGCCACCCCAGTCTGGACTGCCTGGTGTTCTAGAACAAAAGTTCAAACATTCCACACTGTCTGTCGCAGAGGCTGCAATGGAGTCAGCAGTCTCCTGGCCTGCAGAGAGTCACACCGGATGAAGAGCCAGGATGACTGTGTTTGAAACCCAGTTAACCCAGTAATCTCTCCAAGACCATTAATCTCTGCATGTTTGCGGCTATGTGTTTGTTTGTGATACTCTGTTTGTGTGTGCATGCCTATGAGAGTGTGTTCATGCACCTGCGTATGTGTGTGTGTGAGCACACGTTTGTGTCTGTAACAGTTACACAGTTCTGGTTGTTGTTTTCCACCAGTGGCTGTATGTGTGCTGAGGGTAGGGGAACCATGCTGGAATTCTGCTGACCACAAAACTAAGGCTTTCCAAACCACACCCCTAATCCCAAATCCCAAACCTCACCTACATTCACCCCCACTTCCCACTTCTACTGGCCCTTATTTAATTTAATTTAGTCTGAAGAGATACACCAAAGGAATGCATATGTTGATGAGGGAGGTATGTGTGTGTGTGTTTTGTGCTGCATTTGCTGCTATGCTGTCTCCTATGCTATTTAGAAGTCTTAGCATTGTGTGTGCGTGCGTGTGTGTGTGAGAGAGCGAGAGAGAGAGAGAGAGAGAGAGAGAGAGAGAGAGATCCCATCACTTTCCTCCCTGCTGTGGTTAAAAATTCTTACATCATTGCCAGAATTACGATTCTACCAAAATGTTCCTGGTACAAATATTCCCCAAAGTGACTGGCTGAAGAAAATGCCAAGATATTTAAAGAGAAGTGACTGTAAATCAGCTATAAATCAATCAAGCAAACACAAGAGCATCCATTACCCAGCCAGTTTTGCAAACAAAATGTAGTTTATTTGCGATAGGATAAGACAAGGGCCTTTGGTAACACCTGAGCCCAACACAGAGGGGCAGATTTCTGCCCCACACAGCCAAGCAGCTCCACCCTCTGCTCATCATCACACTCCTCAGAAAACACACGAGACTTTTTCACTCAGCCTTTCAGCGCCCAAACATCACTCATTCCACATCTGCCCAAAAAATTGATCTTAAGCAAAAAACTGAAAACAGGAAGAATATGTTAAGAGCAATACTGAAATCTGCAAAGTAAGCCACACAAAAAAAACATTCTTTTGATAGATGGGAAGATAAACAAATGAAATATCAAAAATTTTAATGACTAAAGCAAAACTGAACACTTGGAAAGTCTTTAGTCCTGGAATGTACCGAGGTTTAACAGCCCTGACTTCAGGTCTAAGGGGCTCAAACCGAGATCCATTTTTACCCCCGTAACATGCAAAGGCAGTTTGTTCTGTGGATTTCTAAGTGCCAGTCTGCAGTCTGAGAAGGAAACTTCGTGCATAGTTTAGAACAGCACAGAAAGTCAGCTTCAGAACATTTTCTGTGCCTTCACTGGAGTCTTCACTGGAGATGCTTAGCCATTTGACTAGCCTGTATTTCAAAAGGCTGTGAAAGCACAACTATCTTGACCATCAAGTTGAGGGATGAGTTTAGGGGGTTTCAGAGAGAAAAAAAGGAGCTGCAAATGGCAGGCTAGCTGAGATTATGACCTGAGACATAATGTCAAATAAAGCGTGCCATTTACATTTCTTTGCCTCTGAAAGATTTCTGGCCTTGTCTGAGCAAAGATGCTGATTCACCAACCAGTGTACAAAACACATGGTGGACCAGAGGATCCAGGAGACTTTCCATTACGACATCTGTGATTTACTGCAGTTCTGTTCTGTATACATAAAATCTGGTTAATGCTTCTTTACTTCTGGCAAAACTAAAACCTGAAGAATTCTTTCACAGCACTGACAGTCATTAATGCTGCACAGTAGACTTCTTCATCTGGGCCAAATACTTTGTTCTAGCTGCTTCATATAACCACAATTCATTGCTTAAATATGAAACAATGACATTTATGAAGCAGGGTAAAAGATAAAAAATTCATGTAATGTCTTCAGATATAAAATATGTTTTGATACATGAGACTACAATATTCATTTTTATGAAATTTTACAATGTCTTTGTTGAGACAGAACCAAATGACTGAATGAATTTTTTTTTTCTCTTGTTCCAACTCTCAGATCTAGGTACTGTGTCCCAGAGTGTCAGGTTCTGTATTACCAGTAATAACTATACACACCATATGCAAAGTAAAGGGGGGAGAAGTACATGAATAGGTATTAAAAACAACAAAAAATGTAAATGCAACAAGAAGTGGAAAAGCATTTTAGGGAAGAACCAAAGTTCAGAGGATACAGAACAAATTTTTGGGCATTTTTGAGTTTTTTTGCTGTTTACAGCCTGATGTTATTGAAACGGTAAAGTTGCTGTGAGCACGGGCGTGCAGTAGGGCAGAGTAGGGGACAGGGTGGGTGGGGTTGTCTCACATGATGGAACAGCACTTGCAGGGTCGTTTCTCCTTGGTGTTGAGTTCCGCTGCCACGGGGTCGGATTCTGCCTTCTCCCCTTCCACCTCCTGACCTTTGACCTCAGCGGTGCTCCCATTGGACGGGGCCTGCTCCTCTTTGCCGTTGGCCTGGTCCTCAATGAGCACCACCTCGGCCTTCACCGTGCCCTCCAGCCCCAGCATCTTCTTGGTTTCGGCCTCGTCCTCCACGTTCTGGTACCCCATGAACACCATGGAGACCGGGTTCTCCGCCGTGGCCCCGGCCGTCTCTGTGGGAGGGACCCCAGCCGTGGGCTTGGCTTCCAGGCCTGTGATCTCCTTCTTGGGGGTCTTTGCCGCTTCTGCTGGCGGTGTTGCTGTCCCCTCCTCTGCACCGGGAGGGGTCTCGCCCTCACCTGAAACACATGCTGCATCTGCCGCTTGTGCTTTTCCTGCCACGCCCACCTTCTCTGGAATATCCACCGTTTTCTCAGCCACGGCCGTTTTCTCCGGCGTGCCTCCGGCATCGACTGCATCCGCTTTGTGAATGAGTTCCTCCACCTCTGAGGAGCTCAGCAGCCGGACTCCGTTCTCCAGAGAGGAGTCTGTCCCACGCACCTCATGCACCACTGAGAGATGGAGAGAGACAAAGAGAGTGAGACAGACAAAGGAGGAGGAGGGAGGGACAGATACCAGAGATAAAAGGGGTGAGAGAGAGAACAAGTGAGATGGAGAGGGAGAAATGGAGAGATTAGGAAGACAGAGAGAAGTGAGAAGAGAGATCTAAGTCCATAGAGGTTTTATTAAAATCCACCACATGCTTTGGAAAATACACTGTAATGCCAGACTCCTCCCACATACTGGCAAAGTGTTGGGTCACAGCGGGGAGGGGATAAAATGCAGCAAATGATTGGCAGCAAAGGCTAGTTGGTCTGCAGGCTGCAGGTAGCCACCAATGAAAACAGCAAAAGCTCCCACTTGCAATAAAGCAGTCATACAGAGCAGGCAAAACAGAAGAGTGAACAGTCCTGGGGGTAATGTGGGGGATATACAGCACTGGATTCTGGGTAGTGAAGTACTGTCTGTCTGGCTCTCAGGCATAGATAAACAGCACTGCACAGTTCATATTTATGACATCATCAATAAATATGAAAACAGGACTGTGACAGAGAGATACCCGTAGGCATAAAACCAGTCATGAGGAATTATTTATTAGCAACAAACAGAATATAAAACTTCCTTGTATGATTTTAATATTTTTTCCACTGCTCATTTACCATTTTTGAAGCCACTGGAAAATTTGTAATAAAAGCTCTGTGAATGAAGTTATCTGCCAGGCCATATATTCTAACAAGAATAAAAAGCCTCTACTTTACACAGAATTTGATATCACAAATGAATTTCTCCAAATCAAATGTCAGGACTCTTTAAATAGTTAAACATTTTCATCCATATTTCGTTTCAGCACATTGAAATATTTAACTCTTTACATCAGTTGAATCTACCTAGCATGGCTCCACTTTCTGTAGCTTTTATTCATTACTCCTTGCCACTAAAAGTCCAAATCTCAATCAAGCCCTGGGCCTTTACCTGCCGTCTGACAATATACGTCCCACAGAGCATTTAATGAGATAGAATAATTTTATAAGCCATGATGTGATTTTAGCAGCATTTACATTCCTATGCTGAGTAACCACCTCTGATAATATAATGGAGAATAATGAAGAATTCATGCACATTTACCTACCAAATACCAAAATCTAAACATTGTCAGCCAGTGTGATCTAAGTAAGTGCCAGCCAATCTAATGGGTCATAATAAGCCAGCCTGGCTTCAGATCTGTGGTGTGAGAGGCGTGGGGAAGGTTTGAGATCTGTGGTGTGAGAGGTGTGGGGAAGGTTTGAGATCTGTGGTGTGAGAGGTGTGGGAAGGTTTGAGATCTGTGGTGTGAGAGGTGTGGGGAAGGTTTGAGATCTGTGGTGTGAGAGGTGTGGGGAAGGTTTGAGATCTGTGGTGTGAGAGGTGTGGGGAAGGTTTGAGATCTGTGGTGTGAGAGGTGTGGGGAAGGTTTGAGATCTGTGGAGAGGTGTGGGGAAGGTTTGAGATCTGTGGTGTGAGAGGTGTGGGGAAGGTTTGAGATCTGTGGTGTGAGAGGTGTGGGGAAGGTTTGAGATCTGTGGTGTGAGAGGTGTGGGGAAGGTTTGAGATCTGTGGTGTGAGAGGTGTGGGGAAGGTTTGAGATCTGTGGTGTGAGAGGTGTGGGGAAGGTTTGAGATCTGTGGTGTGAGAGGTGAGGGGAAGGTTTGAGATCTGTGGTGTGAGAGGTGTGGGGAAGGTTTGAGATCTGTGGTGTGAGAGGTGTGGGAAGGTTTGAGATCTGTGGTGTGAGAGGTGTGGGGAAGGTTTGAGATCTGTGGTGTGAGAGGTGGGGGAAGGTTTGAGATCTGTGGTGTGAGAGGTGAGGGGAAGGTTTGAGATCTGTGGTGTGAGAAGGTGAGGGGGAAAGGTTTGAGATCTGTGGTGTGAGAGGTGTGGGGAAGGTTTGAGATCTGTGGTGTGAGAGGTGTGGGGAAGGTTTGAGATCTGTGGTGTGAGAGGTGAGGGGAAGGTTTGAGATCTGTGGTGTGAGAGGTGTGGGGGAAGGTTTGAGATCTGTGGTGTGAGAGGTGTGGGGAAGGTTTGAGATCTGTGGTGTGAGAGGTGAGGGGAAGGTTTGAGATCTGTGGTGTGAGAGGTGTGGGGAAGGTTTGAGGTCTGTGGTGTGAGAGGTGAGGGGAAGGTTTGAGATCTGTGGTGTGACAGGTGTGGGGAAGGTTTGAGATCTGTGGTGTGAGAGGTGTGGGGAAGGTTTGAGATCTGTGGTGTGAGGGGTGTGGGGAAGGTTTGAGGTCTGTGGTGTGAGAGGTGAGGGAAGGTTTGAGATCTGTGGTGTGAGAGGTGTGGGGAAGGTTTGAGATCTGTGGTGTGAGAGGCGTGGGGAAGGTTTGAGATCTGTGGTGTGAGAGGTGTGGGGAAGGTTTGAGGTCTGTGGTGTGAGAGGCGTGGGGAAGGTTTGAGGTCTGTGGTGTGACAGGTGTGGGGAAGGTTTGAGGTCTGTGGTGTGAGAGGTGGGGAAGGTTTGAGATCTGTGGTGTGAGAGGTGTGGGGAAGGTTTGAGATCTGTGGTGTGAGAGGTGAGGGGAAGGTTTGAGATCTGTGGTGTGAGAGGTGTGGGGAAGGTTTGAGATCTGTGGTGTGAGAGGTGTGGGGAAGGTTTGAGATCTGTGGTGTAAGAGGTGTGGGGAAGGTTTGAGGTCTGATGGAGAGGATGAGGTTAGAGTTATCATTCAGGAATCATTTGCCACGCCTCTACAGCAGCAATGCTGGGGTCAACGCACATTTTTGTTTTCACTTTACGAGAAGTGAAATATCCACACAAAAACTGCACTTTTTAAAATAAAAGGCACGATGACTGGCGTACATTAAAAGATAAGATTTGGGAGTTTTTTTACAGCAACAGTGGCTGCAACTGTTTTATAATTCTGTGACAAAGATTTTATAGAACATAAAATAGCAATCTGTTGGGAAACATTTCTTTAATTTCTTCTTTAAATCCTGAGTTTAAGTAAATAAATCGATACCATGAAAGGGGTTTGCTCCCAAAATTAGAATTTTTTCCTCCTCTGCAGGACACAAGGTGTTAAAGATGTGCCGATAACTGATCGCATCTCGGACACTTCTCGTAAAGTGTACTGCACTGAGCATACTTTTTTTTGCATGGCTTCTGGGCTGTCACCTTTGAGGTCATCCTCATACACTTTGACGGCCTGGTGAGACAGGTCTTTCGGCAGCATTGTGTTGGTAGACAGCACTTTAGTCTCTCCTGTGAGTTTGTCCTTCTCAACGGTGATCTCAACAGAGTACATCGCTGGAGCATCAATAAGAGGGGAGGTTAGGATCTGCATCTGGCCCCCTCTCTCTCTACAGACAGTCTAACAGGAGGACAGCCAGCACACCCCTCTGCTCTGAGTGACCATACTTTCAATAACGCAGCCAGAACTTCCTCTCAGTGTCCAAGTCTACACTCACTCACTCATACCCCCTCACTCACTCACTCACTCATACCCCCTCACTCACTCACTCACTCACTCACTCACTCACTCATACCCCCTCACTCACCACTCCACTCACTCATACCCCCTCACTCACTCACTCACTCACTCACACCCCCTCACGCACTCACCCTCCAGCTCACTCAACACTCACTCACTCAGTCTCACTCACATATTCTCACTCATTGACCCACCCACTCGCCCAAACCCTCACTCACTCAGTAAAGCTGTCACCCTCAACCGCTCATGCACCTTTGCTCACTCACAACCTGGAGGACAAAAAGGCACTCTTATACAGCACTGCTAAGAGAAGTGATATTTCTCTGTGGTCAGTGAGTTCTGGTCTGTGAAAATGGCCGCTAAGATTGGGCGATGCTCTTGCTGAGCACTGAGGCAGTTTCAGAGATACAGGAAAAAGAAGGTTAGGATTCCCAGGAAAGTGACGTGATGCACAAAAGTGGCAACCAATGGCTGGGAAGATACGGCAGCAGCCACCTGTGGAGCCTAACAGTGATGCCATGGCAACAGCCAATATGCCAGATACTTGGATGTGTAGGGGATTTATTTCCTAGAAGAAAGCCATTTCAATTGCATACTTAGCATGCATCGCCAACTTAGAACTATCAGTCTGTAGGCACACACGCAAATGCACTCTCTCTCTCCCTCTTTCTCTCTCAAACACACTCACACACATATACGCAGAAGGATCAACTACTCCGACTGGGACAAATTTACAAATAGACAGACAATGATCCACTAAATTACAAATTAGCATATTCTACTGAAGTCTTATATATTTTACAATATTACTGTCTTACATACTAGATATACTTATAATATGTATGTATAACTATAATACATAAATCCTAAATACCACACAGCACCATTTACATTTATATTCTATAACTGAACTTCATTGCATCAGGACACATATTACAGCACATGCACAGATAAAATATACTGTACATTCTACATCCTCTGCTGAAGCAATCTGATCTCTGTAGTCACTGTGCATCTTTTTCCCTCAGTTGAATGCAATTGTACTTCAGTCGGTAATGCCGTATTACACATATGAACCATATTTCATTTCAATTGGTTGATTGGTTGACTGAGTGATGGAAAAACATAGGCTTAGAGATGGAAGACACTAGTAGATACTAACAGAAGAACAGCGCAACAATATTACATATTAGGAGTGGGCTGAATAATAAACACTGGTGGGTGAGCAGTTAACAGAGGGACTTTATTCAGTCTAATTATAATTCTTTTAATTATAAAATTTAATCTCTTCAAATGAACCCCAGCTTATTCATAATCTCTAATGTGACACGAAGAAAGAGAAAGCAATGATTAAGAGGAAGCTTTGGGTTTACTTGCTGGGGGGGGGTATTCATATATTTGCTAAGGGAATGAAAACTGGTCGACACAAATACACAGCTTGAAAGGTGAGACTTTCCTTCCCCCAGCTCCCCAGCCACCACAGAGGAAGAGTGAAACACTAGTACATAAGCGGAGTGAAAATTGGGGCGAGGCGGCCTTGCTGGCACAGAGCTGTGTCTGTCAGAGGCACATTATGTGAAGGAGGGGCTGCAGGGCGCAGAGGGGGCCGGAAAGAGAGGCACAGTGGTCATAAAACCTTAGCGCTTTATTTTATTCATTTGCATCTGCGAGGCAGGGGACGCAGACTCACCTGCCTTCATCATATCTGAGCCACGCCTGGGACTGTCCACACGGGGGCTGCTGTGAACTTTGACCTCTAAAGACCACAGAGTGAGACAGAGGGCAGCGAGGCCAGGGCATGAGTAGAGAGAGAGGTGGAGAGACAGAGTGGTGTTCCAGCACAAGTAGAGGCAGGAGAGAGAGACAGGAGAGAGAGAGAGGGAGGGGGAGTTTTGTCCGAACTGGAAAAAGGAGACTGCTCCCCACTACTTTCCTAAACAGAGGGAACGCTACATTCTCCGGCCAGAATTCTGACATAGGGTTTCAAATGTAAATAAAGCGGCCCCATTTCTCTCACAAAACTGTGCCTGTGTCTTACTCATCTCAAATCCACTGCTAAACGCAAATGGTGTCCAATTTCAAAACCCGTAAAAATCAATACATAATGGGTAATGGCTGTGATCACTTTCAGGGTAATCTGCCTAACATCTGAATTTCAGCACTTCTCAGAGCAGAGAGCCTGAGGGTGCCGTCACAGGAAATGAGATGATGATATTAAACAGCATCTGGGGTGTAACCCTAAAATTCCTCCTCTGCACCGCAGACAACAGCGCTGAAGTCTGAGAGATATGACTGACAGACTCCATGTGATTCACTGGCTCTATATAACTGACTCACTCTGACTAACTCACTATCATGACTGAGTTGCTGCAGATGACTGAGTCACTCTAGTTGATGACTCATTAACTAACATGCTCCATGTGTTTAATTGGCTATATAGTACTGACTCCTTCCTAAACGTCACAGTCTGAGAGTTATGACTAACTTTCTCCATTTCACTCAGCCCTGTTCCTGGACCTCCCTTGTGTATGCTTGGTTTCATTCCAATGTATACTGCAATTCCAAACATATAAGGAGAATCTGAAAAATATTACTGAGTCGCTCAGTATGACTGACTCAATCTGAAGTGTCAGAGCATCTTAGACGTACGACTCTTACCTTGGACACAGTCTCAGAGATATGACTCTTACCTGTGACAACAGTTGCAGGAGTCTGTAAGGAAAGAGAGCAGGGAATCTGTTCAGCTGCAGCTTTAGATTCATGACCAAAAAGCACCATGACTCACACTATGGCATAAAAATACAACTATAGGGAGGAAATCTCTGATTGGACAGAAGGTATTTCCTTCTGTACTGCTTGCTTCTGAACTACAGGAGGTTCCATTTGGTGACTGGAATTTTGGGTGCTCCATTTCTATATGAAAGACCAGAAAATGATGTCTTGTCTGGTCCCTTAATGAATTTTCAAAACATGCTTTAAGTACTAACATTCTGACTTCAAGTGGTGAGGAAGATTGATCTTGCCAATGGCCTATTGAGTGGTTGTCTTTAGTGTTTGTTGTAGTTGTCCTAAAGTCACATTCTTTGTGACTCTGCATGCGTCCCTCTGGTGATCAGTGCAGTGTGGGGTCGCGACTCACAGTGTCCAGGCTGTCTACCGGACCGTCTATTGGCTTCATGCTGATCTCTGCCAGGTTCTCCTTGGTGGAGGTAGCTGACACGCCTGTCTCTAGCTCCTCCAGCTCCTGCTCCAGCCTGAGACATCGAGATATATTCACAACAATTTATCTTTTTACTTGTAGTAATATTTTAATGAACCTGCTCACATAAATCTTGCTGATTCCAGTCCCAGCTCACCTCAGAATGGTCTCCTCTAGGTTCTGGGTCTTAGCCTCATCTTCCTGAAGCTGTTTCTGTGCCTCGTCCTCCTCCGAGCCAGCAGAGGGCGCTCCGTCCAGCAGCCATCGCTCTCGCAGGGCTTTTGACTGCAGGGGGCAGAACACTGGGCTGTGACTTCTCAACACAAGTTTATCAGAAGAACTGATGCAACAAAAAACTAATGATAAACTTCTGCACACAAGAGATAAAGAAACAATAACGAAGACAAAAACCTGTAGCAACTAATATGAAAGCACAAAAATGGAAATGCAGTGTTCAAACATGCCATACTGATACATCGATGTTAAATCAGCTGTACAAACAGAACTGTGGAAGAAAAGCATCAAAAGATCTTGGGGAAAAAGTCATGCTGTTCAATGATCCACAACCACACAACCCACTGCACAATTCAGTGATTCAGTTCAGTGACTCTGCACATGGGCCGGGCTATAGCCTATATCTGGCATCTGGTTCTGCGTAAGTGCGCTGTTCATCTTATTTGTACTCTTTATGGTGGTTGGATAAATTCAAATGCTTAATTAGTTTTATTTATACAGTGTTGAGTATTTGGATCACTTTAAGGGAGCCGTTTGTTGAATCCGTGCTGTGCCTGGCAGTTGGATCGGCGTAGGTGACCAGTTGATCATCCTCATGCCCACTGGCTGATCAGCTGCCTCTGCACAGGCTTGGCTGCAGTCAGTCAGCTTCTGCTGTGGTCCCAGATCAGCGCATGGGTGGGGCAGTGCAGTCACTGAACTGATTCCAGATCAGCTCTTGCACAGCACTCAGTTTTGCAGGTGGTGCAGGGCGGCGGCTGAGCTGATCTAAGCTCAGCTGATGCGCAGCATACGAAGATCATTGCCTTGGTAGTGCAGTCAGTTCATTGATCCGAGGCGTACTGATCGGCTGATGCAAGGCATACAATGCTCAGATGGTGCACCGTGGCTGACCCTGCCAGCACCCTGGCCTGCAGAAAGCACGCACACCGATCTGTGCGTATCCAGGTGCCTAAAACGGCAGGTGTGGAATGCCAGCTTACTACACAGTGTGCTCTCCTGGTCGTCCTTACGCATCTTCCATCCAGATCTGCACTTCAGCAGTTTTCCTGCTCACTTTCACTTCTGCTGATCTGAGCACACTATTCTTATCACATGCACTTTCTCTCTCTTTGAATCATTTTCCCCCTCAGTTTGTTTTCCTCTTTATCACTTTCTCTTGTTCAATCTCTCCTGTTCTCCAGTTTGGCTTCACAGCTCACAAACAATAATTTCCAGCTCCATAATGCATTTGTAGCCATGCTCTATCCCTCTCTTTCTCCATTTCTGTTTCTCTTCTCTGTCCTTCTTCTGTCCATCTTTCACTCTCTTAGTCTCCCTCACTCCCCCCTCCCCCATGTCCACTCCTCTCTCTCAAAGCAGACTCCAAAGGAGACTATATTGCAGAGACAGAAAAAAAAAAACAGACATACACAGGAAGACACATACTCACATACAAGCATTCACCAACAGACATACTTACAAAATACTCTCTCTAACAGACTCACAAACACACACACACACACACACACACACACACACACACACACACACACACACACACACACACACACACACACACACACACACACACACACACACACACACACACACACACACACACACACACACACACACAGTATGACTCACTCCAGGCTTGTCAAACTCCTGTCTTGGAAAACTGCTGTGTCAGCATGTTTACTTTCAATCAGCAGCCATTTTAGGTCTTGGAAACAAGGTGCATGGACTCTTGGCCAATCAGGTGACTTGAATTAATCACTTAAGTGCTGGAATGCACCATAAAACCAGCAGACTCAGCAGTTCAGGACTGGAGTTAAACCTGCAGTCACTGTGGCCCTCCAGGACTGGAGTTAAACCTGCAGACACTGTGGCCCTCCAGGACTGGAGTTAAACCTGCAAACACTGTGGCCCTCCAGGACTGGAGTTAAACCTGCAAACACTGTGGCCCTCCAGGACTGGAGTTAAACCTGCAGTCACTGTGGCCCTCCAGGACTGGAGTTAAACCTGCAAACACTGTGGCCCTCCAGGACTGGAGTTAAACCTGCAGACACTGTGGCCCTCCAGGACCGGAGTTAAACCTGCAGACACTGTGGCCCTCCAGGACTGGAGTTAAACCTGCAAACACTGTGGCCCTCTGGAGCCTGAGTCTGAGATCTCTGCACTCACACTGGCTGCTCTTTCACCCTGCGGTGGCCCCACTGCCCAGCATTCACACGGACCACCCAGCGAGAGTCCCTCTCTTTCACTGTTCAGCTGGGCTGATGACGCAGCTGTGTTCCATGGTGATGGATTATGGGATGGATCTACACAGTGCTGAGGGGGACTGGCTCAGCACATTCTGCAGCCATTAATTTGGCTAAGTCCTTGTTCATGGCTTTCTGAAACTTTTAGTGAGCACCATTATTATTGCTCTGTTTCTGAGGAATATATAACAGAGACTTTTTCTGTATTATGAGTTTTTGAATATCTGCTGCATGTTTTTGTCTACAACATACAAAAATATCATCCTTGATATTAAACAATCCTTGATGATATTCATTGTATTGTATCTGTAAGACAATGTTTTCTTATCAGTTTAATTTTCCTGAATTTATGTAGAATTCTCAGACATATCACATGCTGCAAGAACATAGGAGAAAAATGTCTAATCCAGCACAAGTGAAGAAGAAAACACTACAAAGGGGCAGATTTTCTGAAGAATGAGGCCCTTGCGAGACAATACCCTGCATATTTGACCAGAGGAAACAGTTTTCCCTCTTCCCTCTCCAAACAGGAATCTGTCTGTATAAGCATCCTCTTTCTGCAGGCTCCAGGCTCCCACTGTTTTTCTGTGGGTCTCTGATCCTGAGATAGGGGGCTTTCAACAGAGGGCCCAAGTCTGGCCCGGTCAGTGGAGGGTCACACGGGGTCGCTTCTGTATGTCAGGAGGGTGTGAGGCTGTACTCTGTCACAAAGTATTTGATGCTTTACTGTTGCAGTCTTCATGGGCTGGATTGTGTACATTGCTGTTAATGTGTGTTGACAGAAGTGGGCTGTGGAGCCCGTTGTGTACTATGTCTGTTATGTTTGTTTAGGGGTGGAATTTTCCCCATTTTACCATTCAAACGCTGCCGAACTCCTTAGCCCCCCGTAGCAGCCCTCTCCCGCCAACTCAGGAGTAGGTAACCACGACATATGACTTCTCCAATGCACATAAAGACGAGCCCTCACTTCTTTCCACCGTGTTGATGCACCACCAATTACACACTGTCCATATTGTCGAAGGATGACGAAGTCAGCATACATTCTGTTCTCACATCAGTAGAGCACCTGGCTGAGCAGGAGTGTCGACGAGAGCGCAATGTGATTAACAAACCTAACTGGCTTGATCCCTATCTTTTCCCCAGTCAGGCTGAGCCAACTGTTACCTCACCAATGCTGACCTCCAGCCATAGCTGGTAACGGTGCAGCCAGGATTCCCGAGCCCATACAACAAAGGGTGTGACATGATTTATTTGAAGTGGAATGCACAACGAATACAATAAATATTTGTATTGTGGAATACAAGCGGAATGATAACACAAAAAGATGGTTGTTTTTTTACTTTTTCTAGGAATTGTGAGAAATATGAGCTTGCAAAGTCCGCTCGGCTTTAAACCCCCAATGAGGGGACATTTGGGTCCCTGAAGGGATTCACCAAAGCAAAGTTTGCAAGTGAGGTTTACGAGTATGGACCCTACGCCGGATAGGGAGCTGTGGTCTCTGCCTTTGCTAGTTGCTGCACTGGGCCGCTGGGCAGTGATCGTGACCCTGTGGTAACCATGGCGATAGAGGCACATCAGCTGCTCTGACCTTAAGGTGCTGGAGCTGCCTCCGTTCATCTTCCAACTCCCTCCTCTTATTCTCCACCTCCGCCTGCCGCCTTTTCTTCTCCTGAGAGGGACAGAGGGAGAGAGAGAGATTTAGTAACCGATTCCTCTTATCAAAGGTTTAAACAGTGCATCATCTTTATTTTTGCTGTTATTCTTATTAATGAATCGAATGATTAATGATTTAAGTTGTTCACCAAAATCTAATTTTATTTGATTGCCTTTAGAGTGAGAGGACATACTGTTGGGAGTGCAGATAATGGGTTTGTGTGCTCTTTATGGGGAAAAAATAAATTGTTGAAAACCCACCATACCTGTGTCTGTATACATGTTTGCAGGTGCATACAGTATTAGTGTGTGTGCTTGTGTCTTTGTACGCCTTCATATGTGAGTCTAAATGCACACCTGCATGGGTCTGTCTGTGTGCATGTGGTCATGGCAAATGAGAGGAAAGTGAGTGCAGTGCATAGGTGAGACTCACCGCTATCACCTGCAGTTTCTCCTGCTGGGACTGTTCCACTGATATCCTGAGAGAAGACAATTTGAATTGAATTCATACAGGTGCATTTGTGTGTACGCAGACGCAGATGCATGTACACACACAAACATGAACACATCCACACATGGCCATCTCATTTCATCCCATACCTAGCCAATGGGCTTTGGGCCCCGTTTCACATGCCAGAATCAGAGGACTTCAGACCTGCCTTCGATCCCAATGAACTCACAGAGGCCCAATGACTGCAGGCTTTTGTTCTCACATGTTTTCAACATCCCTCTTTGTCGTTTTTGCTCAAAGGGTTCCCATACACCAGAAGGCACTCCACAGTTCTCCTCAAGAAGCGAAACAATCATGGACAGCTCTCCGTGCCTTTTAATCTAGCCCCCCGCCCACCCTCGCCATATTCTGAATTACCCAGCCAGGAAATATCTGAGAGACACCCTCAGAGGCCCAGTGAAGTCGCCTGGGCAACTGGACAATTGTGCAGCTAACAGAGATTTTTCCCCTTTTCAAACTTTGATTAGCCCTGCTAATGAGCTGAAAGGTCGAAAACAGACAGAGTCGGTGCAGGAATTAGCAGCGTTGTGTCAATTTAAATGACAAAAGTGAGACAAAAATGAAAATGAAAGTGCAGTACTAAAATTCAGAACACAGAGCCATTATCCACACACAGCTCTTAAACAAAAGTTTAGCTACAGTACAGGGCAGTGGTCAAAACTGGTCAAAGTGCTGGAGCAGATGTGGAGACTATATGGATTTGTGTACATCACTTTCAATGAGCTGGATCCAATGCAAAACCAAAGCACTCCATCATTATGTGTGAGTGAGTAAACTGACTGACCACACCCCAACAACAGGACGGCACTGTCCCTGAACAATCAGGAAATTACACACGGCCGAGCATTCATACTTACTTCCTGTGCATGTGTGTCTGTGTGCGTGAGAATATCTGAAAGTGACTGTGTGCATGTATATGCGTATGTGTGTGAGTATATGTATGTGCGTGTGTATACGTGTGTGTGTGTATGCATGTCTGGGCGCATGTATGCATGTGGAGGGAGAGAATCAGTGAATGGATTAATTTAAAATATACACTAGAATATCCTCAGCAATGACACACTACAGGAGTCAAAGGCTCAAATTCAAAGCCATTGTTTCCGGATAAGCAATCAAATCCTTTTACGTACATAGGGACCCTTAATCTGAATCACCGGCAGCAGCAGGTTTAATCTGGATTAATCAAGGATTTCCTGGTTTAAACAAGCATACAGAAGATATAGATCAGGGCTGAAAAGTACAGAGGACCACAATCTGCCACTGATGCTTTGGAACGAGTGCAGAAGGGCACTACAGTTCAAACAAATGCTAAATATTTGCAGGTTTTACCCAGTTCACCTGTATACCCTTGCACACCAAACACCCAAAGTTTAGATTGGCTAACATGGACCCCAAAACGAGTGAAGACTTTGGATTAGATGCAATTTAGGGGCTCACAGGAAGTGATATATGGCAGTCAATGCAGGGTGTGACATCACCTGAAACCAGTGAACAAACTCTACATGGGTTCCTGAGCGGCTGGTCTTGTTAAGACATTGTTGCAATGTGCGGACAGGTCCCGTGGGCCGGCTGATGTACCATCTGTGACGGTGCTGACTGTGGCCCGCGGCCCAGTCGGACAATGCAGATCGGCCCACCGCCAACGGAAGGAGGCATCTCAGCCACGGGGACGTCTGTGTGTCATCGCTCACCAGCAGAGCTTCTCTGGTTAATGGGGGCACCAACAGACTGCCAACAAATGAAGTTTCCTCCGCCAGCTCAGAATCTATGCGAGCTCAGCTGCTAGACTGCAGTGTGAAAAGAAACTATGTCCTTCGGTTCTGTGTCCGACTCCATCGGTGGTACCTCTACATGTTTCGCCAAATGAAAACACGACTGTGGAGGCAAATTCTCCATACAAGCAAGTCAAGATGGTAGATGGAGTCAAATTCAAAATGCGCTGAAACACGGGGGACCCAGAGTGTCTGCACTGGGCAGGGATGCACCTTTCAGCTCTGATAATGCGTGAGCAGAGTGAGGGATCAGGAAGCATAAATGTATCAGACAGAAACACAGAGGAGCAAAGCACTCAGCTGCATCCTACTCCACTTACGGTCATATGGAGGCAATCATGGAGAGGAAGGTATATCAATCGAAGAAACGGAAACTCATCATTTTCATATTCATATTCAATTGTCATAAATGTTAAACACAGGGACATATCTGCAGACAAAAAACTTTTGTAGGTCTAACAAGCACCACTGATATGGATGGGACATCCTGTTTTACAGCTTCCTGAGGGAAAGTAGAGTGAATGTCTCACCTTCGCAGTGATTCTGTTTTATACAGATTTTGAGGCACTTAACCACCAAGCCATGATATATTACACATGGTATTTCAAGGTTTTCATTGAAAGGATTATTATTATCATTTTGCTGGGTACACAGTACACTCCCCTGAATCACAAGAGAGAACAGAATGTTCCAGTTAAAAATGTACCAGGTCCTCCATTGAATCTACAGGACTGTGGGGAGAGACAAAAGCGAAAAGCCTCCATCTGCCATTGAAACACCCCCTTACATTCTCCCTCTGCTGGTAGTACACCAGGAGATGATGGTTAGAGAGGGCCCAGGAGGGAAAAGTTTAAGAGTGAAACAACCATAACAGTCTTTGGACCAGTAGGGAAGAGTTTAAGCGTGACACAGCTGTAAGAGTCTTTGGACCAGTAGGGAAGAGTTTAAGCGTGACACAGCTGTAAGAGTCTTTGGACCAGTAGGGAAGAGTTTAAGCGTGACACAGCTGTAAGAGTCTTTGGACCAGTAGGGAAGAGTTTAAGCGTGACACAGCTGTAACTGCCTTTGGAACGGGGATGTGGTGGAGTTTAAGAATGACAGGCTTTGGAGGATAAATTGTGGGTACATGCTCGTAAGAAACAAAAACAGATGCATGGATCAAAAGTTCCTTCTGCATCACTGGGCAATGCCTCTCACCAATCAAATCTGAGAACAAAAACATAGCCCTTACCCTGTCAATCACCAGTCAGCACTGCCACCCCCTTATAATACAGGCCTGTGTCAGCTGACAAGAGGGAAATGTTTGATGGTATCTGGCTTCAGGTTCAACTGCTGCACTTGGCTGCTGTTTTCAGTTAGCTGTGGTCAGAGGCTGTGGCCAGTTACTATCCATTACCGTGGATAGTTACTGCATTTAATTTGGACATTTAGATTGCTACCTTCAGTGGCTGTGTTGAGTCACTTTGGTCTATTAGTGTGGTCAGTTACTGTGTTCATAGCAGAGGTAATTTAGATTCCACCCACACAGATAAACAGCCCAGGCCCATCACAAGCGTTGTTTCCAGAAGTTTTTAATTAAACGTCACAGAAACCAGGAGCCAAGCATGGTCTGCATGTACCCCCTCCCCCACCACCAACTTTGTGAGGTGAGATGAAAAACTATACTGTGACTGGGGTCATTCTTAGTGAAGTGCCTTGTGACTCCAAACTTGACGGTAATGCCGCACAGTGACACTGCTAATGTACTGATTATTAGATTGACGATGGACGTTTGTTAATGGCAGCAACATACAGAAGCATACGAGCTGGGGCAACCTTATCAATACCAATCCCTTCTGGAACCACTGCAATAAGGGACAGCAGGAAACGTTTCCGTGGAAACACCACAGGGCATCGACCCCACCACTCACGACCTCTCCTCTACACACAGAGGTCAAACTGCTGCTCCGGGGCACTGAGAGGAACAGGAAGTGGGTGGGTGGGTAAGGGGGTGGTTGGGTCTGCATGTGTTTCCCTCTTTGACATTTTATGGAGATGAATGAACACTGCAACCCTCCACGGTTAGAGGTCAGAGTGTAATAATCCTTAATCGAGGTGCTGTCACTTTCAATGAGATGAGGGTCTCTAATCACTATGACATTATATCGCAACATTTGCCAGACTGGGTGGTGGGCGGGACATCGAGGAAAACCAAGCTGCGGGTCGCATGTATACAGACTGCCTCTCCACACTTAATAGCGCTCAAAATTGTATGCAGTTCTGGATCAAGTCATGTGATTGTGAATTACAGCCAAAGGCAAATTGAGTGAGAATACAAAAACATGCAAGTGAGTACATAGAAAATGCCCCTTGCCAGTCATCACTCTGGCTCTCTATGGCTGTTTAACAGGCCAGCATTGCACATGATACTCTAAGAAAGTTACCAGAGGTCAGGGACTTGGGCCCTCTGGCTGTGCAGACCCCTATCCCAACACAGAGTGCCCTCTGACCCGCAGCTCTTAAAACGGAGCACTCTGATCAAAGCGCCACAGGTCACATGATTGCTTTATGGTGTACGAATGCTTCACGTCCTGTGATGACATGACAACTAATTTCTATCATTTGTTTACCCGGCAGCACTGTGGCCCATATTACTCAGGTCCCCACTGACAGAAATGAAGCACAGCACATGTAATACATTGTGACACTCATTACATGCAGTTAGGTACACTGTACGTTAATAGAACATTGCCTGCTACATTGTAACTGGGTATTGGATTCCCAACAAGGCTAATGGCAGCTTGAAGGCTGGCTTGTCAGTTAAGCCATTTAACATTCCCTCTGACTTGGAATCTAATGAAGCAGCTTACTGGGGCTGATGTTGGGAAGTAGCTGTGGCTATTTACACTTGAACAATGGAACAGGTGCAGTCATTTAAACAGTTCCAATGTTAACTGTGCTTGTCCCATTCAAATGAACGGAAATGGTATTTATTTGAAAAGATGAATATTTACTGGACACAAGAACAGATCAAATGTGGAAATCACTGAGTCACTAATGGATTAAAGAGTAAAATGAGGAGAGAAACTACAGTGACAAGAGTTATTTGGGGCTGAAAGGTAGAGAATGAAAGAGTGTATATCGTACAAACATACACTCATGTGAAACTGGAGCATGAGTGAGCGTTCTTTCTAACAGCCAAAACGGGAACCCTTTGACAACTCTTATCGTATCACACGTGCGCCTCCTCGTATCTTGACGTCAGATAGAAAGACAGCATCGCCCCAAATCTACAGCCTGGCCTCAGGCGCAAGTACAGGAAAATAAATCCTCATTTGTTCAATGTTGATTGTGCAGGAAGCAACATGGTTACGGATTTTGCTAACCATACCTTAAGCAGTAATGGCCAATCAGACGCGTGGCAGGAGGTTCTGGTTAAACCTACTGCCATGCTCCAGATATAGTGATATACTATCTTACAGGCAAAGAGGCCGCGCGCCTTAAGCGGTCAGGTGTCTGAAAGCGATTCCGCCTCTCACTTAGCATGAAAAGGCCAGCACACAAGATAATTTCAACATTTCATCATAGCAGAACGCGCGCACATGTAGAATATATTTCAATTATTCTATTTCAACCCTTTTCAAACTAAAGGGTGAAACTTGCGCAATCCAGAACATGGTGGGTTTTTACACGAGACAAAAACCCACACGGCCACATCTAATACTCGAGACTGCCATAGAGAAGCAGTATTTTACGTTCAGAAAGCAGAAAATGAGAGTCTGTTTCCTCGCAAATCCACATCAGCCGCTTACACATCCAGAAAATATAAAGACTCTCTCGGCCGATGCTGCTGGGAGCAAAATGCAAACTGCTGCAAAAATCCAGACACGCGACTCCTGTCTGCGGCATTGTGTTAGAGCATCAGCACACATTATGGAGGGATAGATTCAAACTAACCTAGTGGAAACCATCAATCAGTCGATAACTAATTACGCATCATATCGATATCTCTACGCATGTAATGTGAGCAAATAGGAAATAACAGCATGAGGAGATAACTCACACTCGGGTGTATGTGCGCTCTCTCACTGACATGAACGCATCAAACGCCTTCCAGTCATCAGCCGCCTGTCTGTTTCACCCACACGGTGCGACTCTTCTGCAGAAAGGCGGACAGTTAACTGCTTTCTTGGTATCAGTTTCGCTAGGCACCGTGGAAAGATGCACACGATTAAACGCGTTGACGGAGATTGTGCAAATATTTACTATCATACCCAAGCGCAAATTAATTGTATCAAAGTCAAGCTCAAGGCAGTTGGCATGTTTCCAAGACTGGACACAAAAGAGAGCGTGTGCTGCGTTTAGAAATGGGGACGCGCGTACAGTCACTGCTACTGTACTGTCCCTTTTAAGCAGGTGAGGCTATAATCCATGAACACATTAAAATAAGTCCGTAAAACAGGAGAACACACTTATAGTCCAATAGGCTACTCACTCCATGGTACTGCGCTCTTCGTCCTTTCCCTAACTGCGTCGTCTTCTCGTCTCGCTGAATCCCTTGTCCTGTAAATCACTATGATTGGCTTCTTTTGTATTTTTCGGTACCCTAAACTGTTTCCCCGCTGATTTCTTTGCTCGCCTTCAACCCCACCGCTGTAGGTCTGAGCGGTGAAAGCTGGACGGTCCTCCCCGGTGTAGCTATGTTTGAGGGGAGCGGCGCTCGCGCCCACAAGGCAGGTCCGGATCAGCAGCAGCAGCTACTGGAACGGTGAGGATGCAGCTGGTGCGCGTGCAGTGCTAACACCGCCTAATTTCTCACTGTCGACATCCCAGCCCCTAACGGCCCCCTCTTCCCCCAACGGCCTTTGTTTTGCGCTCGACAGAGAATTTCGAGTGCAGTGCAATGCAATGGAGAGCAGGACAGGGAGGGTAACAGGCGGGTACGCCCCCGCCCGCCTGGCACCATCACGCCCCCAACCCACACACACAGAAACACAAACACATCTCAGAATTGTAAACTGGAGTTGCAAGCTAAAAGATATTGACCAAAATAAAAGAGAGACCTGGAAACATACATTTCTCCAGTTTGGGCTTCTTAGCATTGTTATTGGACAGTCACCTGAAAGAGGGATTTTAAATGTTTTCTCAGTTGTAACACGGCTGAAACAAAATGCAAACCAAAATTGATTTAAGATTAGGTGTGGGAATTATCTATATATCTCAGACAGCACTGAGTATTGTCCCCTCGCCTCCACGGTACTCTTTCAGACTGCCTAAATAATCTAATCCATAACCCATCAAAGTCCAAAATCTGGAAGAAAAAAAAACTCCCATAGTGGGTGTAAAATAGTGATGCAATAGTGATGGTTTTTGCAGCTTCACAGTGCTTGTGGACTTTATTCAAGTGCCTGAATAATTTGAAGCAAGTCCACCTACACATACATGTATAATTTACCAACAGCATAATGGGGATATGAAATTAGTTTTAAAGGATACACATACAAAATTTGTGTGGATTCTAGCCCCATCTAGAGATGATTAGTTGGACTGACAATCTCAGGATGTAGGCCACTTTCATTATGGCTAAACCCTGCTACCTGCTGTTACCTAGTAATAGATTCTCCATTATTTACTGGCAACTAATTTCTCCCATTCAGAGCCCTGCTATTTTCATTGAACCTCAATGGCTACAATGTAATGCAAATAGTTAGTGATAATTAAATAAAGTCGTTGTGGAATTAATTATTATGCCATATGAGAGATTTGTACTGTCAAGCCACTTATCCTATTTATGTTTACCAAAAGAAAATCAAGCTGCATGTAATGTGATCAAAAAAAGTTTAAAGAAAAAAAAATAATAATAAAATGTGCATACATCAACCCTAATTAGTCAAGAGATTGGCTATTACAAAAACCAGGATACATGGGGATCCCTAAGGGCCAAACCCCTTTCTCCAAGTATTTATTTTTAATGCTGGCATTGAATCAGTTCAGTTCTTCAGCATTTGGTGTCTGGTATCAAGTCACTTTTGTAGACTTCATACTTTCTGGATTAAAGACTCCCTCCAGATAAAGTCATCATTATAAAGTCATTAAGTCATTCATATCACAAAATATCTATAATCGCTTTTACAGAGTCAGCTGTTCGAATTATGCAAAAGAATTTTAGCTTTAGAATGGTCTGTCCCCATAACAAGACACTGATTAAAAACAAGTTTATAATGGAAGCGTGTTCGAAACTCAGCTATTGATGTTGTACTCTCGGTGGCTTGCCATACACATTCTAATCCACCAGGAGGCGATAAAGCATTAAAATGTGTATTTGAAGTGGCGTGACGTCAAGGCTTTCGGCTTCGACAACATGGCGGCGTCCAAGGTGAAGCAGGACATGCCTCCTCCTGGAGGATATGGACCTATCGATTACAAGAGAAATCTCCCCAAACGGGGACTCTCTGGTTTGTATATTACAGGTTTTTAGAGAGCCTTGATGCGGTTGACTGTTTGTTGAAAATTAAGTATACTCGCAGCAATGAAGTTGAAGTCCCGCTAGGTCACTTCGAGTTAGCTACCTATGCTAGCTAACCACTAAAACCGGAACAGTTTTTATTCTCTTAAATTTACAGATTAAATGTCTGCCATAAGCTTAATGAAAATGCTAATGTGTGACACTAAATATGGTCGTACACTATCGAAATCGACCCACCACACTTGCATGACAGAATTGGCAAATCTCGATAGGTATTGTCGATAGCTAGCTAGTTATGCAGCACAGTTGTTCCGTCTGACTTAGTCTTGAGTGTTATAAGCGATAACAGTGATGGTATTTGTATCAGTACATTTCTTATGACTTAATTGAACAGAAACATCTGTACTATATGGAACATTACGAGTAGACATACACTTGCACTGTACACTTAATACACACTAGGCCAACTAAGGTTAGCTACCTCTAGGTACCTTGGGTAACCTTGTTTATTTTCAATGCCCGTTAGACTTCATGCTGTCAGTAGTGCCATTTAAAATACTAATGTAAAACGGTATCACTGTAAAAATTGATCAATGCAATATTTCATATAGAAATGAAAGTAAAGGATGTATTCAAGAACTCTGAGAATATGAACATCATCAAACCTGCATGTCTTCTTTTAGGGTACAGCATGTTTGGTATCGGTGTTGGCGTCATGATGCTAGGATACTGGAGACTGTTTCAATGGAACAGAGAGAGGAGGTAAGAGGGGGGTCTTACGGCAAAGGCTGGGGTTTAAACTTAATCAGTTCATAATGTCTGTACTTTTATCTGAATTCTGGCGCAATAGAATTCTGGCACAGAAGTAACGGGGCATACTGAGGGTTTTCGTCATGGTTATTGGTGCCTACTATCCCAACATTTTGTTGACACTTTTATGTTAGTGTCAATTGAAGGTACAGAATGTTACTACATCAGTGATACTGGCAAAATATGTTTTACTGACCTATGATTTAAACAGTGTTGCTATAATTGAAGTGTTTCAGCATATTGTCTTCACCAGTGGAGCACTGATTGAGGACCTTTCATGGAGTCTGGAAACTCTGTTAATCACAGAACCATTGTTTAAGTTCATAGCAGGGGCACATTTCTCTCCTGGTTAATTGGGAAGTGGTTATTTCCCTAAATGCTGTCACCAGAGGTAGATGACTGTTCAGCAATCAAGGTAAATGCAGTGGCCCTAGAGACATTTTGGGTCTGGGGATAAAAAAGGCATTAAGACCATAGATGAAAAGTCCCATCCCTGTTGTAGGACAGCCCACACCTGTTGAATTAATTCCTTCTCTTGAATTTGCCTGCAGTATCTTACTCCACAGTCTAAAGTCATTGCCTGTTCTCTTCAAAACACCATTAAGGATAATGAAGTTCTTAAGTGTGGTCAATTCAAACTGGAGTGGTCTGTTTTATTCAGTAAGCCTTAGGTAATTTTCTTCTGCATAACTGAGTTAAGTAGGCATGTGCCACCCACACTTCCAGTGCTGCTTTTAACCCACTTATTACCTCTTTGATGAGGAAAACTTACTGCTAGCTGATTGGTTGGTTGAAGCTGCTGCTGCTTTTGATTGGTTAGTATGTGTGCAAGCGCTGTGCCATCTTGGATCCTGGTTTCTCACCTCATATACTGTTGGGACCAACACAGGGCTGGTACGGGAGCTTTGGTTTCGGTTTGGAGATGGCATTTTTCAGAGGAGACCACTGTCTCGACTTGTGTTTTACAGGCGGCTGCAGATCGAGGAGCTGGAGGCCAGGGTAGCTCTGCTTCCACTGCTGCAGGCTGAGCATGATAGGAGGTGAGATACATGCATACACACACTTTCCTCACAATGCAAGGACAGGCCTTGGCTAATGATAACATGGCTCCTATCTATTTTTATCAGTAAGCCTGTATTTTGGTGAACTCAGATGATTCTCTAGCTTTGATGCTATTTGACTTGTATGTGCATTAGGATTGAAATAACAGGTTTAGGTTTTTTTTAGTCGTGCTGTTTCTATAACACACCCTTATTCATGTGAGCATATGCTTCTAGTCTTACCAGTGTAAATAACCTCTGTAGCTATTTCCTGTTGATAGGTTTAAAAAGTGTGTTTTGATTCTTTGTCAATGTGTGCCATGAAACAGCTTACCTAACACACATAGGAGGGTGTATCAACCACTGTTCTTCTCTTTCCATCTCATGCAATGCTTTCCAGGACGTTGCGGATGATGCGAGAAAATTTGGAAGAGGAGGCACAGATCATGAAGGATGTCCCTGGCTGGAAGGTACACAAAAATTGAAAGTAATAGAAAAAAATTGTGGTCATGATGGGGGCTGTGGCTCTTTTGAATTTGACTGCCGATTTACTTCTGGAGTTTACTGGCTGTTTTTGGGTTAGACTCTGGCTTTTAAGGGTATTAGTCGTTATGGAGGACAAGAGTTTTGGTGTGATTTTTTTATTTTGCAAAGAAATTAGTCAATTTTTGCTTTTTAAACATTAAACAAGTATTTGTATTAGCTATCCAAAATGAATCCAAAAAGAAACAAAAAATGCCAAAATGCCAGTTGGTTTTTCAATTCCAAAAGATGATTAATCTGTGAATGAATGATGTGCCTTAAAAAGCCAAACCTAGCAAAACACTCACCTCACAACGCACAACCTTCTCTCATGCAGGTTGGGGAGAGTGCTTTCCACACAGAGCGCTGGGTGACCCCGATCTTGGATGAGCTGTACAACCTCAGGCCACGGGAGGAGCTGTTGAACAAACGCTTTGGTTTCCTGTATTACGTGTAGGGCCCTCCAGCCGGCCTGCCGGATACACCGCCCTCTTCCGGAGTACAGGGGCTTCTCTGCTCTCCATGTTCAGTCTTGTTCATTGTAAATGTTAAATATTATTAAATATCTTTTCATTACTTCCCAAAACTGGTTTGATTCATTCTTTCATTCCAAAAGGTGTGTGTGTGTAGGTGTGTGTGTGGAAGGGGTTGGGAGATGAAGTTTGTTCATGTATATGCATGTGTTTATGCCAATCAGGGTCATAGCTGGTACTTGCTCAGCCTTAAGACTGCATGTATCTGTTTGATGAGGGGGATTTTCATTGCATTCTATTTAAAATGGGAAGAAACAAGCAGACTGGACAGACCTATGGTCATAAAAATGTAGGGCTGTTCAGTTCTTACAGTGTGAAATATGCAGCCCTTTTTCTGAACTTGACCTCACTGAAGTGTTGTCAGGTAACCACAAGGAGGCAGTGTAGCCATTCTGCATAACTCCTCTATTGAGTGATCTCATGCAGCTCCAAAATACTGTTTGGGGGGGATGGTGAGGTGTGCGGGAGTGAAAATTCTGGGTAATCTACCCAAAAAAACACTCATAAAGATGCTTGCCTTATTAGCAACTCATTTCCTTCTTAATTAAATTGTGTAAACTGTGATAACAGAATGTTGTTCCATAATGTTTACATAATTACACATTACAAAAAAGGAGATTTTCTCACAAGTAATTTGCATTTGTGTAATGGAGTGTTTCTGTTCTGAAAAGTTGACTGTGCATTGTAACATTCAAAAATGTTGTGTTGCCTTCAGCGATAAGTGGGGGAATGACAATGCTTGTCTCTCTGATTGTCACCGGAAGCCACTGTTCTCTGTCCTCTGATACCCGGCTCAGTACAGCTGTGTCCAAATTTATATGGCAAAAAATAAAGATTTATTGCATTCATATGGTTTTCAAGAAGCCTTTGAAGGATAACTCTGAGGATAACATTTCCTGTAATCAGTCACTGCATTAAGGCTGTCATTGATAAATGAGTCAAATGTGACAGTTAGTAATCGAATGACAAGTAGTTTAGCTGAAAACACGTTGCACTCCTCAAGATCAATGTGAGCATTCATGTGAATCCCATTTGAGGAGGCAGAAAGCAGTGGATTTTCATCCACCCTCAGCAATTCTTTCACATAATAGTTCTCTATAGCATTAGTTATATTCTGCCCATCTGTCAGTTATGGCAAAGCAAGAGCAGCTACCAGAAACCACTAAAACTGCATCGCTGAAAGTGATCTCCATAAAACACAGTGATATTAGTTAGACAAAGTCACATCTGATACATTTATATTAGTCATCTTAATAAAAATGATGGATTACAGCTATGAGCCAAAAGCAAAATTTCACCTTCAGGTCTCGAGCTTGTGTGTGGGGCATACTGATTTTCCTTACAAATATAATTGCAATTTTAAAAGTAAACTGATTATTGTCTTTTGTTTAGACACATTTAGTATCTCATGGCTCACTGTCATGGCACTGCATGGCTCATTTCATGCCCAAGGCAGAAGTCTGATATGTTGCTAAATATGAAAATACAGCAAACATTTTGCGGCCATCAGACCGATCAGTTTGATGGGCTGATCTCACCATCTCTCCCACAGAGACCGTGCCAGCTGCTGTCTCTCAGTAGTGTGGGTCTCTGGCAAAAGCTGGTTATAACACAGCTGAGGTTTGATGCATGCAGCAGGCGCAGCATGAAAATGGGTTTTTAGACCAGGAATGTTACACTGACAGCCAGCATGGCAGCAGCACCTGCAGGTTTTTGTGGCTCTCTTTCCATTTCACCAGTTAATTTAGGCCTTGGAAACATGGTGTGTGGAATCTTTAGAATCACTGGCTTTAATTACCCACCTGAGTGCTGCTGTACACTGAAAGCCAGCAGATACTACCACTGTAGGGCTGATTCCAACACTCCTGTCTCATCCTATGCACCACCTAAGAGCCAAGCTGACATGATTTTAGGAAGTAAAAGCGGCAAAAGAGGGATCAAAATTTGCATAATTTATGAGTTTACTTGGAACCATCAATATAAATTCACTTAACGTGGTGTAGGGGATGCCAATCCTGGCAGTGCAAAATCGGGATGCTGCCTTTTGTTTTCACCTTACAATCAGCAATCAATTCAGACCCAACAAATCAGACGAGGCGAATTAACCTCGTAGTGAGCTGTGCTTACTGATCAAAGAAGTGCTGAGTAACGACAAAAAACACACCCAGTCGCTCCCCAGGACCAGCTTTGGCTATTGTGGAAACAGTGCTTTGAACAATTCTTTTCTTGAACTACACTGAAACTAGTTTTTTTTTTTTTTTAATTGAAACTGCTTTTACCCCAGGCTCAAATTTGTGGTTAAATGATCAGTGGTTGTCTGCCCATTTTGCTTAAAATTAAATCACAGATATCACAGATCTGGGAAATGCGCTCGTGCCCACTGTTTCCCATGATGAGGATGATGTCATTACCTTGGATTTTGATGCTGCACATTAGACGTTGCTCCTTGTGACACATCACCAAGCTGAACGGTCTCAGTCACTGAATCTCCCGCCAAGAACACTCCATCACCCTTCTTTCAGAGTCAAGATCTTTTGGGCACGCTAGCTGTAATTAAAGAAAATCAGGCTTGTCTGGAATTACCATACATGACTCTATGCATGCTGGGATGCGATCTGCTTAATTACTGGATGACCCTCACCTGTGTGATAGCCTTTGCTTTGAAAATACTTGCTGTTTTTTATCTTTGCTGTAGTTTATCAAGGTGTTTTGATGTTTTGTTCACTGCCTGTACATCTATTTGGTTATTTTTATGGTGGGATTGTTAGCTACTCTGCTCCTTTATCATCTTCAGTATGTGTTGTGCTTAGCTACCTGCTGGTTTTTCCTCACTGTCTCCTGTGAGTGTTCCTTACACAGCCCTGCTTCCTCAGCACTGCAGCTACAGGTTATACATATTGACTGAGCCACTAGCACTAAGGGCTCAGCCATTCAGCTTGCTTCCCATGAGTCACCCTGGTGTTTGATTGGCCGATGTTGCCTGTGAGGTCACTTATAAACACACACTAAGCTACTGTCATCAGAGAGAGAGAGAGAAAGAGAGAGAGGGAGGGAGAGAGAGAGAGACAGAGGAGGAAGAGAGAGAGGTTGCTAGACAGTCATTGAGAGAGAGATTTTTGGAGTGGGTGTGAGACAGAGGGACACACACTGGGTTCGGAGTGAGGGTGGGAGACACGCACACACGCACACCCACACATACATAAACTCGGCTTGGGGTGAATGTGGGAGACAGAGTGAGAGAGAAAGAGAGTGTGAAAGAGGCAGATATAGAAAGAGAGAGGAGGAATAGTACTCTGAGGATCCACTGCTGAATTTTCTCACTCCCGCTTTGCTGAAGAGTCTCTCGTGCCGTCTCGACTCGCCCACCACAGACCGGCAAGATGAACCACAGTCCCACAGAAGCAGAAGCTGAAGCTGCTGCACCCCTGCATTACCTCAGGTAAGGGGACAGAGGGACAGCAGGGCGAGACGCTGGGGACAGTCTGGTTAGGGCTGCACATCCCTTATCCACAGCATCATTTAAAAACGGTCTTCATTTGATCAACACATCACAGCTGAATTTCAGCGTGCAGACAAAGTCTTGCACTTTCATGTCATCCACGTAACGGCAATCATTGTTAAGGCAGAGTGTCACATTGTTTTACATGATCTTTTTCTCTTTTTTTAACATAGAATGTCGAGATGCTGGCAAAAAGAGTTAAGACAACGTCTGTGCATTTGGACATGAATGTTCAAGGGACAGTCAGTGTGCCAATCCGAGGCTCAGAATGTTGAGTTTGCGCCTGTGTGTGCATACGAGTGTGTGTGTGTGTATGTGTGTGTGAGAGAGAGAGAGAGCAAGCAGGGAGAGGTTTGAGCAGAATCTGCTCTACGTTCCAAGACAGCATGGAAGATCCATCAGAGAATGCTTGGCTTGGATTCAATCAGCATTAGTCCATAACTCAAAAGTTGAACATGAGTGTTATGCTTTTTCTCTATGAGAACAGTTTTGGCAAATTAATTTTCATGATTGCTGACTTTGCCAAACTGTGTCAGTGAAGATAAACATGAACACTTG
Source organism: Albula goreensis (assembly GCA_022829145.1). Classification (NCBI taxonomy): domain Eukaryota; kingdom Metazoa; phylum Chordata; class Actinopteri; order Albuliformes; family Albulidae; genus Albula; species Albula goreensis. Next base: position 18,764,160 of record CM040764.1, on the reverse strand, counting down.
TTTTTAATTGAGAGCCAAAATTATAGACAAATGTTGAACTGAATCCCAGCGCTGGTCCGAAAGTGTGTGGGAGTGAGAATGACAGCGGTCAGTGGACAGGGCACAGGATCAGGACAGCGTTAGCGTCAGTCAAGCTCACAGGAGACAGAAGATCCGCTCTCTCACTAGCCTCTGACTCCAGGACAGCTGCGAGGGCCAGAGAGGAGCGTGTGATTTCAGAGACAGGCTGGAGCTGTCAGGATTTTTCTCAATTCCACAGACAGTCAAGCTGCTGAAGATGAGCTGTTCTTTCTCTCCCCTCTGTGGTCTCACTGCGCTTTAAGACCATAATGGGGTTTCAGGACTCTACACAGTGGCAGTATCTATTTCCTGGTACAATGATTCCTTTGTTTAGCAAGTTTCCTTGGCTGGGACAATTTGCATTGCCTACTTCTGAACTGATATTATTTTATTACAAAAATTAATATTTATTGAAGACATTTTTGATAGGTAGTTCACTAAAGGGTGCAAGTCTTCACTATGAGCCCAGAGTGTCTAACATGGCATTAGGCAAGCTTCTTAATAAACAACTAATCACAATATTGTGCTCACAGAGGTCCAAATGGTAGCAGTACTTCTCTGGCACATAATGATCCAATTGCCTTGAAACATGTTTCACCCTGAAAGCTGGAGGGATTACACAGATAGCAAAGCCCTAAGCTAGCTAACAATTTAATCAGTCTCTTCAATTCAATTCAACTTCACACAGACTGGGCTGATAGATCCAGTCGCTCCCATAACTGTTAGGTAGGCAGACAGGCAAGAACATTTAAATACAAGAAAGGGCAAAGGCACAGAGGTACAGAAGACATCATAAGCCGGTACAATAGTAGATTCAGACAAAAAAAAAATCACCATATTACAAAACCACAAGTTTTCATCCATCAATTCTATTTCATCAAAGTTGGAATATGGGAGTAGTAGCCAGGGGAGGGAGTGTGTAAAATGACGGCCACCTCGACCAGCCAAATCCAACCTCAGATACCTGCTGGTACTGGCAGCCTATGCCAAATATTTTCACAATAAAAAACACATTAGCAGCACGGAGTGTATCGGTTAGGTTGCTTAGAGGTGAAGATGGACTGTTGTGTGATTGACCCATATTGACCGTATGTGCAGCTGAATGTGAGAAGTGTCCAAATCACAGGTAGAATCATGGGTTCTTTATAAATATCATGAATAAACTTTCCCAGGAACTGGCAGCTACCATGTATCCTTCCTGTGACTTCCCCCTGGCTTCCTACCTGACTTTTCTGTGATTTTCAGTGTATCATATTGGTGTGTGTGTGTGTGCGTGTGTGTGTGCAGCCTGGAGAGTGGAGGCATGGTTGTACAATCACTGAAAGTTTAATTGAGATGCATTAAGCCTCATATCCCTGGTTGTGTGGTGCTGATTACCTGATTACGGGATAATTACTCTGGGACTGTGGAAACTCAGCGGTGAACGTGATGAAAGGTGGGCATGTTCCGCTAAGCACAGGTAAGCTGGGGGCAGGGGAACAGAGAGAACACCGAAGCTTAAATTCAGCAGGAGCTCTCGGCTTAAGAACTCTACAACCAAAATGATTCAATACAAAGTGAGAAGTACAATGCTTTTTTTAGGTGGCACAGAAGTGGTATGAGTAAGGACTGACAGTGATTTGCTTGTTGCCCACCTTCACCTAAGGCGTGATTTTTTTGCACACCTAAACTGGGCAGCAGACAGGCCTGTGTGCTCACCCTCTTCCTCTTCACAAGAAGAAAAAAACAGTGAAGATCAAAAACAAACAAACAAAGGTGAGAGACTGATAGGTGAGCTGTGTGTGTGTGTGTGTGCAATGTGTGTGTGTGCGTGTGTGTGTGTGTGCATCTGTGTGTGTAGCCTGCCGAGCCGCAGTCAGACTCCATCCCGGCCATTACTGGCAGAATTGATTTGCTTCTGTTTTGATGGTCCCCCACTTCACTGCCTCTACACTGGGAGCCCAGCATCCTGGACGATGCTTTCATGTTCAAATACCATTCAGAGACTCTGGCCCCTCCCTCACCAGCCAGCTGGTAGTAAAGAGACCAGGTCAAACCACAATGAGGCAGACCAGACCAGACCAGAATAGAGAAGACCACAACATTGGCTAACCACATATCCACAGCCACAGCCTAAAGCGAAGGGTACAAGAGTGCATAAATACCTAAAGTTAGCACTTTCAGTCCATCTGATTTCCTACGCCTTCATTTGGATACCTGGGGGAAAGGGGTCTGTTCAAGTTTGAGGGTGGTTTTATTGCAGGTAATATGCCATCAAAATACAGATCTGAGCTGAGATTTTTTTTTACTCAGTGTGTTACTTTAACACCAATAGGGTGTTGTATTGGGAGGATTAAGTGTGGCCTGAAGGTACACAAGCAAATGGTCAACCAGTCTCATTTTTTGCCATGGAAATGTAGGTGCAAATTTGTTCCATATTTTGAAATGTCTCATTTAAATCTTATACATTTAAGATAACTAAATCAAACCTTCTTGACACATTCTTCCCTGAAATGTATTCTTCTAAACAAACCTCCACAGAAAAAAATGATTCATAAAAACCTCATCCCTACAGACCTTTTTTTTATAAAAATAAAAAAGCACAGGTAATTTAAAATGTTCTCAGGAGTCCAATAACCCTGATAAGATCTTATCAGCATGACTGAACATTTTGAGCTGCCTGCCACTTATCCAGTCTGTGTCTGACCATCCATCTGCATGTCTGTGTGTCTGTCTGTCAGACATCTTTGCCTGTCTACTGATGAGAAGCTGCTGTCACTGTTGCGGTGGTTTCTTCCCCAGTCCTTCAGCACTTGCAGCTCAGAAACAAAAAAGCTTAATTTCCTTTCTGTCTGCCGCAGGTCTATTTTTAGGCCTTGGTTCTAAATGCAGTAATAAGAGAGGAGACAATGGTGCGAGGGTGGCTGGAGACAGAAAGAAGTGGTTTTGCAATCAAGTGATGGTTGCCGTCATTAAAGTCAAATGAGGCATACAGTGGACCTAATTTACACCCCTTTAAGTGTTTATGGGGTCGTCGGGGAGGGTTTTGAGGGGACGTTTGCGTGTTGGAAGGTGGCAGCCGTTGAGTCATGTTATTGAAAAAGGCTTTTTTAACATTCACTGTTCACTGGATGCACACACGTGCATGTTCAGAACAATCGCTTGGCAGGCACATATGTGACCTGAGGGATCGTTGCCATGGGAATTAGTGGGGCTGCATTCGAGTGGGCTCTTTACTGCATGTAACGGTCCCCTAGTTTTGGGGTGACCATGTGCACCTCTGCCCAGAAAGGGCCTGACCAATAAGGGACTTCAAAGCAAAAGAGCTTTTTTTTTTTTTTTTTTTTTTTTTGTGACAGTAACCTTGCTTCATTCTGTCTGGTGTCACAGTCTGCAGCCCTCCCTGGTGTGAGAGGCGCACTGTAAACCCCCACAGACCAGTGGTCCTCAGGGGCGATGCTGGTTTTCATTACTCCTCAGCACTTAATGACCAATTAAAACAGCTGATTGTAACTCACCTTTCTTGGTTGTGACCTTGCTGTGGAATTTCAGACGACAACAAAAAACAAGCACAGCAGCAGCTCTGCAGTGAGTCCCTCTGATTCTGACTGATAAGCTGCCTGAGAGGAACAGATGTTTAGCAGGAACCTGTAGACAAGAGAAAGCAGGTCTTTAATTTCTGAAAAAGAAATACAAAATACATGTATGAGTTTGAATAAATACGTTTTCTGTATTATCACCTAGACTTGAGACCCAGTGGAGACGTGGGTGTGAACGCCCACTTTTAACAGTATGGAGGTGAGAAATGCCAGCGGGTTTGGGGAACATGGTGAGGCAGGGCAGTTGGGTGCGTTTGCTGGGTGCAGTCTTGCTGGAACAGGACTGACACAGTCTCACTTCTTCCCCCATCAACTGTTATCTCTTTGTATCTCTCCCTCTCCCTCCCTCCTATTGTTCCCAAACGTTTGTCAAATTGGCAGTTTAACTGCTGTTAATTAGTGCCAGCAGCAGTCAGATTCAGTGTGTTTTTTCTTTCTTTTTTTTGTTGTATTTGTGACGCCCAGAGTCCCAGTGGGCACTGAGGACTTTGATGAGATGTGTTAGCTCTTCAATTCCTGCACTGCTGCTCGTCGATCCCCAATTTTTTTTTCCAGAATCCCTTCACTCAAAACCATAGTGAGTCAGAGGTGATAGAGCAGATGAAGTAGTGGCAATTGCCTAACACAGGGGTGTCAGACTCAATTTTGACACCCCTGGCGGGGTTGTGGGGTGGGGAGTGAGTTTTTGGTGTGTCTCACCTTCATTTTTTTCCCCTGTGTCTACACAGATCTCTGTGTTATAACAGGGAAATAATAATTCAACAAAACCTGATCTCCTTTGTTAGGATTACAAACAGATTAACACAAAAGGCTGAAGGTAATGCTGCCCCATTAGACTCAATTGAGTAAAAAGGAATCCGCAGCAGACGGGTGAACATTATTGAAATTGTCCTGCCGCGTTAATCACAATTAAAAGACAGGTTGATGAATTATCGGTTCAAAAGGTCGATTTGTCACAGTTTCTGCTGTTGGTTTACAGCCGTGATGAGCTGCATCCAGCACCAGCTCCTCTCTTGGTTCCTTTAGATCAGAAACATTTAAACCTTCTGAGCCCACAAGCCGGTACAACACAAAATACATTTACTGTTACCAATTTTTTGATTAATAACAACATATGGTAATGCATATTACATGTAAAATATGCCCACAGGAGAGGGCAAGGAAAATCTTAACTGTGTCAAGATTTCATGCAAACTTCTGCAAATTAACCAATTAATTAACTTAACTTGCCACACCATTTACATCCACTGCAAGTTAAATACATATATGGAGTAGTTCACAAACATCGCCTGGAGACTTTTCTTGTGCCTCGATACGAAATGTTCCATTGTGGTGTAATCTACGTATGAGCCAGTGCTGGGGCACAGTTTTTAGTTAATTGAGACAGAGGTATTCACACCATGAGGAAAACACATGAGTCCTACCGCAGCGGAACAGCTCAAGACCTGCAGCAGTGATTGCAGCACATGTCAGTACCGCAATGATTAAATCTCACCCACATTAATGTTTATGGCAGCATATGATGCATTGCACAGCGCTGAACATTGTACAGTGCTGAATCTTATTCACATGTATCTCATGTTCCACCTCAACCCTTCCCACGACCCACAGTTGGAGAAGCACCAGCGCACCACATCATTTACATGGTGTGGGTGGAGTGACTCTTTCTCGCCATTGCTGAGCTTGTGGGCGAGATGCTGTATGAGAAATCTGCGGCCCATGGCTACATGCATAATTGAGCGCTGCTCGTCCTCTGCGAGCTCCGTCTCCGCCATGCAATGATAAGGAAACTGCCGACTGCAAAGAGCGAGAGAGAGAGAGGAGCGGCAGGTCTGTCGCAGAGAACCTTCTGTGCTGACTAACCTCCAGAATGATCAGCAGCACTGTGTGATACCTAGAGAAGGAAGCGTTTGGGCATCCGTACGAGAGAGCGGGTGTGGGTCTTTGAGTGAGCGTCTGGGTATGTGCGCGCAAGAGTATGTTGAGGCTGGTGAGAGCAAAGTTCATTATTTTCTGCAGGGTTCCCGAAGCTACTTCAGATATTCTCCTCATTATGAAAATGACAAGCCAGATTCTGAGAGACAGAAGAGACGATTGTGTTGCACTGAGAAAGACACAGTCTAAGTGCCTACACCAGACGCACCAAAACCTCAGTGAGCCATCCCACCCTCCCCAAAACTACACTCTGACCTGGGCTCACTGCCATGCACTTGGGCTTGGCAAACATGTACATGTCCCTGGTGACAGAGGGGTGAAGCTCTCGGTGGAGACTCATCAGCCAAGGCCCTGTCTTTTTAAGGGTTTGCCTGGAGGTCTTCCTGTAACTGCATTGAGCTGATGGGCCCGGTTTGGGGTGGGTCTGTGTGTCTGTAGCAGCCATGAAGCAAGCGTCTGCTGTGGTATTTATACTCTTTTGTGCAACCTTTCCTGATGCCGCGGTGGGGTTCCCCAGAGAGGCTGCTCTTCCTGTGACAGCGGCCCCCTCCCCCTGCACCCCACCCCCCCAGCCGAACGTGCTGAGAGCGGTGTGTGACCCGCATCCCTGGAGGCGCCCCAAAATGTCGCACTGCCTCCTGATGAGCTGAGACCGTCCCCAGCGAGCTCCCCTGCCCCCGCCCGCCTGCTTGCGGCTGAGCCGCACATCTCCCGGGTCCGACCCCCCGCCACGTTTCAGAATCCCGCTCTTCACCCACCCTGTCTGTCTATCTCTCTCTCTCTCTTTCTCCCTCCCTCGCTCTCTCCATCCCCCACTCCTCAGCTCCTACACCTCTGCACTGATTGGCTGGCACATCGGAGAATTGATCGAGTCATTGGGAAAATGTCAGGGATGTGTAAGTATGTTGAGGCTTTGATATTCCGGTGCACAGCGATGGGAGTTTGGATGAAGGGCCTCCTTGAGCTGAGAGCAGTAGCTGAAAGGCACTCTGATTGGTCTGTGACTATCCTTGACTTCACAGGTCTGTCACTGTTCCTCTCGTTTTGTTGAACAAACTTACATGCAAGTCTCTGGATGACATTTTCTGCTTAATGCCTAAAAGTACTGTAAATGGTTGAAATGGAAAAATCACAGACAGCAATTTATTCTGTTTAATTTCCATGTTTGGTGCGGGGTATCCATTGCACATCACCCCAGCTAGGTGGCTGGCTGGGCTGGATCGCTGCCAGCAGCTGTCAAAGTGGGGGGCACGGGGGCCCCAGGTTGCCAGAGTCTGTCAGGTTTCCCCCCCACCCTATGGCTCTGCTCATTAATTATGCAGAGGGACACTGTGGAGTTTGCCGTCTGTTCCACACATCCCTCCCATCGATATCTCAAATGGAGTGAAAAACTCCAGGACTCTGGGGTTAAGGGGACCCCCCCAGCAGATGGTTCCCTGTACCCCGGCTCCAACCCCCCCCATCCCCTCTTCCACACTGAGGCTGCTCAGCTTTGTGATCTTAACTCTGAATTGCTCATCTTCCTCTCAGCTGGCGCTGAAACATCTAGCACTGAAAAATTAATTTCGTGGAACAATCCTTCAGACATGGAACTTAGCATGGTCCCATAGCATAGCACCTGGCCTCCAGGTGACTCACACAGTAAAGACACCTGTGTGTGGTGCGACAGTGAGGCCTGTGATTGGGTGTTCGAGGATCAGCCATGCCATTACCAGCTATGGCTGGAAAATCACATTGGTGAGGCAGTACTTAGCTCAGCCTCATCAGGGAACAGGTAAACTGGTTAAGACTCATCAGTCTTGTCACTCTCCAGTGGCCACTCCTTGGCCTGCAAGCATGTGAGCCCAGGACATGCTGGGTTCGTGTTCCTCCAAAATAAGTGGCATTGTATTGGAGATTTGTGGTATGAAAACCAACTAGTTTGTCAAGGAATGAATTGGAGGGAAGTTAAATGATTGGCTGTTTCTTCCTGAGTGTGTGGGCTAGGGTCGCTGTAATGGGGCTAATAAGTTCAGTTTTGGTAAGGAAAGAGATCAAAAAATCAAAATAATATTGCGCTGCAGGCTCCTGCTACCAATGGGAACCTCAAGTAGTTACCAAGCAGAGAGGATGGAAGGAACAGGAAGACGGGTGTCTTGTCGGTCTGTGGGATATGTGGTACTGCCTCTCAGACTAATGTTTTCAAACAGATTTGTTATCATTGGGAAAAGCTTCCCAGGACATTTCTGTGGAGGCAGAGACCCGTGGGGGTTCCAGGTCCAGGACTCCCGTGGTGCCGGATACTCTAGACAAGGGGTTCCCGAATTTTCTGAGCCCACCCACTTAATGAGCAAACACGCTTCCTGCAACACTACATTTTACATCAACTTACACTGAAATTTTTTACACTCTATTTTATACACTTGGATACTCCCAGCAGCAACAGACAACTAATCCAGCAGCCCCTGAGTTACAAGCCCAGTTCCACAACCATAACACAACCCTCCAGCCCCCACCTCTGTACTGTGGTCTGCAGCCCGGTAAATGCACTGCATGTACATTGTAAGTGGTGCAACATTTGCTATATCGGTCCTGCTGGTTTGCATATAATTCATACAGAGTACAATGAGTCATCTGTGCCATCTAAACAAGTGCCGTCTCTGATTTTCTGTGCTTTAACCTGGAGTTACATGCATATGCGTGGATGAGCAATGGAACGAATTTGGGGGCAGATGAAATGGGTCGGAATGAGAACATGCACAAATGGCAGCCCCATGTGGCGCTGAGTTTGAGACCTCTGCTGTGGACTGTAGGTAAAAGGCAAGCCTGAACAGGCTGAGCGGCTTGTTCCCCCCCCACGGCATGTTCTAACATTCTGCACCTCTCAAAACCTCAGAGGTGCAGAGAACACTCTGGGGAACAGAGTTTTCGGAGGTTCACCTGAGCTCTGCTCACTGTCTGCTGCTTTATGGGGAGCGTGACCCGATGGAAACAAGGTCTCTTTCCTTCCCCCAGCCGAAGCCTGTCATGTCGGTGCCGCCGGGCTGAGTGGTTCACCTGAGGCTGCGTGACAGATTGTTAGCGCAGGGACTAAGCCTCGCGCAGTGAGGGGCTTATTGTTTTCCGCTGCCGCAGTGGTAACGTTGGCTCCGTCCCCCCGTGCGCTGACCTTTGGAACAAAAGAGAGAGGAGGTGCATTGTCTGAACTGCACACAGAAGCATCAGCTAAAGCAAAGAGACCACCTGTAAATAAATAAAATAAGCTGGATGGGTTTCAAGATATGATGCAAGTCGTCCTCCACTAGGCTATGATGCAAGCCGCTGGAGCTGGAAGGAGGCTAACAGCGAGTTGCATCACTAACTCGAGGGAGGGTGGCCAGATCTTGGCCTGTCTGACGCTCAATCATCCCTGTATTGCAAGTGCTTCATATATAAGCATAAAATATATCACACTTCTTAAATGTTATGCCGTTGCAAAGTGATGCTCTGCAACTGAAAAACTCACACAAATGGAAATAAACAACCAGGACAAATAAAAAAAAGTCCTCATTCTTACACAGACTGCACAGAGCTTTACAGCCATCTGAACAGGATGGGTAACTCTGCATGCTCCAGCTTTCCTGTCTTCAGGTCAGCCGTTCGAGGTTACCCAAGCAAGGAGCTTTTCGGTTTTGATATATCACACTTTTATGACCCAGTGCTCCTTTGAAATGGGTTTCTGGGAGCAACAATGAGAGGTGGCATATCAGTATGTTGAAAGAGAGATAGAGAGACAGAGAGGGGGCATGAAGTGAAAGTGGGGGGCAGAATTGTAAGTACACACATCAGAGTATGAGTCAGTCACTATGTCTGGTTTTAGCTGGAGCACGAGTCACCTGACTTCAGACCCTATAAATGAAGCCCAACTCTCTGTGATGACCAGCCTTGAGGCACTAGCATTAGAAGACTGTCTTTAATGTGTTAGCCACCTGAGGTGAAAGATCTTGGGGAATTCAATGGCAGGATGCACAGGAGTGTCAAGAGCAAAAGTCCTTATTTTGTGTGCCACCCAAAGTCCCAAGAGCAGACGTTTGGTTTTCTGTTTCTATAAATTAAGATTTTGTAAATATTTTTTTCCATCATGCATTATCAATATTTTTTTTTCTTAAAGAATATACAACGGTTAAACAATAAACAATAAAATTTATTTTGTGTGTTGCACATATTCCTCTGAAGGCTTCAAATGGCAGTGTTACACATTCTAATTAGATTCATTTTGTGATGCGTTTCCCTGTCTCAAATTTTCAGGAAAGGAGAGATTACGGACACTATTAATAGAAAACCAGTGAAAGCGCCAAAATAAAAATGACTAAATTGAATTAACTCAAGGCTGTTCTCTCAAGGGATTTTCTCATCAAATGCAATTATTATGATTGTTGCTCTCTGCACTCCAGCAGAAGCTGGTGGGAGGCCGGGTGAGGATGAGGAGATTATGAAGAGCTAACTGCTAACTGGATTTCAAGAGGAGAATGGTTTCATTATCGTAATTTCCTAACGTCTAAAGATGTGGTATACACATATAATGCAGGAGATGTTGATTGGCTTTTCTTCCCCGTGTTCTTATTTTTCATATTCATTATGTGCAGAGAGGCTGCTGTAAACAAGAACTTCCCTGGAGGTGGTAGAAACACTTGTGTGTTGGAAACCCATTTATCTTGGTGTTTAAAGGACTAGGCAATTACTGCAGACTTACAGGGGAAAAGGTTACCATGGAAATCCAGATTTAAGAGCTGTTTATCATAGGCAAGAAGGGAAACAGAGAAGGAAGGAATTGGCTTCTGGTAGCTTTAAGGCGTTGTTCAAAAACTTTCCTTCATTCCCTCATTAATCTATACAGCAGGGATAGATGGAAGCAACATGGCAGAAACCTTACCAAGCCAATGAGCAAAGAGGATGTTTCACCAGTATTTGGATGGAAACACTGTCATCCCTACCGAGCTGTGCTGTTACACGCATATCCGAAAGGGGTGCCAGATAGGGGGATTCTCAAAATAAAAAATAATCATAGGGGACGTTGTTAAAAGCAAAAATGTTTGGAAATCAATGATGGATGGGGGATTTGTTAATATGATGGGAAAAGTCTTGGAACATTTTTATGGGAGTCTGTTTACAGATTGGGTTTTGAGGGATATTATGCAGGAATACATTCCCAGGCATCTGGCACCACTATGCATGCTAAGCAACCAAAAAAAGGAGAAAGAAAAAATGCCAGCTTCACTCAGATCACGCACCAAGTGTTCGTCAGGATCACCAGATTTTCAAATCATAAGTGAAGAGCAAAGGTGCTTGACTGTGTGTGTGTGTGTGTGTGTGTGTGTGTGTGTGTGTGTGTAATTATTCCTGCATAGTGGAGGGCTGTCATAACCCATTTGTGCTGGAAAGAAAAACAGATTGTTGTCACTGGTGGACACCACATGCATTGTGAGAAAGGTTGACGTGTTTGTTTTTCCAAAGGCGCTTGTGGTGATCTGTCAGTGGAGTTAATGGGGGTGGGGGTGAGGGGGCACCATTAAAGTGCCGTAAGGCTGCCGTGGTAAACAGGCTCATTAGGGGACAGGTGATCGCCGTGAGGGGGTGATGCGCGCTGAGCGTTTGTGGACCGTGGGGAGAGAGGAGCACTTCGGGGAAATTAACACACCCCAGGAGAGAGAGGTATGCATCTATATGATCCGTCACTGTTGCTTTCTCCTCATGTCCCCCCCCCCCCAGGAATACTCACACCCAGGAGGAAATGTGGCTTTAGTCTCTGGAGTGGCTCTAGCGTGGTGAAAGCACTCTCCGTGAGCGCTCGGGTCCTGGCTATGTCATCAGCCCACTGCAGCTGGGAGACCTCACTGGTGGGACACAATAGGCATGGGGTGGACTTCACCCTGACCCGGGCTCCCTGCATTACCACCGCCCTGCTTCCTGTCAAAATCACACCAATCACACCATAGGTTATCAGCTGTCGGAACTGAGAGATAGACCTCTTTTTTTGGCGCAAGCTCTCCCATAATACTTTATGTGGCCCATAGGGTGTAAAACAGTCTCTGGCTAATAGTACTGGCTCTCCTGTAGCACTGAGTGGTCTATCGCTCTCTCAGTAGGTATTCCTTCATATCATGACACTGGGTAGGGATAGCAGTTTCAGTGACCTCTTCTTCTTTTTTTTTTTTTTTTTTACAAAAGTCACATTGGAAAAAGTGTCTATGGGGAATTTACAGTGAGAGAATTACAGTGGGAGAATTACTTCCTGCATCCAATGTTCAGAGTCCGCACACATCCCTCTTTGCCTATCTGCACAACCATTTAAAGTTGGTAAATAATGATGGCATAGAAAAGCTGCACACACATTTTGGCAACAGGAATTTCAAAGTAAATAGTGAATCTATTAAAGTCCATTACAACCCATCAGTCTCTTTACTCCATAGTAACCTCGCCTGGCCAACCAAGGTTCACAAGCAAAGCATATGTTCCTCACACAGCACTGGCATTGTCAAACAGTTTGCCTGTCAGCCAATGGCATGCAAGCAGAACGTGCCAGGCATGGCAAGTGACATCATCCATCTGACAATGATGTCACATAAAAGGAAAGAACTGTTTAAAAAAAAGTAAATAAAATTCTCTCTCTTAGCTACAACCTAAGGTGCTTATACACTTGCTAATGTAAACACACCTTCAGTCCTGGATTGCTCTAAATCAAGTACTTACTTTGATGAAGCGAATATCACATAAATGACCCCTGTAATCCAAATGAAATGCATGACTACTATAATCGCAATGCGAGTAACAAAAAACAGAATTTGTGGAATTAATTAGTGAGAGATAAAAGACAGACTGCAGAACCAGAGGAGTGAAGTTTGCTGCTCTGCATTGCTGTTCTCGTTTGGTTAGAGGCTGTGCTCTCATAGAAGCACCATTCATCAGCGTGAAATTGAAAAAAGGGATGCCGTGATGAAAATATCCGCAAATAACACTCAGGCTCATTTCAAACTGAAAACGGTGTTTGTTGTTCGGCTCCTTGAAGCTCTCTGTGTCCATGAGATATGGTTTTCTGTGTGGTCTATCTGTTCCTGCTCGTCACAAGTCCAAATGTTGGTATGTGAGTCAGCGCTCGTGTTATCACTGAGGACTGGACACAGGGGCTCTTTATGCACTTTTCAGATCTGTATCGCTCACATGTACTGTTTGTGTGTGTTTTTGTCTGTTTGTTGTGTCTCTGTGTTATTTTGGGTTTTTTTCCCCCCTTTGCTGTGTGTAGATACTTGCGTATATAGATATGAGCGTGCCATATTTTGTGTATGTTTGTGCTTGCTTCATTGTGTGTGTATGATTACTTGATTACAAATATAATTTGGCTCTCTCAGAGTCTCAGTGCCAGTCACTAATTCAGCCAGTCATGTAGCGTGTTTTACGTCCCTCGTTAACGTCTAAGAATGACTCCAAGGAAAGCTTCATAAGTTTGATGATCTAAATGGGTGAATCTCGTAACAGCTTTCTTACACACAGGTGGACTTTGACCAGAAACAAACTTGCTAAGTAATTAATGCCAATAATTATGATACACATATTTTATATATTAAAATGTGTTTCTTATTGATTTGTATTTTTTCAACAGATTAATCAGTTAATGAAAAAAAAACACCTGTGGTCCCATTGGGATTACCCCTTTCGGTGTCTCTGTTGTAGTAAAGAGGAGGCGGCAGCCATTGAGACGGAGCTGTTGAGTGACTATCGCTTTGGGAAGCAGCAGCTGATCGAGATCTGTGGCCAGGCCTGTGCCATTGCCATCGTCAAGGTGAGTGCGCTTAAAATTCCCCCACACCCCTGTGTGCGCCTCTGTCCGTACCCACCTCTGTGAGTGCTGCCCTGCTGACTGACAGCCTGCTCTCCTGATACCCAGACATGGTCAAACCTGTATCTGAAATCCTCAAATAGGTATTCAAATGGTGTAGTCAGGAGTGTGTGTTTTACATTTAAGGCTAAATGTAAACCCCACTCATGTAATAGCTCATATGTTTAAAAGGAGTGATGCTTTTAACCAAAACAAAATCAAGATTTTATTTTTTCTAAATATTGGTGAAAATATATTTATTTTACAGTTGTCACTAATATGCAGGCGTATTAATAGAGTATTAAGGGCTAAAACATTTAAGTATATGACCCAGAACTTGTCTTGCCTTTTCATAAATGATGTTTTACAAATGGTGGCAACCGTCTGGAAGTAAATCAATCAGGCTCATTGACATGGGAAACTCCCCATCCCATGAACCCGATTCCCAGAGCTGCCAGCACACCACAGGAAGCCAAGCCTGTTGCATGAGCTGTGATCTGGCTGTTTACATGCTTTCTTCTCGAAAGGTGTAGAGGGAAGATCGCACACACAAACACCCTCATACACATACAGTCTAGTCCCGGATTTTCACTTCATCACACTTCAACCCACCCACCCACCCCCAAACCCCCCCCCGTCCTTCCTCATGGTGCTTTTAGCTGTCAGCCCTAATCAGGCATGTGGGTGTGTTTTTTTTCCGGTTGAGGTGTCGGACCTGACGGCAGCAAGAAGCACAGAGACACAGATTATTAGTTCTGCGTGTCCTGGGGAAGGACTGTCTCCAGAGTCGTTATTAGCGTGGCTCTGCTACTCTGAATGAGCATGGTTATTGGCTCACAGTGCACTGACAGGGTGTGTGTGAGAGAGAGGGAGAGGGAGAGAAAAAGGAAAATAAGAATACATAATGACAAGAACGGGGGTCTTTTCGAAACTTTCGGTATCTATAAACACAAGAAAACATCTTGAAGTCGCTGCCAGAGTCCAGTCTTGGCTCTTTCAATTACATCTTAATCGGTATGGTCTAAAAAGGCCACTCAGCTAGAGAGGATGGCTGCATCAGATGGGGGATAGAGAGAGCACGCAGCTTCCCCTTCTCAAAAACCACCACATCCAGCCTTTCATCCCCAGACAGGTCACACAGCGAACGCAGTCAGTTCTGAGCCTGTGCCCTGCAGCTCACTTTCCATCCAGCCCTCCATCCCACCCTCGGTCCTGACAGCCTTTTAGACCCTGTACATGTACTATAATCAGATGAGAAAAACTGAAACCATTTTAGTATGTCTATGCGGGATAATTCAGGGCCTACAATCCTAAGCAGTTGGCCTGATGCGCACAAACCCAGACTTTATTGAACTAGTCAAAGATAACTCATTTAACTTTGCATGCAATATTTCAAAATCAACAGCAAATGCCAAATTAAATATCTAATCCAGAGGGAGGCTGAAGTAAAACACAGCAGAAACTTATCACTTAATTTAAGACAACCGTCATTAATGTTTTGTCCTGGCAGCCATAATCTCTCGCTCATCTTCTCCCAACCCTCATCCTCTATGCCCCACTCCCCACTGTTTCTCTCTCCCTCCAGGCCTTCCCACTGACATCCATGGCTAAGAGGCAGCCAACGGTTCTGGTGGTCTGCGGTCCAGATCAGAACGGCTGTATCGGGCTAGTGTGTGCTCGACACCTGCGCATATTTGTGAGTACACCACACGACGTACGCAGGCTGAACATGTCTGTGAGGGAAAAACAGTGAAGAAAAACACACAGCCTCGGTCTCTCACGCAAAGCAGAGACTGGCTATCGCATGGCATGTTATATACATCAATAAACCATTTCTAAATTATTTTCAATGTAAAAAAAATAACAATTCAATTTGCCATGCCACAAATGAAATGAATTTCAACAGCAATGTTATTCAGAATGACATCAAATGCTTGGAAAATGACAAATGTCAATAACTAGGGGCATTTGGTGCCCAAACACAGTGCCAGCTCTGTCCCTCAGGCTAAGACAAGCTGCTACAAATCGGACAGCCAGTGGTGCAATCTGTTTCTCCCTCTGTCTTCACTCTCTGTTTCTCTTTCCCTCTCTCCTCCATCCTTTTTGTCTCTCCTTCACTCCATCTCTCTTTTTCACTCCTTCCTGTTTCTCCCTCTCTCAGTGAGATGAAGTAAGGGCAGAACGGGTGTGACTCTGGGTTGTTGAGAATGAGCATAAGTCAGGGTTTGGGCTCATTGAAAGATATGGGAAGCTTCTGCGTCCAGTAAAGTCACACCAAAAGGATCCATCTCTTTTTCTCCCTGTCTTTCAGGAATACGAGCCTACCATCTTCTACCCAAAAAGGTCCCCTCATTCCATGCACCAGGACTTTACTGTTCAGTGTGAGAAGATGGACATCCCTTTCTTGTCCTATCTCCCCACTGAGGTGAGAGACAAAGCACGGTATTTTGGCTGCCTCAATCTCACATCCGGATGCTCTCTGAACATTAGTTTTTTTGTTTGTTTGTTTGTTTTTAGCATAGCCTGCCTGTTAGCTTACTAGTGGAGTTGAGTGTGTTTATGGTTGGGCCCACAAACGTAACCCTGTGTTCTACAATTATTTCTGCAGAACCAGCAGAGAATTTTCTAGCTCAGAAAAGCCAGAGTCCGGCCTTCACAAGATTGTGATTTTTCAGAGGTAGTAACGTTGGTTTAAATGACTTAACATACTGTGCTTGTGAAGTTTAAGCCCACAGAGTTAGTTCGTTCTGAGTGCTGGAATTTATTTTGTTGCTGTCAACATTCACTTTCCGGCGAACAACGAACGCATAAGCAAGTTTTAAAAGTCTTGAAAATTCGATTTAACATTGAGCAGTTTACAATAACCTAAAAGACTACCTGCTGCTTTAATTCCGACAAGAGTGATGGACAAAAGTTTGACCACTGTGTACTTACGTTATTCCTCTCAACGGTTGACGCTTTTATCACTGAAGTTTGCTCAGCCATGAGAACTGTCTGCATTTTGTCGCATTCAGAGATCACGCTCTCGTGCCTGTTTTCATGGAGGTGGTAGTCGATGGTGATTTCCTCATATCATACATTATTTTACTGCAAAAATATTTTACTTTTGAGTACAAAAGACGAAGATACTGCTTTGCAAGGCTTTGAACACAGAATGGCAAATATAATTTCTTACATTTTTGTGGTTGGCGAGAGTGAAATTGTTCGTTCAGCCGCAAGCTGAAGTTGTCGCTGCAATGAACGGGGAAGTGTGCGCAGAAGATTGCAATTAAATCGATAAGGCTATGTTTACTTTATTGCAATTATTGAAAATTTATACAATTTATTCGGAAAATGTTTGCAGTTTGGGAGTTTTTTTCCAGAAAAATGTGCGGCAAAATGGAAAAATTCAGCATCGAATTTAAGGAAACACAATTATGAGATTTCAAGTTGGCATGCAATCCATCCTGACGCATTATCCTGAAACCCTTTTCCTCCAACTTCAGCCTGTGATCCCGAATATACCCTAAATTTAGTTACGCCCCTTGACCTGGCTATCCTTACAGTAACTTATTTCTATCGTTGCTTTTTTCTTGGGAGCGCTTTTTGATATTCCATATCGATTACTGTACAGCGCAGACTAGTGGCGATTGAAGATATGGCGTCTCTGAGAATCGAGGAGAAAATAGATATTGCCCAACTAATCAAAATTCACAATTGATCAAAAGAAGTCCCACTATTTCCGTGGTGTCTAGACTCCAGCTATGACCTCTAGTTTCACTGTGTTCGTATTTCAGATGTTCTGCTCCTATGGCTTTTCTAATGAGGTTTGTGAACTGGTAAAGTAGCCTACTTGCCTGGTTCTGTGGCTCACATGATGTACAAATGTGGTTTAACGGCTTCAGGTGCAGCTCATCAATGACGCCTACAACCTGGTGGTGGACGCCATTGCCGGACCTGAAACTGACCTGACGAACCTGAGAGAGCCGTACACTGGAATCTTGGTCACTCTCAAGCAGGTCAAGATCCCCATTGCCAGTCTGGACATGCCATCAGGTAATGTCATTACACCTGGGCGTGCCTGAAAAGGGCGTGCCTGAAAACACACTGATCCAAGATGACATGCCATCAGGTAATGCTACAGTAGCAGGGCACAGTACACCGCAGCAAACACTGATCAGAGATCAGGAGTATTATCAAACCAATCATGAAAACGTTAGCCTCACAATCCAGGCTTTTTTATAACTTCAAACTTTATACAGATAAAATATCATCTCACTGTAAAGGTACCTTTTTGGTGATAAGGTCCCCCCAAATTTTAGTGCACTTTATGCAGTCAGGCCTGTGCTGGTGTGTCTCTAATGCACATTTGTACTAATATGAATGTGTCCCTTGGTGCTGAAGGATGGCAGATGGAGGGGGACAACACCAGCGGCATAAACCCAGAAGTCCTCGTTTCCCTGATGGCGCCAAAGAAGTGCGCCGCCAGTTTTTCTGGGAAGCACTTCCTGGCTGGCCGCTTCCTGCCTTTCGACATCCAGAGGAAGTACGAGCTGAACCTTCCGGAATACCCTGGGACAGAATTCCTTGTAGAACTGTGAACGCACCGCTTCTCCTTTTGCCTGTTGTGAACCGGTATTTTCCTGAGGTTCTGCCAGGATTATATACACATATGTTTTTATATTTTTTAGATTAAAACTGTGCTGATTTGTAACCCTGGAGCAAATCATTTCCTATCCATTTACAGTGCAGTAACAGAAGAAACGCATACATCCTGTTTGTTGTCTTATTTATGTATGAGGTAAAGTTATAAATGTTTAGAGAAACCATCAAATTTTTGCATTAAAGTTTTTATTTTCTGGACTGAAGGGTAATGAGTCTTACCCCCACAGTACAAAGGACAAAATATGCTGTAGAGCCATAGAAATTGACTTGTTTTTGTTTTTTTTTAAATATAAAACACTGCTTCTGTAGCAAATTATAACAATTGAATCATCTTTTGGCTTGTCTGTTTTTTATTTGGTACAACACTGTTCCCACTGCCGAACTGAGAAAGCTCTTGCTTGGGTCCTAAGAAATTCTATTTTAGATTCTTTAATTAAAAGACTTGATAACGTGTCTATGGTAATCTTTGAAGCACAATTTCTGAATAACTGGAACAGGGATCTCTCCCAAAATCCAGGTGAAAAAGACTTTTTAATTAGCACTGCATTTGGGCCCAGGGAAGCACATCCTTGGGGCTTTCATTCTCCATGTGCATAAACTCCAAATTCAGAGCCTCTTTCTGCCAAGCCTACATCCCATAATCCACCACGTTGTTTATGTTTCTGTATCCTTTCCATAAAGCATTGAAGTTTCATAGGAAAGATGCTGAGCAAGAGACAAGTTTTGTAAGATCTGCAAAAATTCAAAACATCAATGTCACAACACCACACTTACTGGAGTATTTTTTATGGATTTTTATTGCTGCAAATTTGTTGAAGCATTTTGTGCAGTCCTGGCAAAAATATTATTCAATAAAGTAAACCAAAAGTCCTGTTTAAATGGCTAGCTGTTTACATTAGCACCTACTGCAATTCTAAATTGGGAGAGTTAATCCCCACACCCTTGCAGTGCTAATGCTCACTAGCATTCTCTTGGCCAGTGTTGGCAACTTAAGTGAATCCCTGATTAAGCACATGAAAATAAGAGTGTGGGAAATAGGATAAGCCCTCAGTATGGGTGATAAGTCGGCAGTAAATGTTATCAGTCCTGGGGTGGGATGGCGAGGGACAGATTATGGTAGAATGTGGAAATGGAAGATGCGAGTTAAGATATCGTCAACTGTCGTCCTGACTGACGACTCTGTTGGCAGTACAGCAGAAAGGCTTCCTTTAAAATGGGCCATAGATAGAAAAAAAACATGAAACATCTGCTACATGCTTCCCCCACCCACCCACACACACACACACACACACTTCCGCCCAAACAAAACAGGAAACAGCAGAGTTAGATATAATGTGTGCAATTTTATTAACCACATTTCAAACACGTTTCACACATTTCAACCCATGGTAGAAATCAGATCTCCTGGTGCATAACGGCATTCTACAGACCACAGTCAGGAGGGGATAGAGGTCATACTGGTGCCAGCCATCTGCCACTGAACTCCAAGGCACCAAGCTCCCAGGAAAGGCAAGTTCAGCTCCTAAAATGAGTGATTGTAAGAATTAGGCTACACCAGGAAAACCACATTATTGGTGACAAAAAAAAAGATTTTGGAAGCGAGAAGCAATTAACCATCATACACTTCTAGA
The DNA here is from genome assembly GCA_022829145.1 of Albula goreensis. Lineage (NCBI taxonomy): Eukaryota > Metazoa > Chordata > Actinopteri > Albuliformes > Albulidae > Albula > Albula goreensis. Next base: position 18,744,481 of record CM040764.1, on the reverse strand, counting down.
AATATACCTGCACCTGTCCAAACTGTAACCATGCAATGAGAAAGCAGTAGACCCTGTGTGCCCTTCAGAACTAGAACTACCTGCTCCACAGCCCATGCCAAACATACACAGGGACACGCACCAGGCAACACACAAGACAGTCTCAGCTGTGATCCAGCTAAATTTGCATCGCACAAATGTGAAACTAAATTTCTGTCAAAATCCAGTTCTGCTATCTTGAAAGGGGTGGAAAAAATTCCCTAATGGCTGAAATTAGACTGAGACAATATTTGTCCACAGCGTCTTGTCCAAGTTGTGACTTACTGTAAACATGTGTACCTGCATCACAAACCTAAAATAAGGAATTGCACATAAGTCCCAGTCCCTTTTTGAAGCTCTACTGCAAATGCTTCTGAGCCTTGAAGGAACAGGGAATGAAACTTACCTGAACACATCAATTAATCCAGAGGACCAGGCTGCCCCAGCTGCCATGGCAACTCTGAGCACATCTCCCGCCAGTAACAGCGTCACCCGTCAGATATGTGGATATTCAACCTACAGAAGACCATCAAAAATCAGCACACGACTGCAAGCTACAACCTGGTGACATATGCATCTGAGAATGCGCCTTAACACATGCATGTGGTCATGTCCTAGCTACGCATGAAGACTTAAACACAATCGCTCCAATAGAAAATAAACACCTGAAGCATAAAGTTTACACTCACTCCAGATAATGCTACACTAGTGGGTTTCCGATTAAGATTAACATGTACTCTTTCAACAGGCAAGATTAAGAACTTAAAGCTACCTTAATACATAACATCTAATGCACTTGCCATTAAAAAAAAAAAAAAAAAAAACCATAACACATTTGCGGAACATTCAGGCCTATCCTAATTGCAAGCCTCTGATCTGAGAGCTTCCATGGGAAAACGCCATTGTTTTCAGGGAAGTGGTCCAAAATAAATGGAGAACGACCCTTTAGAGGACTGAAGAACTGGGAATTGTGTTTGTGGGGGGGAGTTGGGGTCTGGAGGACTGAAGATTGGAGGCCTCCCATCTGAATGAGCCAAAGCAGCCACTTTCAGAAGGTCAAGAGAGACTTCGATCTGGGGGCTGGGGGCAGTAGAACTCTTGGCTGAATGTACAGCGCTTGACAATTACCATGCATTTGACAAGTGGCCGGTGCTATCAGTAACCTCAGTCAGTTTGTGGTTTAGATCTTTGCAGAGAGCAGGACAAAGGGGGAGGGAGGATGGGGGGAGAGAGAGGATTCAACGAACACTTAAAAAAAAAAAATGAAACTCAGTTGAGGATGTGAACAGGAGAGCAAAAGGAGTTACCTCACTTTACAGGCCTATCTCCACATATGAACTAGCCAAGAGAGCAGCGTTCGCCTCACAGGGTTCTTGTGTCGGGAGGCCCAACACTTCTCCAAGGACAAGGCAGTTTTTTCCCCCCAGCCGAACGGTAGCAGAGAGCTCTTGGACGTAGTGAAGCATTATGAACACAACCAAATGCCAGCTGGAGGTATTCCTAGCACTGACTCCACCCCTCCCATTTAAATAAAAAAAAAATTCACCCCCCTTCATTCTGCAATGAAATTTGATTCACGTTGAAGTCAGATAACCATTAAAATTTTAAAATAAAGTATTCTTTAAAAATCCCAATTCAATTACCCAGTTAATGTAACTTTCTGATATTATTGACATAACCTGGTAGACTTGCATTTGCTTAGTACTTCAGTGTATATACACAATAGCTAGTACCCGATACCCCCACCTTAACTGATCCTCCATTGCTGCGCTGCACTCACTCCCCAATGTTTGATAAGCCTGGTTACTTTCCAAATCATTCATCTGATCTTTTCTAAAGGCACATAGGACTGGTTTGAGGCACAAGAAAAATCAAGAGTTTTCAACCAACTGTTTAATAGGCTTCATGAAGCCAGAATTTACAAAAAAAAAAAAAGATTCTTCAAGGTTTTTTTTTTTTTTTTTTTTTTGAGACACACAGAACAGAATGCACATTTTCTTTCCCAGCAGGGACAGTTTTGGTAGTAACATTTTTTTAAGTTGATCTCAGGAAATTTGTCATTGACAGCAGAGCACATTAAAATGCAGTAAGTGTTGCAAAGAGCCTGAGTATCTACAGCAGGACAGAGCCTGCAGTAGCTGGACCCTTGCAGACAGCTGACTAGACTTGAGGTTCTCCATTTCAATCTCAATACAATTCACTTTTATTGGGGGGGGACAGGGCTTTTCGTTAAAAACAGATCATAAGCAGTGTCAAGGTGGCCTACTGTAAAGGGACAAAATTACAAAATTCCCCACCTTGTTACATTAAGAAAAAGAGAAATAACAGAATTCAAGAGAACCAAGTCTTACTCAGGCAAATCACAGCATGTCATGGTTCTAGTACAAAAGAAAATATATGAAACAAAAGAGACCATTTAAAAATAAAACTTCCAAAGTGGAGTTGGGGACTGGAATATGTTAACAAGGAGCAAATGTCCTCAAATGTCTTCAAAATGTTCAAAACTATTTCACTGGTATGCATGAACTCAAGGTGCAATCAATTCAAGAGTAGAATATGAACCAAAGTGGTAGCTGGGGGGGGAAGGACAGGTGGGGAAGCTGATCAGAAGCTGCCAGGCTGTGTTTAAACAGGTTAGACTTACTGAACAAGACATTCTGAATAGAAGTTTTTTTTTTTTTTTTTAGTAAAAACAGCCGCAAAAAGTTCTAGTTTGTTTTCCCCTCAACACTGTCATCTTGGGGGCACCAGTGGGTAATGAGCTTGTGGTACAGAAATCCTTTTTGAACATCAGTTTACCTTACAGTGACCAAAATGAAATGCTACAGGAGTAAGTCTCCTAAAGCCGATGCATCCACTTGAGAAACACCACTTTTTGTTAAGAAAAAAAAAAAAAAAGGACTAAGAGACTTCGGCGGCTTAAACAGAATACTACATTCAGGTCACAAAAACACTTGGAGAGGAGGAACAAAAATCTTCGAAGTGCGCATCTTTATAAATACAGCCAGCGAAGGGATGATCTTGAATCAGGACGGATTTTTATTCGTGCGCAGCTGAGGACAAGAAGTAGGCAGAGGTGTAAAGGCACTGGATTATTTGGACATGTTTCTCCCCCTCCCATTTCACAAACTCCCCAAAGCTTCTAAACCCCCTCCCTACACTTCATCTCTAACCCCTCCCCCCATGCCAAAATATAGGGGTGGGTGTCAAAACGTGCCATTTAAATGAAGCATCAATATTTGGTTCAGCAGCATAACTGGAGGAGATACTTTCTAGAGCCATAGCCAAGAGTGGAGGTAGCATGAACCCAGTACAAGTGAAAACTTAGCACACTTCAGTCGTCCTCATGAGCTATCTGCAGAGGATGGGTCGAGACAAATCTGACATTCCCCGATTCGTTAGGCGTTTTTCTCAGCGTTAAGCTGAAAACAAGGGTCAGGAGACTGAATGTAGGTTTCAAAAGGTCCTGCTTTTCAAATTTACTTTTCTCATCTTTCTGCTCAAAAGGGATCCTGCTCATGGACATTCGCTACATCTGAAAAACGCGAAAGCAAGAAGTCGGTTTCTACGGGCTAGTCTTGCTTACCATAGCTGTCATAGCTGTCCCGGTATGAGCCACCAGACCGGTCACCGTAACCCGACTGCCCCCTGTGAAGGAGAGCACCAGATTAGAACAACAGCGTGGAGAAAAACCTAATTTCTCAAAACCATGAAATCACAGTGGGGAACGACAAGTAGTGTGCACCATTCGGGAACCTCACCTGTTATCCCTGTTGTAGTAGCCGCCGCCACCGCCGCCGCCAGAGTATCCACCACCACTCCTGTTGGAATAGCCACCACCGTAACCACGGTCACCGCCACCGTAGCCACGGTCACCGCCATAACTCCTGTCTCCGCCGTAACTCCTGTCTCCACCACCATATCCTCCACCACCTGAGGGAAAAAAAAAAATGGGCAGGGGGTGGGGGGGCAGAGAAAATGAGAATCAGTGACCGTTTTTAATCTCCTTCCCCTCCCAAAGTTTACCACAAACAAGGAGGGCATGACAAAGCAAATGGGGGAACACACCATTTTGCAATCGCCAGCCCTTACCTCGCGAGTAACCACGCCCACCTCTTCCACCTCTGCCCCCTCTGAAGAATCCGCCCCCTCTGCCGGAGGCCCCGCCCCTATATCCACCACCAGACCTGGATCCAGACTTGCCGGCTTCATCCACACGGATCATTCTGCCATCAACAGACTACAAGGGACAAACACAAAGGACACAAAAAAAAAAAACCCACATAAAATACACATTGGAACAAATGCATGAAAAGTGACCTCATTTCTGAGGTGACATGATTTGGCTGGCAGAGCTGCCAAGTCAACCAAACTTGCTCAATCAACCCGCAAAACCACTCAGACAACACTGAATGGCTTGTGGAACAAACCCCCCACAGACTGAAATTGCAATACAAAATATTTCAAAGTATCCCACCACCTGCACATGTTCCCACACATGAAGCCTTACCTTGCCATTCATGCCTTCCAGGGCATCCTTGGCATCCTCTGGATTTTCAAAAGTCACAAATCCAAACCCACGGGATCGGTTGGTTTCTCTGTCCCTGATTACATCAACTGTAACAGACAATTCAAAGTTAGACTAGGAGCAGGAGAGAACTTCCTTTGACGCTTTCAATGATCTGCGTGTGGAAATGCAATGGTATGGCAGGCATGCTTTAAAAAAAAATCTGAATAGGAGCCAAATTTACTTACTTTTGGAAATATTCCCATACTTTGCGAAGGCCTCTTCCAAAGACTCCTCTGTGGTATCAAAGCTCAAGCCTCCGACAAAAAGCTTTCCTTCGTCAGACATGTTGAATATTCTGAAAAATTAAGAGTTGGTCGAACGTTAGCAAACTGATGCTACCTAAATGCCTAACGGCTACTATAGCTGTAAGTAGGTCAATTTTAAAAAGTAGGTCACAATCGTCAAAAGACGTCTTAGAAATTTACAACAAAGGATTAAATAGCTGGAAATAATTTCAATGAGTTTTCTTTTTTTGGTCACGGTTCTTTCGAAAGGCCTACGGAGCCCATTCACGTGCAGCTGTGATGAAGAGATAAAAACTGCGCCATTTCCTCCCTCCAAATCAGCTCTGCTCGCACCGGTGCCATCTTTAAACCGCAAAGCGAGGTGACCGCGTGTGAGCATGGCCTGCAATTTCACATTAACCAGCCACCAAACACAAGTCGCCATGCCACCTCTCATCCATTAAAACGCTCTTAAAGTGGAATATGCATCAACGTTAACTCATAGCTGAGCAGCAACTACCGACGCCGAGAACATCACACGATGAATAGGCTATTACAAACGCCACCATCTTAGCTAATCAACGTCGGAGTGACTAAGGCTAGTTAAGAACAAAAATGTCCCAGAAATAATATGCTTTTCTTAGTTTAATTTAAATTCGACGATACAGTAGTAATTTTACAAAAAAGTACACCACACTAAACATCTGATTACAAAAGACAAATAACCACTATTGTCGTGTGCTGTTAAGAAAGGACATAAAGCTAAGGGAAATTAGCAATCAGCCATTTTGACTCCCACAAACAATAGACAACGTGAACGGTAGCTAGCTAACGTTAGGAAACATGCAGAGGCATCGAAACTCATAATTCAAGGACTCGATCAGTTAACCAACAAATCGTGAAATATACACTGGAAGATTCGATCAATTACATAAAACACTACTCCCATTTACTACAAGTATACACAATAGTCACAATTCTTCAGTTAAATGTTACCGAGCAAATCACAATAAACGTGATGGAACTGGGATTAGATTTTTTGCATATATATATATCGCTATATTTGTCTTGTGGGTAAGAAAACACAATGAAATCCGCTTAAAGGCGCCAGAATACCTTTACCTACCTCCTTTGTTAAGCTCTGCTCCGGATGCTTGATGAGACGTCCAACAGTCAATGAGATCCTGCAGCAAAATGTCCTCCTTTTTGTGAAAAATACACGCACGCAACGTCATGAATAATCAGGAGGAAGGCGCGCCATTGGGAGAGATTCCGTTTAGTTGTTTTTCTCCTCGCTCACACCACAAACTCGTCAAGGATTTGCTTATAGATTACATGTTGGTAATATACACCAATCAATGCCTGGCATTCGCTCGCGATGAAAAGAGCGCCCACCAGTCAAAGCCATAAACCCTCCTCCCGCTTTACGCGCCAGCTACATGCTGGTCATTTTCATTGGCTAGTAAGGTAAGGGCGTACCGTACAACAGTGATGGCTGTTACGGGGTAATCTGCAATCTTTTTGTCATATAGTTGGAGTAGAATATCTGTATAGTTGAATGTCTGTATAGTTTTTTTTTTTATCAAATATTTAAATCACCATATTTCAACTGTAATTGCAATAAATGTTATCCTGTTCCTTTTTCTGTTTATTTGGCTGTTCCATTTGGCTTTTGTTTGGCGAGGAAAGGTTTTTTATCATGTCATCGCACTATCTATGTATTTATAATTGTTACAGCAGCAAGTTCCCAACAACAGCACTATCCTTTCATTCTCCATGCACAGAATCACAGAATATATGCATAGGAAAGGTTTCCATCTGTGTTATCTGCATGTGCACAAAGTTGATCCAGTTAGGCTTTCCAGCCCGTTGAACCATCTCTCTGTCTCCCTCTCATTCTCCCTGGAATTGAATATCCATTGACTCCGTGAAAATTTCATTCGAGTAAACAAGCGGCTGCTTGCTTGGCAAATAGTTGGATAGAGACGAACAGAACAGAACTGAGGTTGCCAGAGAATTACATGCGTGTAAGAACCCGGAAGTACAGCAGGGGGCAGTGTTGCTGCATCTTTGACTTGCACACAGTTTCTAAACGGTAATCCAGTGTAGGTTTAACATTAAACTGCAGTTTGAGATTCTGTGACCACCTTCGGGCATTTTACTGACTGCATAAAACTACATATATGTTGGCTCCACTGCATCACAGAGGCTCTGTGGTCATTACATATTGTACAAAATTGACCTGTCATACACAAAAGCAATATTTTCCAGACTGCTGAAAGTGTCTCTGAAACTTTGCCACACATTTAACAGTGGCCAGGACTCCACTCCAAACCAAAAGGATGACATAGCATGTGATCTGTTAACGGTCTGTGTTTCATATTCTATGCAGAATAAATCATTTGTAAATCTTTGAGTGCCATAGTGTGCAGGACAGTGTAGACTGAACATCCACCCAGTATTGTCCACTGTGCTCCCACTTCTCTCTTTTTGCTTCCCTTGCTTCCCTTCCTGGCTCTCCCCTCAACTCATTCTGTCTCTTGCTCTCCCTCCCTCTTTCCATAGAACTAATTGTATCTCTCTGTCTTGGTCTGATAGAGCTTAAATTGCACCATTCACTTACTACATCAGAAGTGACTGTGAAAGGTAAAATCTTTGATAGGGAAAAGCTTAAGTAACCCCGTCATTTGAGATTCGCTCCTCAAAGCACCCATGTTCCATCAACAGAGCATTATGGGAAATTCCTTTCATAGGGCCATATGGTCTCTGATGGGGCTCCTGCCCTTTTGGAAGTCAAAGGAAAATTGGTCACAGTTCCTACACATGGTGTCATGCATTCTTCTGCCTTGTGTATTTCTTCTTTCAGAACACCTTTGCAGTTGGAGTAGGTAAGATCAGCTACCCATGTGCACAGCTGGATAACCACTGTAATCATTAAGTACCTGCTCAAGCGCACAGTGATAATAAGGAACCCCTGATATCCGAATATGTGACTCTTTGGTGTAAAGTGGCTTGGTAATGTTTCAGCTCGGCTGATAGATCAGCACGACTGTGTCAGCTGTGTCTTTAAGAGGTAAAATAAGTGTGCTTTGCTATTTCAGGCTTGTTGACATGGTGATCGTGGGGGTGGACTGATATGGAGATGGGGGGGTGGGTTTGAAGTGTGGGTGCAATGAGTAGGAGTCTCAACACTCAAAAGATGGTGCGTGTTTGAGCGGATGTTTTTTTCCTGTTTTTTTTTTTTTTGTGCGTGAATGAGTTTTCTTGCATGTGTATATGAGTGTGTACCCCTGTGCCTGTGTGTTTTCATGTATGTGCATGTACATGTATGATTCTGTGTGTGTGTTGATTTTACAAATGATGCAATGCTTCTGTCAGATCCGCACCTGACATAACAGCTGTATGAATGTGCCTCAGTGCAGTCACTCAGTCACTTTGGGTTTAGGCCCACCAGACTCTCTCACAGAGAAAAAAAAACTCACAGTCCAGATCAAAATGAACACTCATTCACTTGTCCCTGCTGGTTTATTTGTGGAAGCTTTACAGTTCATTTCCTCCTCCCCCCTTTGTTCTACTGGTGAACATTCCATCTACCTCAAGGAATTATGGGATAGGTTGTGGAGTGTGCAGGAGGGACATTGCTGTGTCAGGAATTATGGGATAGGTTGTGGAGTGTGCACTAGGGACATTGCTGTATCAGGAATTATGGGATAGGTTGTGGAGTGTGCACTAGGGACATTGCTGTATCAGCTGATAAAACACTAATGTCCATAACAGATCAGATTATATACTGCCCTCAGACATTCTCCAGCCTAATGGCAGATGCCTAACAACCCTGAGTTCAGTTATTATTTGGAGGGGATGCCAGCTGGGAAAATAATTCTGCAGCTGGAAGTTGAGTTGGTAGACCAGCAGGGGGCAGTCTTTCCCCAGTAGACCAAGGAGAGCACACAGTTCCCAAGCCCAGAGAAGGGGGAAGCTGTACTATTGGGAATGTAACATTAAAGATGAGACATTAAACCAAGGTCCTGACTCACTATGAGTCACTTAAAGACCCCATAACACTCATCATAAAGAGGAGCGGGATCCCTGATTTCCTGGCTAATCTCCAGATCTGGCTCTCTTGGTTTGGTCTGCCATACCCATTGACATCGTAAGTGGCTAAATGAAGCGCTCCCACTCTCCAGCTGAGCTCATGGGCAGTGCGGGTGCATAATGGAAGCTATACATGGCCGTCATGCTGATGTCTCTCAGCTATAAGCCTGTGACATTATCACAAACACGTTTGTGACATCATCAATATTTTTTACTTGATCACATCAATTTAGTGAGGGTGGGTCCAAGGGGAGGGTGGCTATTAAAATATAAACTATGAGATACACTGTGCTGTTGGGTTGAATTGTGAGAGGAGGCAAGACCCTGCATGAGCCACCTAATCTGACTAATGTTTAAACTGTCATGTGCCTGTCACTGTCATGGAAACAGCAACAGCGAGCTCTGTTTTCAGACCATGAGGCAAGAGTGTCATGTGACCTCTGGGGAGCTGACCATCTAACTTCCAGGAAGTTACATATCAGAGATGGTTAAGGTGAGCCCCCAGCCCTCTGTCCCTAACACAATGGTACTTTCAGATCATGAAGATGAAATGAATAAAAATAAATTCCCTTAGAGCTATTCTTCTAGAAGCATCTGTTGCAGAAAAAGGCAACAAAGTTTAACTCATAATGTTAACCCTCCACACCCCAAAAAAAAAGTTTTTAAAAGCAGCATCTCTTCTGCAGTGCGGTGGGAGTGGATACTTCGACACACTCACTGTTGTGTTTGTGTTTTTCTTGTGTTTTTCTCGGTATCACGCGTGGTCTGTGCCCTTGGACGTGGCCAGAGGGACACAGCACTGTGTTTCACATGGAGAGCACACATTTCTCTGAACAGCCTGAGTCCACCCATCCCCAATCTCTCTCACACACACACACACACACACACACACACACACACACACACACACACACACACACACACCCATCGCCAATCTTACACACACCACACACTAGCATGCACACGAACACACAGGGCCCAGACCTGGCAAGCTCACCAGTCTGTCTCTCAGTCTCACAGCACTGCCAGAAGCCTGCCCCCTCCCCAGCCTGCACTACCACCAACACAGAGAAAGCACCAATGAAGGGCCATTGTCATGGAAACAAGCTGTGTATGTGCGCCCCCAACACACATACACCCATCTGCCCCACTCCACCCCTCCTCTCCTCTCTGTGGGGCGTAGGATGGAGAGATAACAGCAGAAAGCAGTTTTCCAAGAGATGATCAAGTGAGTGAGTGAGTGAGTGAGTGAGAGAAGGGGGAGGGAGGGTTAAAACAGACAGATTCATTTGTTAGAATTATAACCCAAAGGTACAGCGACACTGCACAGTGACAGCCTGAACATTCATTAATACAGAGGCCAATACATAAAGCATCTGACAACAGGAAGACTTATTTGTGTTCTTTGCTTTAGTGATTGTCACACAGGGAGCTAAGTAATCCTCATTATGACTATCAGGGCTCCTGGCATGCAGAGTGCGCCCGAAAAGTCCCGATCGGACTCGAGTCACTTCATGGAAGGCTTCAGCTGGATGCAGACCATCTGCCCACTGCCTTGTGCAGAACCTACAAGCTCCTCTTCAGATTAGTTCCATGACACATAGGACAAAGTGTATCATTAGCCTGCGCATGGTCCTCACCATCTTGGGTCTCACTGATGTTTGAAGTGGATCTGCTATTTCAGTCTCTTTCATTTGAATAAGCGTTGGCCGTGATCCTAACAATGTGTCCCAATAAGTGGAATGACACAGGCGAGGCAAACAGACAAATCAGCTGAAGAATGTGGGGGGTTAAAATACAATAACAGAATAGGTAATATTTTTTTGAATTTGTTAGGTTTTCCAAAGGCAAAATAAAAAATTACTCGCAGGAAAAGGAATGAACATACACCAACACCACATAGATACAGTGCAGATACAGAAGGCAGTTTAGGAATGATGACATTCAGATTGTGGAAGTAAAACTTGATTCTCAACAACTTGGATTAATGAACATTGTGGTTAGCTTCTATACCATAGCAACCACTGAAATGTCAAACTAAATCATTTTTCAATGTATTCCTTTGTTGAGCTATTTTGCCATAGACCAACCATTACTTCCCACCACCACTGGTGAAGGCGGTTCTCTTTTCACCAACTTCTCCTTTTCATTGAATTTTGTATTGGCAGGGCAGGTGTCACAGCTGTGTTTTTCTGACTCTAAAATGAGCTGCTGCTCACAGTTATTCTCTCCCTGCAGGTAAAAGCGCGCTGACGTGAACAGGAAGCTTTTAAAAAATTTAAAATACTTCCAAAATGTATTAAAACAAGCCCCTCTCACCTTTTCCCTGTTTCATACTGAGGTTTTTTTTTCTCCTTTCTCATTCCATACGGTGTGTTATTGAGGTCACATGCGGGCTTAAGCGAGGAAGTGAGTGAGGTAGCAGTAGAGCTCGCTTTGCCTCATTCAGAGCCCCAGCCTGAGCAGTTTCAGAGAAAACAGTGAGCAGGAAATACTGTGCTGGACTTCCCTGAATTTCCCCCCTTCTTTTCTACATCCTGGCAGGAAAGCAAACACTCACGCAGACCTGGGCCGCGGCTTCCCGTCAGACGGCCATTTGCATTTGAATGGGCCCGCATCACTCGCTTCCTGTAATCAGGACCTGAATCAGACGCCATCTCCGTGCATGCTAAGGCATGGTAGAGAGAAAGAGATAGAGACAGGAGGAAGAGAGCAGCGCTGGGGAAAGTGATGAAGGCTCTTTCCCCTGATATGACCAGTACGGTGTGAGCATTATCATTATAAGTGTTGTGAAAATTTGGCCAAATGATCTGTTTATTCCCCATCACTTTTTAAAATATCTGTGACTATGATCTCTATCCAGCTATCATACAGCTGCTCTTTCATCACTCAAAGCTTATGAGATGCAAGAAACATCATTTCCTGTAAAAATATTCTGAGAGATTTCTTCGTACGATATATGACATCGTGATTTGCCAGTAAGTTGTCATTTTCAGTGGCAGTGCATGAGGGAAGTGCTTCATAGATTTCTCAGTGCATGAAGCCCCATTGTGTTTGGGGGTGAGTCACTCCCCACGGGGGGTCGGAGCTGGGGGGGTGGTGGCGTGCGTGCTGCACGAGCTGGTGTGGTCATGGCACTGACCGCGGGTGTGACAGGGACCCGCGGTAACGCACCGGACCCTGCCACCGAAACGCCCGCTTCCCCCGCACCACTACCAGATCCATCACACACCATGTCCATCTCACTCTCAGCATGCTGTACGAACCATTTTTGGTTATGCAAATTTATATTTAATCATATTCCTTGAATTAACTTCCATGATGCTTAATCAACTCTCTCACTCTTCCACATGTCATGTCCTGTACATGGATCCATAGATCTACAGATCTATACATGCTCATGATTCATTTATACAAATGTATATACACAAACATTAAAATGTTTGCATGTATGATCCAATACGGGGGGACTTCTTAATCTTTATATTGTCTGCATTGGGAACATTTTAGGTGATCTAGAGGGAACATGATATCTAGAGGTAGCTAATTTTGGGTGTACGTAATATTATCTTTCATGACATCAGATACACGTGAAGTGAAAATTCCTCTGGATATTAATGGTGTACACACATGCATGCGCATTGGTGATTGAGTATCGGCGATACTGAATATCAATGATGAATAAAAACTATTGAGTTTGCAACTATTAAAACTTGATAAGACCAGACAAGAAATGGACTCACAAAGAAGTATCAGTTTCATCCTGACCAGAAAGTGCTTTATCCTTAGCTTTGAGTCATGCCTGCATAATGGTTTGAATTTGATTTTGTCAAAATATTCCCTTTAAAGTGAAAAGGTTTAGCTGAATTACACCTTAATATTCCTAACCCAAGGAATGGACTGTGTGACCCCCTGCTCCAACAGGGCTCAGTAGAAAATAGCTTGTAAATGACACACAGTTGTAATGCCTTCCTCTGGTGTGCGCTGCAGTACTCTGTGATTCGCAGTGAGTAATTCTCTTTGGTGAGTGGGGTCACACTGGGTAAATGTTCCAATAGATTGACCTATGTGAGTGTAGAGTACAGAGCATACATGTGTTAACAATGTGATTCTTCGAGTGGGTCGTGCAAAACGGATTTACAGAAATGTTGTTGTTCCTGTTGTACTTTTTTGAATTTGTTGTTTTATGTGTTTTTTGTGTTATATCCTATTGCACTGTTCTGTCATGTGTAATACATACACAAATGCTGCCACAAATGTATGTCTTGCCAACAAAATAAATTGACATAGATAATGGGAGTGAGAGAGCATCTCGTTTTTTGGTTTTACTGAGAGGGGAACTGGCAGTCGAGACATACAATATGCTGCTGAAAGGCTTTCAGTGCAGAGGACGGAGAGAGACACAGCAGCTAATAACAGCAAGGCCTGTGTACAACATGCTGTCAGTGTATTACTGCCCATGCTCAGACCTACCAAGGGGTGGACCAGGGTATATGTCAGGCCATGTAGGTATGGGTGTGGGTGTGTGTGTGTGTGTGTGTGTGTGTGTGTGTGTGTGTGTGTGTGTGTGTGTGTGTGTGTGTGTGTGTGTGTGTGTGTGTGTGTGTGTGTGTGTGTGCAGGCATTTACATATTTGTGAGGTTGTGTGTATGTATATAGATACACTTGTGTTAGTGTGTGTGTGCTTGTTGTTTGTATAGTTTTGGTACATTTGTCTGTATGTGCAAGCATTTTTTGTTAATGTTTCTTTCCATTGTTTGTGTGTATGTGTGAGTGTGTGTTTGCTTGCTTGTAAGTCTGTATGTATTTGTAAGTGGGTGGACATACATATGTATTCATGTGCATGTGTGTATATGTGTGACTGTCTTTTTCTGTGTGTATGCATGTCGTAGATGTGTGTTTGTGTGTAGAGGTGTGTGTTGGTGTGTATGTATGTGTGTAGATATGTGTGTGTGTGTGCATGTGTGTATGTGTATGTGTATGACTGACTGCAGTGAGAGCGAGAGCGTGGGCGTGCAGGGGGCCAGTCTGAGGGCAGTGAACGGAGCGCCAGGGAGAAGTGTTCAGTCAGCCAGCCGCCCACAGCTTCCTGTGTCTGCTTCCCCCACAGCCCACGGACCTGCTAAGCCTTCTGTAACGGCTGCACCAGCAAACTCACCAAAAAAAAATTTAAAAATCATGCCTGTTTGTGTGTACGTGTGTATGCATCTCACAGGTGTGTCGGACTTCACCAAGTTCATACCTCACTGCTGCCGTGTTTATTTCAAATTTTGTGCGGTCAGTTTTCAACAAGTAGGACACTGCAGTTACATGGTTGCATACCAAAGTGCTGTGAAGTCACTGTCACTTGCTCTGACACACTTAGAATGTGAATCCTGATTATCAAATACATGACACACCAATTATTCAACACAATGAGTCCTTTTATCATTGCACCATGAGTTTGGGCTGGCAAAAGCTTTGTATTGCAACACAGACTCAAGAACAAAGAGCTGAGAGAGCAATGTGTGTGTGTGTGTGTGTGTGTGTGTGTGTGTGTGTGTGTGTGTGTGTGTGTGTGTGTGTGTGTGTGTGTGTCTGTTTATGTGTGTCAGCATTCAAGGAGGTCATGTAATTTTGTGTTGCTTGGGGATTCATGTGTGTTTGTGTGTATGTGTGTACCTATGGGAATGCATGTGTGTGGATGCAGACCTGTGTGTGTGAGTGTGTGTGTGTCTGTGCGTGTGTGTATGCGTGTATGTGTGCGTGCGTGTGTGCATGTGTTTGCGTGTGAATAGGTGTGTCAGATGTAAATAAGGTCATGTCTCCTTTTTATTACAAAGATCCCGTCTTTTTGTGTTGCTGTGTGTTGCAACTCAAATACGCAAACAGTGACTTGCCTTCAGTAATGGCCACACCAACAAACTCAGACACACAAACAATGAGGTGTAGGCAGAAGCACATCCCTTGGCTGGGGCAAACACAAGATTAGCCAGGTGGACTCAATAATTAGTCATTTGTGCAAACAGACAAGCCTTGCTCAGGATGGCTCATGCTTCTTATTCATTATGTATTGTCCATGTATGCAGATGGATATTTGCTGAAGCAGACAGAACACACAAAGACCAGCAGAGTTCCAATTCAGGCTCAGAGCTGCAACAAAAGGCTTCTACCAGCAGGGGTCTCCCTCTCACATTTAGATGGGTCTCCCCACCCTCTCATCTGCCCAAAAATAAGCAGCGTGTTCCTTGACTGGCATTTGCTGTTAGTTAGCGGCACCAGAAGTGAGCCAGACGCAAATTGCCCCAAGCTGAATGTATGCTGCCCAACCCTAACTGTGACAGAAGGTTTGCCCCCAGGACAAGGCATGTTAGGAAGTGGGTGTGTCCAGCCAGTAAAATATCATTGTCAGCTATTGTTAACAGAGTTAATTCCTTAGCGTAGCACTGCTGCACTGCTGACTGTTGTTCTATCATATATATAGGGTCACACATAGACTGTATGTTCTGTTCATATGTATGAAGATCTATAAATCTAACCATTCTTTAGCAACATAATAATGATCTTTTAGTGTCAATGAAGCCATTTATATCTGAATGATACACAGCTCCACGCTGATTGCTTATATGAGAAAATACAGACGAACTGTAATTATTAACGCATTTACACAAATAAACACATACACATAAACACACTTTCAAACTCATACACACATTCACTCACACATACACACCACCCTGGTCCCCCTCTTTGGGCTGTCACGTTCCCAGAGGACCGGCAGTCGCCCACTCTGTGAGGAATGCAGACAGAGCTGGGTGGGAGAGAGAGAGGGCGAGGGCGAGGGCGAGGTTGTGTGTTTAAGGAGAGAGAAAACCCTGGATGAACTCCAGTGAACCCCGCGCTCAGCAGGCCCCGCGCGCTGCGGAGCCGATCATACAGCAGTCTGCCGCCTCCCCGGGACAGACTCGGGGTGCGGTGCGGCGACCCGCACTGAGCCCACACACATTCCACACAGAGACACTGCTCTGATACCCCTGTGTTAGGGTACTGAGGGGGCAGGGCCCCACGGCTGGAGGGGCTCAGCTTTGCTGAGACGGAGATCGTTCGCTGCCCTGAATGCAAAGCTGTACCTGAGATTCTACGGTCTAAAGCTAGTTTGACATAGTGGGCGTTCATTCTCCTGATCGCAGAGCTTCACCCAGACTGCTCGTTCAGTAGCCTACAGTGAGAAATAATGTCTCAGAAAATACCCAGGCAAGGATGGATACCATCAGTGTCATGCAAAACATCATGGCTGAGATTTAATCAACATTTCTCCTTAATGTCTACTTAAAAACGAAGGGGTCTTATGCTTTTTCTCTACAAGAGCAGTCAGACCAGTTCTCATGATTGCTGAACTCATCAAACTGTGTTGGTGAAGATAAGAAAGAACACTTGCATTTAATTGTGAGCCTAAGAACGATAAGAACAAATGGCCTATGAATCCTGTGTATCCATTTATCCTTATGTTATTTTTTTACACGCATTGAAAGTTCTCGGTCAGACCCAGGCAGTACAGATCCACAGCTAATCGTCTCATTTTCATTGGCAGAACTTCCACTGGTCTGCTTTTAGACAGTCCAGACAAGGCAGAGGAGATGAGAATCAGATGTCTGTTCACACCTGTCATTTCTTAAGGTTTGTCTTGACATCTGAGACAATGAGAATTGAACTGCGATCCACCTGGCCACTACCACACCCTAAAAGAGTGGAACAGAAAGCTTCTCTGGAAAAGAGTAAATCGTTAACGGTTGCTCTTGCACAAAACGCAAGACCTCAGCACATTTTAGCAAAACCACGAACGCAACCCATTACACAAAATCCAATGAAGTAAGACATGTCAACAAAAGTAAATAACTTGTTCCCATAAAATGACATGTGCCAACAGTCCTTACACAATATCTGGAGCTGCAGCCAGTCGTGACTCATGCAGGCTGAGGGCACGGACAAGCACAAGCACAGCTGACCCCGTCATAGATCATGAGCTCTGATGGGAAGAGGATGGGCAACAGGTCCGCCCCAACCTCAGAAGGTCAGTTATGACATCGGGTGAGTATATTTAGAAATGAGGACAGGTACGTTATGATGTGACTTAACTGTACAGTCAGTCAGTGGATTAGCCAATCACGTAAGCGCATAAAAAAATCAGTGGGCACGACAGCCCTCAGTCACTGGAGTCTGCTGTAATCAAACCCTGGTGTAGCTGAGACTGACTTGCTAAACTGGGAAAAGCTTCTTACACATGGCAGATTCAAACTTGGCCCCTGAAAAATCAAACACTGGATTCCCGGGTGGAGGGGGTTAGGGGGGTGTTTGTGGGGAGAGGATGTCTCTTTTGTGTGAATTTCATGCACACACACACACACACAAACACACATACACACACACACACACACACACACACACACACACACACACACACACACACACACACACACACACACACACACACACACACACACACACACACATTGCTTCCTCAGGTATGAACAGCAAGAGGGAACTGGGCTGTCAGTTGACCTAACAGGTTATAATTTATAAATGAATGTAGTAAAACATAAACTTTTGGTCTGGGCTAGCATTTCCATTTCCTGAAAACAAGCATTCCCTTCCATTAGCCACGCATGAATAAAAATGAAACATAAATAGTGAGAACCCCCAGGTGCAGCCGCTGGTGTGGGGCAGAGCACTGCCAGAAATAGAGCAGGCATTTTCCTCTGCCTTCCTGAGTCACTGCTCTGGCGCAGCCAGAAGACGTGCCTGCTCTTTTTTTCTAATGGCTGCCTCACAAGCTAATTATGCGTGTCTGGCGTGAGCGTTTGCTGAGTAAGGCTGAGTGCTCAGCAGACTGGGGAGCGGCCGCTCTGATTGGGTCGGGGTGTCGCCCATGAGTGGAGGGCGAACGTGCAACGCAGCATTCCTTTCACTTCCGCTTCGTCATGTACAAACGCTGGTGTATGGAAAAGGACCCATGGGCAGGAATTAGTACAGCTGTGCGGTTTAGAATACACACTACAAAAGAAACATGAGAGAATTATTATTCAGCAGAAATGTGAGGTGTCTCTAAATAATGACTACTTCATAACTGTGGTGTGAGTTGAGCATTTGCTGCATGTGGCATTTGAACAGCTGAATTGTTTTGTTTCATTTCCTTGTTTTTTTTTTTTTTACATTTAGGCATCTAGCCGACACTTTATACCCACTGCAAGTGATTTACACTGCACACATTTCTCTACAGTATGCAATATATACAGCAAAATATTCACCGCGACACTGAAGGTTCAGTGCCTTGCTCAGTTGTACAATAGTAGCGCCCAAAGGGAATTACAGCCATCACCTCTGACCATCACCTCTGACCAGCTCCTTCACCATTGCACTGCCGCACAGCATTCCACACAGCAGAACTGACCACTATCAGCTCCCTCTCCTGCTCTACCAGCATGCTGTGACTGAAAGGATCCTCTAACTGCACAGTGCCCAGTGATTCCAGCACCACATCAGAAGGATTTCAATGTGTTTTCAGAGTCTATATTTTTCCAAAATGAGCATCCATAAGCGAGCATCCTGTTTTTGTGGTGCATACTGTCACGCTGTAAGGAAGCCATCTGTGAGGACGAACTGGGACCTGCCACGGGCAGAGCTGTCATCCCATTAGCATTTTGCTAATCAGCGCTGTAGAGGTCCACTGACAGCAGGGCCATTCACTCACTGTTCTGTCTTAATCTTAATCAGCAATCAGTGATAATTAGCATCTGGTTAACCCCTGTCACATCTGCCCTAACTCCTCTGTCTGCTAGCGCCGCTAGTGATGCTGATCTGCAGATTGCTGGTGCAATGAGTCACCAATTAAGAGTCACTGCATGCTGGCTTCGAGGGAAAAATGACACAAATGGACGAGTGTACTGTGTGTGATTTGAGGCACAGTCTATTGTCTCCTTACAATTCTTGCTCCTTCTTCAAACCCCACAGTGCTGGTCTCACACACACACACACACACACACACACACTCTTGTGTGAATGGTTTGTATGGTGTGGAATGGGCGTGGTCAGAGTACGTCCTGCCCCGCTGCTGTTTCACAGGGTGTATGTGTGAGTGAGCATATGCGTTACGCAACAGAGCAGCAGTCACTGGATGACATTTGAGTGTACGGCATAACATACAGGTTTTGTGTCCTGGAAACAGATGACCTTCTTGGCAGGTGGGCTGGTACTGGTCTGGCCTTCACACTCATGAAACCACAAGAACAGGATATCACACACACACATACACACACACACACACACACACACACACACACACACACACACACACACGTGCGCTCACACACACACGCGCACACGCACGCACGTACACATCCACACACATAGATGCACACACAAAAGCTCACACTCAGACAACACAAAGGGAAACCTGGAACACTAAACACACACATGCAAACTCAAAGACAAACACATACAATCACAAGCATACTTTTCCCTCTCCTCCTGTCATTCTCTCATAAGTTTCAGATCGCTTTCCTCCATCTTTCCCCTTCACAGTCCCCTGGACTCCGGACATCTCCGTCCTCTCCAAGCCTACACCACTGACACCACTGTCATTTTGGCATTGGCGGATTTGTGTGGAAACTGGATGCTTTCATTTCACGCTTTGGCACCTCGAGTGTGGCAGTTTTTTAACAGCTCAGATGAATGGGAGATTCAAGCCCTCCAGTCACCATGGACAATGAGGAGGAAGTGACCAAATATGGCACGGCCCTGGCTGGTCTCCAGGGAAAGAAACGGCTGAAGAGATTATCCAAAGTTTGGTGGGCGAGTAAAAACAGAGGCATCTGATTTCACATCACAAACCTGACCGAGGTTCACCGAGGTGAACCTAGAGGAAGAGAACCATAACGCACTGTCCCTAAAATAGGGTTAAGAACGAGATACGCATCATTTATGCAAGGGTTTTCAGAACTCCAAAGAGGACCAATAAGAGGAAAGAAAGGTCAGGACAAACGCAAAGTCCTTTATGTGTGTGCTTTATTACTTTTTAGTATGAAAACAGACTGATCGGAGCAGAATACCGACAGGTTTTTAACAGCTGAGATTTTTGTACTCCCTGTCAGTGAAGTTACAGCTTTTTCCTTTAGCAGTGACATTGCCCCAATCAATAATTCAAATTCCCAGTGAAATGCCTAAAACATTCCTTATTAAATTCCTTTATTTCTGCATTAGCCCTAATGGCAATTTGGAATTATGATCCCAGTTATGGTTACATTGATTCAACCAAGGAGTTAGTCACAGCTAAACATCCATTCCCGAGTGACACTCTTCAGTGAAATAGGACCCATTTGATCGAAATCTTTCATGCGTGATGTTCCTTACACAAGGGGAGGGGCTGGCTGGGATAGACGCAGGGCAGAATGAGCGGACAGGTGCGGGTGAGAGACGAGATCAGGTAAGAGGAGTCAGGTAAGACAGGAGAGGGGCCGGTTGAGAGAGGGGCACTAGACCAGGGCGATGGGGCAGGTCTGTTGCAGGTTGTGACCCATGCCCCTGTGGATATTATAAAATCAAAGTTTGCAATGTGGCGGCAGAGGATAGGGATTATTTTAACTCACGTGTTCCAAAGCAATTCTGCTAACTTCCGTGAACTTAAAAGCCAAAAAGAAATATATTTATTGATAGAAAATATGTTTATCAGTTTCAGGATTATGAATAACTGAATCAAAAATAAACAAAAAACCACCTTTTAATGTAACGTGTATGCAGTACTTTTTTCCTTTCTTTACCTTTTCTGAACTTAAATTCACCATACACAACGGTTAAAAAACTGTGTGCTCTCCCCTGCCACACACCCCACGCTACTTGCTCACAAAGCCACATAAGCACCTCACTTTTGCCTGCGCTGCCCACAGCACCAAGCCCCGTATGCACCTGTCCTCACCTGACACAACACTCCTGTTCAATTACTGCATGATTTCTGTGCCCTTTAATTGGGAACGTTAAAGAAATTCCTCAACCTAAATAATTCATCTAAATTCAAACAGCATATAACACAAAAACAAATCAAATCCTATTTGCACATATATCCATAACCAAAAATTGATTTTGGCTCTAACAGGTATAAAGACCACGGTCATACCAGATGAACTAATTACACTGTTACTGCTTCTCGAGAGGTGGCTTTGCATGACGCTTCTGTGCCAACACCTCGTTTGCATTTCCTGAGCCCTGAAGCTGATTCACGCTGGCTGGAATTGGCCCCTGCAGTGCCCTCGGCAGGCCCACCGCACCGCCCGTCCAGAGAGCCCTGACCACATCACACAGGCCGCCGTGCTGGTTCCAGCCCCCTTCCCCCACGCCGTGGGCACATTGGGGCCCTGCGCCAAAGTACGTGTGTGGTGTCTCCTCCCGGCTTCCCTGGAAAGCCCCGCCTACCACATCCTGCCTTCACTTGAAAACATTTGCATGAAACAAGACATACCACGGGCAGGCTGTATATGTATGTTTTTTTCTCTCTCTTCTTTTCTCTGAGCTGGCCACTGCTGTCCAACTACAGCTGGCCACATCCTACGTTTCTGTATCCTAAATTTCACACCATTCTGAGAAAGTTCTTATTCGAGAAAATGTCACTTTGAGATGGCTTTGTTTCTTGTGTGAATGTATTTCAGCTGTGCGAACTAGCCGACTGTGAGGCTCGTGTGTTATGTTCTCTGATGCAGAGAGTAGTGAGGGGCAGAAGTGGGCACAAAGAGAGAGGAGCTGGAATGTGATGCTCTCATATGGAGATGGGAGGAGGTGGGAGAAGCCCTCTGGTTTCTGACCCCCCCCAAGGTGCGGACCTTCTGGGGAGTGCGCGACTTGGGGCTGGAGTGTGAGTCATGCACCGCGGGTTGCCTCCACGGTTATTTAGTCGCCTGTGGTCGAGCCTCACTCCGGCTCTGACCGCGGCCAGCGAGCGAGGGGGCGTGATGCGGGATTGCAAAGGAGCGTGGGCATGAGGCTTCTTATTTAAACTTCGGTCTCGTGATGGGTGAGCGGCCTGCTGGGAGGGGCTGGATTCGCGGGAACAGGACGGGGAGACAGAGCGAGGGCGTGGGTGGCAGAGATGTGTCGGAGCCGGCGTGGAGTACGTGGCCGCGGCAACGCGGGGATCGGGAACCGTGTCATATATGAGCTTCACGGTGCAGGCTGTGCGGCGTGACGCTTCACTTCAGATTCCGAATGCAAATGAGTCATGTCTCTCGTCACCCCGAAATCAAGATAAAGTGTTAATGTTAGCTCAGTGAGACAAAGAACAGCACAGGTGCCCCAGCAGAAACGACTTATCACGCTCTTTCAGCTAAGGCCGCTGGGGGTCACGTCCGTATATCACCTTCTGCACCTGACATTCACACGCTCACATGCACACGCTCACTGCCTCCCTGAGCTCCACCACCACAGGGATGAAATATTTAGCGTAGCTCCCTGGTGAGTGAGGAAACTGGTAATCAATTAACCCACCCCTCGTGACACGGCACAGGCATGCGTGTGTGTACACGTGTCTGTGTGCTGGCACTCATGTAATAACACGGGTGTGTGTGTGTGTGTGTGTGTGTAATCTGGACTGCATGTGACAGTGCGGGGGAGGGACAGGGCTGTGTGGGTTTGATTATTATATTTCCTTGCCAAGGACACTCAACCTTCTCATCTTACACAATCTACTGCATGTACAGGCACACACGCACACATTAACACTCACACACACACTCCAACATACACACACACAAACACAAACACTCACATACACACACTTACACACACTCCAACACACATACACGCACACACGTAGACAGACACACAGACTCTTTTGAAAGAGTGATTTCTCAACTTTCTCAATCAATTACTGTCAATAATTTAATGTGATGTAATGCAACTAATTACTTTACTTCCGTAGAGTCACACACATACACTAATGCAGTCTACTGCATGCCTACACACACATACACACACACACACACATACACCACGCTCACACACCACTTTGTCAGCCCCTTTTGATGAGGCCAGCAGAGGGCTAAAAAGAGGGGGCTGGTCCCTCCCAGAGCCCTCTCATTATGACATCACAATGTGAAATGAGAACAGTGACAAAAGGCTCCATCTGTGCTGCCTTGCGGCTGTGTGCCCTGTCCCTGAGCAACCCCTCTATCCACAGAGTCACTCTCTCCTCTCCTCTCCCACTCCCTCCCCTCCTCCGCATCCCCATTCCCTTTCTCTCTCTCTCTCTTTCACATCACCCCCTCCTCGTCATCCCTCACTCTTCCGCCCCGTCTTTCTCTCAGCTCCAGCTGCCTTGAGCTCTTCCCCGGCCCAGCTGTGCTGGGCCATGGGCCCAGAGCCCCATGCGCCCCCGCTGTGCTGCCCACATCTGCCTGTCATTCACAAGTTTTTAATTAGCATTCACTATTCACACCCCCCCACCCCTCCCTCACTCACACACCCACTTGACACTGCACCATTACACAGAGCATCCATCACTCCTTTGCTGTTGGCCTTTCAAGCTCAGAACACAGAGAGAAACAGAAAGAGGGAACGAAAGACAGTTCTGCTTCCCCTGGGCAGAACAACTATGAGCTTTGACGTATTTTATTTTACTGAGAAAGCTGACAGCAAACAACCACAATGAAAGTACATCCACTTACAATATTACAACTCTGATTAATGTTTGGAACTGTAATTATTTTTAAATTTTCTTTGGAAATGTGAAAAATTATTGCCCTACAACAAAACTGTTGTGTTCTCGGGATCTCTCTGTTGAGCAGATTGATGTATTCCATCACATTTGTCAGTATTCATATTCATAATGTATCAATTTAAAGCAGGAAAGTACAAAGTATGGGACTCGGGGACTAAAGTAAATGATTTTTTAATTTGATTTATTTCAGCTCAATGGTAGATCACAACAATACACTGTTAAGTAACAGAAATGCCTTAAGACGTAAATAATCACATCAATCAGTGACACAGGGTAATATGAGTATATGATCCTCTACATCCCCCTGTGTGTCTCTACATAACTGGGTGCATGACAAATGATAATAGCAGTAATAATTTGGCAGTGTATAGTGTTAAAAGTGTAGGAACGGCAGAAAGCCCTCCTGGAGAATCTTGAAACCTGGGTGGACATACATATTAAGAAATTGCCGCAGTCATTAACAATGACAGAAGGCATTAGACACAAAATTGGTACATATGGATTGAGAAATCAGCCATGGAAAAAAATGAGAAAAAGAACAGTACGAATGGCACAAACAACTCCCATGATGAATGTAATAAAGTCAAAGCTGTAAACGCTG
>CM040764.1:18705236-18715236 GCA_022829145.1 Albula goreensis | reverse complement strand
GCTTAGACATGTGCCGGTCAGGCATGTGCCAGTCAGATTATGAGCGTGTATTTGAGACACGCTTCCTCTCAGTACTGTCGGTTTGAATCACATAATGCCCTCATTGCCACCATGTGCATAGGCCATTTTCCACAGCGTTTGCTCCAGAATCACTGATGCTTAGAGGTCAAAGGTCAGCCTGTTTGCAGAGCAGAGGGAGTAGGTGGTCAGAGGTGTCTTAGGTTCTGAGATGGGCACAGTGATTCTTTAGACTAACAAGAAAGTTGACTCCTGCATTACTTCTGTCCTTCCAATTTTCAGGTAATGTTAGGAGTTTCAAGTGCAGCTTTACACCACATGAATATTCAAGCCTGGACTCACAGTCAGAGTATCCATTGTCAGGGCATTGTTGTGGATCACACCTCTTCATGAATATTCACAAGGTGTGTCTAACAAGAACATTACCGCTTCAAATGTGGGGAGACAGTGTATTCAATATTAAGGGCACATAGCTGACCATCTGGCTCGGCTACTGAATCTGTGGTCTGGCCAGTGTGGTTAGATGTGACTGCTCTGTCTGCCAGCGTTGTGTTGGAAAGTTAATCTCTTCCTGCCTTTGTGAGTCAGTTGCATCTTAAATATACCAGCTGGGCTGATATTTTTTATTGGCAGACCAGAGCCACCATATTGGTTTTCAGTCATTAGTTTGGACGCCAGCCATACCACACTACTGTGTTTCACACCAAACAGCTGAAGCTAAATTGGGCTGGATTGAGGGCCACCTGGAAAAAAAGCTGTAGCTTGTAGGGTTGCTAATGGGCCTGTAGGGGGCACTCTTCCTGTACTTGACCGAGTAAATGCCACACAGCACAGCAGTGATGGGGAAGCTGTCCTTCAAATAAGACATTTACACTGAATATCCAAGGTTGCCATATGAATGGTCATGGATCCACATTTGCCCAGTCTGACTAAATGAAAATCAATAAACTGATGAATCAATTAATTAAAGTAATGGATTTATGAATACATCATAACTGAGTTCCTAAAAGCACAGAGAGCACAGCATGTCTGTAGCTTCACTGTGGGTTCACATGAGGTACAGTGTTACTCTCATAGCATTGAATGTTTCATCCGCTCAGCTCAAGCCAAGAGAGTCCTCTTCTCCCACATCCAGCTCCCAGTCTGACGCATTCAGTGCAGACAGACAACCTGAGTGATCTTGTACAGAAATGGGTCAGCGGAAGAATCTGGATGCCTGTGTTGTCCTCCTGCGCCCCAGCCTCCAGGCTCCTCCCACTTCATCAGCCCCACCCAATCGAAGGCAAGAGTCACTCAATAGACCCTCCCACCTCTCAGTTTCACCTCCATCTCAGCTCCTCCCAGTTCTCATCCCCTCCACCAATTGGCCAGACCTCCTCTGGAGTGGCTGTCATTTGGACCTCATTTGTATTCCTCTGACTTTTGAGGCAGATTCAGCCCTGCGGACTCACAGAGAGGCAATGGACAAACCGAGCTGTGAATTACAGGGACCCTATTACAGGGAGGTATGTGGTCAGCATTTCACACAAACTGGCATTCTGCTGTCTAAAACCTGCAAGAGCCATTAGGTATTCGCTTAGGAGGAAACATTAAGCCTTCAGTACTCTGCTTGTATTTAATATTAGTGTTTCTGCCCTCACTGCCTGTCTCTCTCTCTCCCCCTCTCCTTCTCTCCTTTTCTCCCACTCCTCTGTAACTCAGAATCCTTTATCTCAAACTCCTCCACATTAAACCTCTCTCTCAGGTGAAAACTTGAAATGCAAATTTCTTTCTTCCTCACCCCTCTCTACCTCATCAATGCAACATAAGGCTAAGGGAGGGTTGGCTAGCCCAGTCCAATCATAGATGCAGACACCCTTGGTGTATTCAGCCCCAGGCCTAAAACAGTACTAGATACTCTGAATACTGTACAAGTAAATCACCAGCCAAGCTAGACTGCATAGCAAGTTAATTGCATGATATGCTCCAATGTCATTTCTCCGTATTTATTTTATAGGCGCATAAGAGATGATAAAGGGTTATGACTGACAATAGATGTATATTAGTCACAGTAGAGATTTATTACTGACAGTAGAAATATATAGGTGCCAGTACGGCTGAGACCATTTTCCTTTGTCTATTTTCCTCTGAACAAAAGTTGTTTTTGTGTGCTGTATTTGTTGCCACGCAGGGATAAACAGTGCTGTTTCAATGGGCTGGCACAGGTGCCAGGGAAAGTGCCTGTCATGACAATGAGTACCCACAGTGTGTGCACAAAGAGGTGAGTGAGCGCTCTGCCTAATCCCATCCCACTCCACTCTTAAAAAACCCCCAGGATTATATCCCTGCCAAAAAGCTGTCACAAACTGCCCTGCCACCCCCACCCCCCAAATCCCCACCGTCTCAGCCCGCGAGCCCCATACCGCAAACAAGCACTGTCACTTTATGAATCACACGCCTGTGTAATCTCACCGAGGGGGCTTCAGACACGCATGGGCTCCCCTCCAGCTCCCCCTCCCAGCCCCCACCCTCCACTGCTCTTTATTATGCCTGCACAGTCACTATATGGTGGTGTAGAGCAGCGGTTAGGAAACTACTGCAGTAGCTCAGAGGCTGTGGATTCACCCCTGCCTGACTGTGTGCGGCATGGACCCCTGGCCATAGCCAGTAATGGTGCTGCCCACAGCTATGGTGCAGTCAGGTGCTTTATCTCTGTAAGCCACACAAAGCCACAGGAAGTGTGCATTTTTCCATACGGATTTCATGATTCAAACACACGCTGTTGATACATTGACCCTAAACTCAGAACCCATCTCCAAATAAATCAGAGTATTTTTTTCATGACAAAATAATTTATTTTGGTCACAGGATGTTTCACACCGCTCAATACATAATTCATAACGTACAGCAGCATCTAAGATTACATTTGAATGACAAAAACGAAGGAGGGCTTCCAATATAACTCAAGCCCAGCCAGATGTTTAAATATCCATGAATAATTTCCTCAATAAATTTGGAATACTTGAATTTATATGAATAACATAAATATTTCAGGTCTGTAATACATTATGCAACTGAGGCATGAAACGTGTTGACTTATACTGCCTCTGATCTAGATCTGTATGAAATAAAGAATTTGCAATGCAAAGATATTTTTTAAGCGTGAAGCACTCATTTGCCTGTCCTGAATGGTGTGAAGCTTTTAATTTGTTTAAGTCATTACCAGAGGAAAACGCCGCTTCCCTGGAGGTTTCCTTCCTGCCAGGAATCCTTTTTGCCTACAATAATATGAAAATTTAAGAGTACAAATGATGCCTGCCTCTTTTCAGGTATGGAATGGTGTAACTTTATAACCGTTTTATTGGAGTCATATATAGCGTGTAGTTTTACCACAGTTTTAAGGGTCCAGTGACATTTTTAGGCCGGTACTGTTTCTACAACGTACCAATTCTGCGCAGCACGGGTCCATGCTCTGGAGCATGCAGGAACCAACTGCCACGCCCTCAGGGAACACCGCGGCCAACTGTGCGTCACTCTGTGCGTCTCCGCAGGCGGAACCGGCGCGGCCAAAATCTGCTTCCACACTGCTGTGGGCTGCAGCCAGAGCTCCGGCCGGACATGCTGTCAAAATTTTCATTTCATCAGACCAAGAGAAAAGAAAAGTCTGGACAGGAAGGTCACAGGGGAAAACCTCTCAGTAACAGACAATGTAAATACAAAGTTTGGTGGGGGGGACTCTTCAAGTTTAACATATACTCAAGGCCAAAAATGTGACTGGCCCTTCAAAGGTTTTTCTTCTTGGACAGAGGAGAGAAATTGGACCTAAAAACAACAGCGGCTGGCAGAGATCAGGGAGAGTCATGTGCTTTGACTCATGATCTGAATTTTCATTGTTGTGGATCATAAAGGCCCATTTTGCCTTAAACTCTTATGGAAAAGGAAAAAGACAGTATTGATGCTGACATGGGGGAATGCAAACTGATATTTTTGTGGTTGTCTGTGTACTTGTCTCCTCAATTGACTCAGGTCTGTCTGTGACAGAATAGATTTTATGGGTCTAGCACTGTTCCTCTAGCCTTGTTATAAGCACTTAGCTGTCAGACACTCTGGATAAGAGCGTCTGCTAAATGGCTGAATGTAAAAATGTAAAAATGCAGCTTTGACCCTCAAAGCTTGTGACTGCGGTGAGAGAGATGTAGATGAAAAGCTGCTGGTTGTGAGTCTGTAGTCTCGGGTGGTCAGAACAGTGGCAGCGGTCTGGCCTGATCAAAGTAGTGAACTTTGCAGGGTCGTCCCCCGACACAGAGTTGAGCTTGTAGCACTGCAGTCAATGCAATAGAAAACAGCAATGGTTTATGTAAAAAGAGCACACTGAAAACTCTGTCAACCAGTTTGTGT
The DNA here is from genome assembly GCA_022829145.1 of Albula goreensis. Taxonomy (NCBI): domain Eukaryota; kingdom Metazoa; phylum Chordata; class Actinopteri; order Albuliformes; family Albulidae; genus Albula; species Albula goreensis. The sequence goes on along the minus strand of CM040764.1, from coordinate 18,710,841 downwards.
GATGTCTGTATGTGTGTGTGTGTGTGTGTGTGCATGCAAAGGCCAAACTACATATGAGTGTATGTGTTTGTGTTTGTGTGTGGTCCAAAAAAATCGCATCTTATTTCGTCATGTATTTGTCAGATAACCATGTTCTCCAATGTGCTAATAACTGTCAGCTAAACCTGGCATAGGATCCTTAGGTTATGGGCACCACTGGCAAAAAGACTGTCAGTGTTTCTTGGCTCAAGCCAAAATGGAAGAATGCCAAAACAGAAGACTTTGCCAAAGTGACCAAATGATAAAATCGTCTGCACAGTGTGTGGGTGTGATGGGGTTGAGCGCAGCCAGGGAACGGGGGCTGTAGAACGGCATGCTACCTCAGAGGAGCGCAACTGTGACACCCTGTGTAGGTAGCGCATCTCTGTCCATTAGTCTGTGTGCTTTTTAAATTATTGTGTTTGTGCATGCATGTGTGTGTGTGTCTGTGTGTGTGTCTGTGTGTGCGTGAGACCCTGACCTCTCACAGACGCTTTGACTAAGATCAAAGCTTTGCAAAGGAAGTGGCCCAGAGGAGCACTCTGTGTTTGACGAGCTCACTGACGCTGTGAGAAAGCACACAGCAGTGGCCCCGGTTAAAACACTGTTTAACACATCTACAGATGAGTCATATCTGCTCATCCGTTAACATATAAGCTCATTCGTTAACCAAATGTTTTTCACAGAAATCCTGACAGAAGTACATAGGTTGACAGTTTTTAGGGGTATAGGACTATCGAAGGCTGATACAGGGGTTTAGGACTATAAGAGGTTGATATACTTTTCATATACTGCTTCATTTCATTAAAACAATGATATTAAGCTTTTGGTTCCTACTTTGTGTATGTGAAATTTTGCTAATATAATACAAAAAAGAGTTATCAGATGATAGTCAAAGAAATACTCCTTCAACGGTAGCAGAGAGCAGAGGTGCAAGAGTTCACAGAACGAGTTGGAAATGGCCCCCATTTGCTCAGGACACTTTGAAAAGGGGACAGGAAAGTCATATTTGAAACATTTGTGAGACCATACATCACAGCAAAATTAAAAATTTTCCAAGGAAAAGCTTTGTCTAATAACCGAACCAAAATACGCACCTTACTCATGCTTTCACTGACGTGTACATTTTCAGGACAGCTGAGTCACAACTGTGACATGTGACAGAATGTAAGACACGGCACATGGAAAATCCTCTCAGCAAGAAGTCAGAAAATCAACTTATACAAATCCTGCTTTCATTGAAGTGTAATTTTCACACCTGATTTCCTGTAAATTACACAATGTGGTATATGACTGGAGAGCACCGGCATGACTAAAACAGGCCTTTAGGATCAGTTAAGCGAGGATGCGCCACCTCAGAGCTGACCTCAGGGTGAGGGTGTCCGCCCTGCCCAGCTCTGGATATTGGGTGTTGTGTTTCTTGCCTGCATGCGGTTCAGATGCTTTTTTTTTTTTTTTGTATTTCCTGCCACCCTACCTCCCCCCACCCCCTGCCCTCCCACTCTCGCCATACACACACCTGACACAGCACCTGCAGCAGCTCCACTCCTCTGACCCTCCATCTTTAACTTTGTTTAGCACACAAATGAAGAGAGCTTCCCATTTACATACAGCGTAGCGTGGCTGTGCTCGTTGCTGAAGGCTGTAACACTCATGGCCCACCTGTGGGTGCACAGGCAGTGGGGTGGGGGGTGTGGAATCGCTATGAGTTTTTTGATGAAAAACGTTCAACAAACAAACACATTCAGTTCTGGTCACCATCAGGCCAGGTAAGGAGGGAATTTTTGCAACACTGTAAAGAGTGGGTTTACCATCTGCCTATCCTATAGGCTGGCAGTAATGGAGTAGTGTATGTAAATGTGTGTATGAGTGTGTGTTTGTGCGTGTGTGTGTGTGTGTGTGGGCAGGCAAGGGGGAAGGCGAGTGAACTGATAACCCACTTTCTCACACTTTGCATTTCAGACTTCAAAGTCATGGTCTATCTCTGGTGAGCTGAGTGACACGGGCTCTGGAGATACAGGCGGAGTGCTGTGGACCCTGGCCTGGGTCTGTACCCCTGCAGGCGGGCTGTACCTCTGTCTGATGAGGCCCACAGCTCTGCACTCACAGCGGAGCACATGCTGGGCCTCGTGACTGTGACTGGCACTGGGGCCACATTGCTACCATTGCGACAGCAGTCAGGGGACGTTTCCTCCTGTCGCCTATCTGTGGGGGGAGGGGGACAGTGACTCTCCAACTGTTTGCTTAGAGCAGGGAGGCCGCTGAGTGTTGACACAGCTGTCAAAGAGACTGCAAGAGGAAGAGAGAGAGAGAGAGAGTGTGTGTGTGTGTGTGTGTGTTCATGTGTGCGTGTGTGCATGTGTGTGCGTATGTGTGTGTGTAGTCCAGACTGAGAGGGAAACATGACTCAAACAGGTGCAGGCAGGAACCATGGTGTCTGTTAACTGACAGCAATTTGGGGGAGGGGTCATCTTTCAGTGCAGCTCTCATAATTAAGAGACAAAATGCAACAAACCAGCTCGACTGGATGATTACAAAGCTACAATAAAAATTCAAACTACGATGATGCGCAAAAAAGCTCTACAGGAGTTGCAAATTAATTCTGCTTTTGACATATAGTATTCTCTTCATCACAGGCCCTAAAAGGGAACTACCACCAGCAAGAGCAGCATTTGAAGAAATATTATGATGAACATTCTGTTTTAAAACACAAAAGGACATAGGCTTGATTACATAAATGGACACCGATGTAGTTGTCATAAAGTGAATAAAAGACAAAATGAAACATGAAATGGCCAGCTTTAAACATTCTTTTAAGGCGAGACTTCAGGGGTCACAGAGCTAATTTTCAAAAACAATTCTTCAGCCTGTACCAGCCACATTACCCCAAACACACACCTCTGAGCTCAAATACCTGCTGCTCATGTCATCTTACATTTCAGAGGGCCTGACAGAGCCTGATAGAAACAGGGAGGGGTCGTGAGTTAGCTCTACGACTGCATTTGATTGACAGCGGAATGTTCTAGGGCCAGAGAGAGAAGGAGACAAGGGGATCGAGAAATTGCTTACTCAGCGATGTCATAATGGAAAACAGATAACAGGAACAGTGAGAGCAATTAAAGAAAAAAAAGCAAAACAAAAACAAAAAACCTGTTTAACGTGTCCTGAAGTTCTGGCAGCTGTGAGGTCTGGACGGAAACCCAAAACGGCCTAAACACCTTGCCATGGTGCTCCCTCCCCCAGGCTTGTTATAGCACAAACAGCCATTGTTTTGAGTAACTCTGGGTCAGTCTGGTTTGTGTCGTGAGAAATAATCTAATTGTTTGGTGTAGTGATAACGTACGCTCAGTAGCGGTGTCCCATATGGGAACTGCGCTAATGACCGTCTGCGATTAAAGCTGAGGTCAGCTGTGTGAGGGTTTGGACTGTGACGTAAAAGAACGCAGAAGCACTGAATGAATTCAACTGAAGACCAGACAACCTGTGATTAAATGACATCAAAGCCCAATGTAAAAAAAATACTTAAGGTACTTTAATAAAGATTGACATATTATGCATTTATTAAATACTTGTTTTTATGAACTATTTAATTCGTTTTCTGTTCTTGTATCTTTGCTTTGTTTGCCAGCTTTACATGATATCACTGTATATAAATATATAATAGGCTTTGAGGCTGTCTTGTTGTGTTTTCAGCTGCATTCGTTCTGTGGGCCGTTGAAACCTCATATTTATGGCCATAATATCATTCTGTCTTCTCTCTCTCCCTCACTGTACCTGCTGGTTCTCAGTTCCTGTTGTCCTCAGCTGTCCGACAGTTACCGTGCCCTCAGCCCAGCTCACAGATGGGGGAGTGGGAGGGGAACGGAGGAGGGGGGCTGAAAATGTCAACAGAATTAACTGGCTTTGGAGCTTTGTTTACCAGCCCACAGGCACGCCAATGACAATAAGAGGGGGAAGTAGAGGGGAGAGCACTTAAGCCGCCCCAGAGCACCACGCCGTGGATCCAAGCCGTTCCTCCTCTCCCTTCCCCTCTCCTCCCCCCGAGCTGTTTCCTCCCCCCACTCCCTCCTTCCCTCCCCCGTCAGCCTGAGAACAGGAGCTCAAAGCACTGCTGACCCCCGATTCCAACCCCAAAGACACAAAACAGTGTCCTTGTCTGGCCCTCCATGCCCCTCTGAGCTGAGAGCTGAATGCTAGACCTTTTTACACTGGCACTGCTGTGGACGGCACAAGGCATGGCAGGACCCTCACTCCGAGTCAAACAAGTAAATCATAAGATCACAGAAAAATAGTCTCTTTTTTATATCTGAGACACTGTGGAAGTTCAGAAGTGTAAAAATGAAGGGTGAAAAGTGGGAGAGGTAGGAGTCTGGACAGGTCAAATGAGACGCAGCAGGTGAAACGTCACTTTAACCTCCTGGTCTGTTTCACTGCATGAGTATTACATTAAAAAAGAGCTGATTGATCTCTAAGTGTACACACTGTGGGGGCTGAGATCAGTCTCCCCCTTCTCTATAAAGCACTATTATTATTATTATTATTATTATTATTATTATTATTATTATTATTGTGATAAAGGCAGGTTGTAGATGACTGTAAGCCTGTGTTTTTTCTGCTGTGGAAAATTCAGAATGGAGTCATTAACAGCAGAAAAAAATACATTTTAATGTCCTTTCTTCATGTAAAAATAAAACTGATACATTACTAAGTATGTAAGGCATGACTGAAAATGAAAAATGTGATAATGGGCATAGAAACCCTCATGGAAACGTTGGGGTTTCTCTGATGTGGGATAAGCTAATTAGACATGAATGTCCACTGGGGAATTTGTCAGGGGAGTTTTCTTCTGTTTACTGAAGTGTCCCAAGAAACAGGAAAGGGTTTGTTTTCCTGGGAGCAGTGCCACTTAAATCTCACTCTGGGTGTTTTTGTGGGAACGACTGGCAGTTCGCGGAGCTTGGCTTTGGGGCGGCCATTGGCCTTGGGCATCCAATCACGATTGCGCTCTGACAGGAGCTCCCGCTCATTTCAGTGTCGATCTGAAGCTAAGAACACACCCTGCCAGTCCAGTAGCATAACGTCATTTCAGGAGCTCAAGTGGTTTCATCATCTGTACCTGTTTCATACAGGTACAATGTGCTTCTAAACGAAATCTAAGGGTCACACTTTAAATGGAATTAAGATACAACAGGCCTTGGCTGCATGGAATAAGGATCTCAGATGCTGGACAATGGAGAGCTGGAAAAACACTTCCTGGTCTGATGAATCCTACTTAAACATTATGTTAAGTTCTCTAAAACATATTGCTCACACACAAATAAATCAATTAAAAAGATGAGGTGCTAGAATCAGCTGAATTTGCAGCAAAGTTTGGGGGAAAATTGTTCAGTTAACATTGAGTTTCTTGTATTAAGAAACGGTAATGCAAAGTTGGCATTTTTTATACATCTTTGGTCTAAGTTAAAAATACTGCAGGCATTTTTATGAATTTGATAGTTTTTTGGCCATTGATAAAATATGAACTGGCATGAAACATTCAATTTGAAATTATGGTGAAATGGCTGAAATATTTAGTGCGTTTCTTAAA
>CM040764.1:18567736-18702736 GCA_022829145.1 Albula goreensis | reverse complement strand
GTGTGTGGTGTGTGTGTGTGTGTGTGTGCGCGTGTGTGTGTGTGTGGGGGGGTGTGTGCGCGTGCGTGTGTATGTGTGTGCCATGAACGAGCCTAGACAGATAAATAGGCTCTCATTTGCTTTTCCCAGAATAACAGATCCCTGCTAATGAGCACATGCATAAAACGCTGTTAAAAAGATACTCATCATTGCTGATGTGGAGACTTTGGGTAATTCACAGAGCAGGTCGAAACTGAGCACAGTGGCAACGTGGCCCTCGCATACATTTTGAGAGCGCTGTGAATTTCCCATGTGAATGGACTGCGTGTGAATGAAAAGGGAAAATCACTCCTCTTTCACCGCTCATCCCTCCTCCTCCACAGACGCACACACCCACGCAGCCCTGACGTACAGATACGTCCTGAGCTCAAAAATAGAAAGAGCTCAAATATGCTCGGAGAGGGGAATGGAAGGGCGAAAAAGCCCTCCAAAAAACAGCGGGATTACACAACCTCAAACAAAAAACAGCCTTTTTGGAAAATCAGGAGAGGAGAAAGAAAAAAAGGAGCACGGGGGCCTGAAAATAACCAGGCCAGCAAAAGCGCGAATAAATAACAATGAAAAGGTTTTTATTTTTCTCCTGCTCAAGCCCCCTTTTTCTCCCATGTTGCCAGGCAACAGCACCTGACAATGGCGGGAGGATGAGCAGCACACGTCACTTTGAAGTAAAACATTTTGTGAAAGAAGCAGAAATGTACAGCAGCGCTAAGCTGGCGCAGGGTGTGCCGAGTGCTCTCGCCCCACGTTCAGAAATCTCAGGCTCTGTTTATATATATACAGCCGCTATGGTGCCTGCTTTGAAAAGCCGTGCAGAAACACTTTCACAGAATTACTTTTCCAATTTAGTAATCACATTTGTGTTTTTACATGCCTTTTTTTATTATTATATTCTCCTAAACTGGCTTGGATCATTTTATTTATACATATTACTATTATTATTATTATCATTTAGGCATAATGCAATGCAAAGAGAACCTGAAGACATCTATATGAACTGCTTAGTCCATCCATACACACACACAAACACACACACACCTACACAGACACACACACACACACACACCTTCATTTTCCCCACTGGCTCTGAAGTGTCCCCTGCCTCGGTCTTGTTTAAACAACGCCACGCCGCACTGATAAAACCATACATTATAGAGCCGGGGTCAAGGGTCAAGCTCCAGGAACTTCTCTTTCATCTCTTGTATGTGGGCTGGGGGTGCTTAGGGCTAGCTGAGGGGATATCAGGTCACTGGGGGTGGGAATTTGTACAACATGAAGTATGAAAGCGTATGGGAGAATCAGACACAATAGCCCCAGACTCCCCCAGATAATTAGCAAAGGAGTGACTTCAAGCAGAGGATGTAGAGTCTGTTTAATGCTAGAGTATGCATGTGTGTTTCTTTATCGCCTTCACAAAACTTGCCATGTGCAAAAGCTGGGGTAAATGAAAACAGCGATTTTGGCGTCATCTGAGGCAGCTAAACAACATGACACTAGGGGGAGCCTGTGCAGAGATGAGTTGAGTCAACGGAGCAGGGATTTTCTACAAAGGTTCCCTGCCCTGCTCCTGGAGAACCACACAGTCTGCCGGCTGGCATTATCACTCACCGCTTGGTTGATTTTTTAAAGCAGTTGGTTAGAAAGTTATCTCACCTCAACTGGCTTTTTTGGGTCTGAAATGGCAGCTGACTTTTGTAGTTATTAACAAAAACCTGCAAACCATTTAGCCAACCGCAGACCAGGGCAGAAGACAACTACTCTGCAGTATCAGAGCAGTTTCTATGCATGAAGACAACAGCCTCTGTGACTCTGTAGACTTCTTTGTCTCACAGGAGGTGGGTGATTCATTCTAACAAAATACATCAGAGTTAGGCCTTTCTCAGATGTGCGATAAAGTATTTTATCAGACTAGCGATGTAGTGCTTTGAGTAGCACACAGACCTGAGTGTTCAGCAGCAGATCAGACGAGTTAAAGGCCTGGCACAGCAGCATGATGTGGCAGTTGGGAGTCGGGGCCAAAGTGCTGCAGGTGGACGCACTGCCGTTTAATCTGGTTTGTTTATGTAAAAGCCTGGCTGTGCGAGATGGTCTGTTCGTTAAACGCAAACTGCAGAAACCACCTCGCCCAAGGAGGGGCGTCCATCCAGCCAATCAGTAACAAAATGTCTAACTGATGTATCAACTTTCACATCGGCTTACGCTGGGCTTTGATTTTGGTGGCTCATAACAATAGGAGAGTGCTACATATACAAACACATATGGCCACTTCATTTTGCAACTGAAAGACCTGAGGTGATGCATGTGGGTTGTGTTTCTCTTGTTCTCTCTCTTTCTGAAGTGCGTGAAAGGTAGTAAACAGGTGTTTCTGTGGAACGGCGCTCCAGCTATGCTGATACCGGCAGTCTCAGGCCAGATAGATCTGGTTCAGTCTGGGTCTGACGAGCCGAGCCAGGCACTGTGGGAGAAGTTGTCTCTTTCACACACACCAACCGAGCAGACATGCGAGACAAGCTGGGACACACTGCTGCTGCAACACACACACACACACACACACACACACACACACACACACACACACACACACACACACACACACACACACACACACACACACACACACACACATACACACAAACTCATGCAGAAACTCATGAAGAAACACACATACACATATACACTCATACAACTTGCACTTTCACAATGGGTACATCAAAGTTTTTATTCAGTGTCACATTCTTTTATGTGCAGCCGTGTCTACCCTACTGTTTCCTCTGTCGTTTTGTGACTTCCAGCCTCCCACACATTTGTGATTTGATTTGATTTGTTCTGCCTCCCTTGTAAATTGATACTCTACCAGGGCAAAAATGCAGCAAAAGTTGCATCATAAGTGGATTTTTTGTTATTGTAACACATTTAAATCTCTGTATCATTTTGTATATTTAATCATACACATCTCCTCAGCTTAAACTCATCCTCTCCCTCTGCCTTTCTGTCTCTTCGTCCCTCTGCATCCCTTCTGTCTCGTCCTCCATCTCTCCCTCCATCTCATTCACATTCCTCTCTCCACCCCTGGCTCCAGCTTAATTCACTCATAAAAAAGAGGACAGGTAAAAATAAATATAATATACTGTATATAGATACTAATGCACATATAATACATACATGTAATATATGAATACATAAATATGAAACATTTTATATGAAATACCCTGTCTGCAGTAACTCCTGCAAGAGTGTATGTTGTTGAGAGGTTGCTTGCTCTCTTTCCGCTGAAGCAAAGCATGCCGATTTTCTGGTGAGGAGAGGGTGTCAGCATACCTCATCAGGGTGCAGAGGAGGACAGGGTGGAGGGAGGCCCTCACAGAACACCAGAGCAGGGGGGGACAAGGGGGAGGGGTCAGGTTACCATCCAAATAAACAGCCAACATTTACCACAACATTTCTCCATATTTATTCCTCTTTCCTCTAAACCATGAAGGACTGGTTTCCTATGTTGTAACACACACACACAGGCTCACAGCATATGGACACATACACACTCAAGCTCAATTGTCTCTCTCTCCTGCGCATACACACACACACACACACACACACACACACACACGCACCAACACTGAGTTCCTGTTGCCAAGAAGATCAAAGGGTTTAAAATGGCACCTTTGTCATTGAGAATTTTTTTTTCTCACAACCCACACATTTTTTTTTTTCCAGCAAAAAAAAAAAAAAAACAACTGTGTGCAGCATACTGCAGGATCGCGTCTGCCTCAGGAGAACCATGGCTGAAAAGAATGTGTTCATTTCAAATTCTAAGTAAATTAATAATTCAACAAATAAGGGAACTAATGTACCATACTGTCTCCAAGATAGTTACAATTACAATGTATGTGTATAATTTTGCTCCAGAACATCAATCGTGCAATAGGAAAAGTTGATAGTGAGGAAATTATTGAGGCAGTTTAACTGGGGGATGTTTGGGTGGCAGGTGAGTTAAGCCATGGTGGAATTTTACCAGGAGTGATAGGAACTCCTCCTCCAGTACAGTGTTCCCATCATTGAACTGGGGCTTTGGGATTTTCTCAAGCCCAGTGTGAAAACTACTTCCTATTGCCTCACCAGCACCACATTTTCCATCCACATGCTAGCTGAGCCTACATGTGTTTACCTTCAGCCATCTGACAGGAGCAGGGTATGTTAAGGCATGGTTGTTAGCCATTGACGCTCTCATTTACTCAGACCTACAGAGACCTGTACTTTGTCAGGGCTGTGATGCAGAGCATTTGTTGGGCAACTAAGGTCAAAGGTCACTTAGTCTATAAATGGACAAGGCCCAGCTATGCTGCTTAAATAAACGACTGGCCTCAGCTGGGAGTGTTTTCTGAGTCAATGAATGACAGTAATGCATTTACCTCTCCATACTTACAGACCCCCCCACCCCATACCTCACAACAGGCCCTGTGAACCTGTTCACACCTGCCAGTGTTAATCACTCTCAGGGATAATCAATGAGCCATATAGGTCATGTGGGAAGGCTGGCACCCCCTACACCCCCTACAGCAGTTCAAACCCTAAAAAACACACAAAGCTCAGTTTCCAGTAAGGGCACACTATTGTTCTACCCCTGAGCAAGGCACTGACCCCCTGGTGGCTTCAGCCAATATCCAGGTGTACAAATGGGTAGTGTGTAAAAACATACACTGTGATTTGCCCTGGATAATGGTGTCTGGTAAATTCAAAAAAATGTAAATGTGGTGTTAAAAATAAGGCGGTGGAGCTGTGCACCCAGGCCCCGAGCGAAGGAGATCACTAATTACACCATTACTGAAGCTCCAGGGGGTGACGTCACACATTGCAGCAGATGTTGAAGTGCTGTCTGACAATTCTGCGCTAACAGGAGGAAGGAGCTGGAGCTGAGGGTTCTCAGGGGTCTCCTCTGACTCCTGTTTATTTATTTATTTCAGGTGTTACCCTGAGGTACTAGCACAGTTCATATTTTTAACTCACAGTCCATTAAACCTGACTGCAACCTTTGAGTTGCAGGCCTGGTTCCTTAAACCATTGTCATGCAGTCAGTTTTGCCTAATGAAGGGCAACACATACCATAATGCTGAAGTATGAGAATAAAAACTACCACAGAGATTATTTTTAGACACTGAGAACCTTCTCATCTATAATTCTAAGACCAGCATGATTCAGTTTTCATCTATGTAACCCCACCACCCCACCCCGCAGCTTGTGAAACAAAGTTGTGTCACTTTTTCTCAGTGTTCTCGAAAATGAGTTTCTGCCGTGTCAGGAAAATACGCACAGAAACTGAAACGTAACACAAAACGCACGGGGGCCACTTCCCTACAGGGATGTTGAAATTGCTGTTGCAAACAGTGAACTATGTGTTTTAATAAGTCTGACAACATTTGTGTCAGCAAATTAGTTAAATACACCCTTGGACTGAACAGAAATTGCATGGTACTCTACAGCATGCTGTTCTGAACAGTAGGTTAGAGTATGAAGGGACCGTGCTATTTCAATGATTAATGTAGCAATGGCTAATGTGCCATGGCTGCAGTGCATCATGGGAACCGCCCCCCCCCCACACACACTCACCCCTCATTAATTTAAAGTCTCTGGCTGGAAACAGGAGCTGACTGGAGCAGTTGTGAGGCTCTGCTTCCATTTGCTGTGACAAGTTTAAATGAGCAGAGCCTCGTTGGTGTAAATAATTTCCCATCGCCTTTATTCTAACGGAACCTTAAATGCGCGGCTTAATTCCCTCTGAAGGCCATTCATCATGATGAGCTCTGCACTCACTAACAACAAGAAGAAAAAATGATAAAAATAAAGAAAACTTGACAGGCTTCTCAGCCACATCCAAGCAAGCAGTCACCCTGATCACATAAATCACCCCCAAATCCCAGCATTTACTCAGAAAACCAGATTAAAGGGTCACTCTGATTTGGTGTGGCTTGTTTCATATTGACATTGCCTGGAGTTCAACTATTACATGTTTTACTTTACAATAGTCTTTTGTGAATTGTTTTTTTTTTTAATTAAATTTATATGTGAATTATATATTTATATTTGAAATGCAGTCACAAGGTGCCCATCTAATACTGGGTTTGGCAGCACTGAGTATATACTTTGTATCTACCATATACGTTTTTTTATTAGATCTTCATTAATGTGGAATTGTATGTATTGTTAAAGTTTTCAAATAACACACACATAAACTGAGTGACATTATTTGCTACAAAAGGAAAAACACAATAGCTTTCTCCGTGGTGTTGCCCTCTTGATTCCTCTGGCATTAGTTTTGTACCCATGACAACAGAAAATAACTCAGAAAGATGTTGCATAGTCGTAAACATGTTACATAACCGAGCGTACCTGCCCAAGTCACTCTCTTTGAGCCATGGATGTAACAAGGTGGTGCAAACGGACAGTCCTTCTGCTGAAATTTCTCATAAGAGGAAGGCATGGCCATTTCCCAACAATGAGGTCAGCGTTTGAGGCAACTTCCCTTTGTGAAAAAAATGAGGGAACTTCTCCTGTGCGCTCCTCTGTGCCATCTCGGGTGACCAGCCTACTAGTGTGCACATGGCACATGTATTATCCAACTGATGTGCCCCACTGAATTTTGGGAAGGCAGTGCATGAAAAGGCACATATATTAAAACTTTTGTATCTTCTGTGGCTCAGCATATTCAGACTTTTATATACATTTTTAGATTTTTTGGGTTTTTTATAAAAGTCAAACTTAATTTGATGCACTTTTGTGTTTATTATTTTCAGATGCTACATAATGACAGAAAGGTCTTAAAGCATTGTATTATTATTACAATAAGAGTGATAATTATCATAATTATTGTTATTGTTGCTGTTGTTCTTCTTGTTCTTGTTGTTACCTGTGACAAACTGGGTGCTGTGCTATCTTGATACTGTACTGGTCATAGTGACCTGGAATTCTGCCTCGTGGTATAGAACTATGAGTTGCGACTGCCGATTTCAAAACAGTTTGGCCAGAAGAGTTCTCTCCGGAGATTAGGGGCCATGGGAGGGGCATGCCAGAGGCCCCTGGATCAATTGGCGGTGTCAGGTCACTCAGGGCATGTTTACAGAGCAGGGCAGGATACGTGTAAGACGCAGCTGTCTGCAGTGGGCAGTTTCCCACTCTCTATTCTCCCACATCCCCTTTGTGATGTCACAGGAGGGGGAGGGGTGGGTGGAGAGAGCCCCAGGCTAATCTCAGATTGATTTGATCAGTAATGAACATATCACTGGCTGGTAGAACCATGGAGGATGGAGGCAGGTCAGCCCTGGTGGGAGACGTGATCCTGGACTGGAGATGGGGTGAGGGTGAGGGTTCTGGGTTTTGTCAGAAGGTCAGAGACAAAAGCTCAGGTCAGAGAATTAGTGGTGACAGTTATGCTGCTAAAGGCTGTGGTGCAAATCACATTATTTCTATTTGAAAGAAAGATGTTGAAGACACAACCAGTTGCAGCCTCTGAAAATGCAGTTTTACAAACTATCACAAAGCACAGGATTCAACATGCTCTCCAGAGGGAAGAGAAAAGCAAGAAAAAACCCCCCTGGGCTACTGCTTCCCTTTCTATCTTTCTATTCTGTCTTTCTCTCTCTGGGTGGCTTAGATGGGCTGGTCAGATGCTGTCACGCAACAGGATGAAAGATAGCAAATGAGTGCAGTTATTGGGGCGGGCTGGTTTGGGGTAGTTTGGGGGAGGGGACCCCTCTTTGCCATCTGGTGAGGCACATCCGCTAACTGACTGAGCGACGACCATCAATCAAGTGGCTGTGACAGGAAGCAGACAGGAAGAGGCCTCGTCAGAACGACCATGCCAACGTCACATCACTTCCTGCAAAGTGATGCCTGTCCACAGACATCCTGTGTCGCTCGACGCTGTGTGGCTCTCGCGCTCGAATCGTCATTATCAGTACCATCAGCCCTGTTTGTCAGTTTGTGCATGACCGCCTCCCAGCTCTGCGATTTTCTCCATTTTTTTTTTCTCCCACTAACTTCACTGGTTTATCTACCCACAGTTTACCCGGGTCTTAAAAGGTCATAGCCTTAAGGGAAAGGATTAACAGTGCCACCATAATGATTCGCTTTCCCCTACACAGGTTAATCACGGATAAAGCAATTTGCAAAAAAGATAAATATGTATGTGTGTGTGTGTGTGTGTGTGTGTGTGTGTGTGTGTGTGTGTGTGTGTGTGTGTGTGTGTGTGTGAAAGAGAGAAACAGAGAAGGGGAGAATGAGACAGCTCAGCTTGTCATGCTTTTATTTATCCATATCAAAGGATCTGCAGTCTTATTCTCTTGTGTTAGTTTCTGCTGTGCCCTGGGGAAAACCCGAGAGAGGGCAAATGAGGGACTAGGCAGTTAGCTGCAAGGCACTGTGGGATACCTTAATAATGCATGAAGGAGGCCGGGAGGTCTAAGTCTCTCTCCAAAAAAGTTGGATCAAAAATAAAAGTTCTACAAAAATTGTACAAAAAAACACAAGCTGTAAAGACGTACACAGACGAGGCTTAGAAAATGTATGTCGTCTTTGATTGTGTTTCTTCTTCTACCAGGAAATATGACCACTGACGTAGCACAACATTTCAAACTAGTTTTCATGACTGTCCAATAATTTTCTCCCGTTTTCGTTTTTCCCATGGTGAAAGATTTGTGTTGTTTATTTCTGATGCTCTTTGAACTCGTTTTTGTTTATTTGTGCCATATGTATGTTTATAAAAAGGAAAAGGATATTTGAATATGACTCTTCAATGCAAACAAAACTGAACAGTTCCGATGAAGAGAAAATGACCTGAGTGAACCTAAAGGACGCAGAAAAGAAACACAGATGGTGAGTCAGTCATTTCTCTGTGGAATCTGGGTGGGGGGTTTATCGCCTGCAGGGGATGTGGGATGGGATAAACTGAAAAGCTGTCAATCATTGTGTGGGTGGGGTATGGGAGGTGAGTCTCCTCCCCCATCCGTCCTCACTTCTTCGTTCGGAGAAGTGCCATAACCCAGATAAGCACATGAGACAAATTAAGGGTGAAAAGTTTTCCACTTTTACTATCTCTTTTTTTAATAATTAGCATACATAGCTCCTGGCATATGAGATGGAAGTGGATGTGAATAGATTTTTTCCCAATTTGTCTTGAAAATTAAAAAAAAAAAAACATGCTTTTTGCAGAATGTATGTATATGCAGATAAGCTGTCACAATTGTGACAAGATAAAAGTGAGGTTTATATCAGTGCTCTCACACAGATAGCTGATCTGTTTTCATGAGTAAAAGGGGGTGTTTATTTTACCAGAACTGAGCAAGGTGGAGATTCTGTTATGATCATTCTGAAAAAACCACAAGTGTTTCATAGGAACAGAGGCACACAGAGCCAGGGCGGACGCACTCTGAGTGTTTACTGTGCTTCAGTCAGTTTCACTTTCACACAAACGCAAGATACTCTCTCAGTTTTTTTTTTTCATTTCCCCTACCCCCCCATTCCTTAAACTTTGCCTAAGAAAATAAGTACAAAGAATACATAATGATGAGAAAGGGCCGATCGGCTTATCGGCCTGTCATTTACCTGCAGTCTAGGCAGTAACCAGCACTGCATTCAGAGATGCTTCTGGCCCAGATCTGAATATCTCAAGGGTCTCTGCTCCAGCTACAGAATCAGGCAAGCTGTTGCACATTTGACCAACTCTGAGTGACAAATACTATCTGGCATGTCAGTTAATCCTTTTAATCCAACTTAATGTCATTAAGATAAAAATGATCATTTTCAATAGAAACCTGGTCTACGATGGAGGCAGCAAAAATGAATGTGACCCTATGGAATAAAAAACTGTCATAGAATGTGCTAGTGGAAATAGCAGGTCAAAAAGTGGGCATCCTCTGCTGTTCACAAACAGACGATGGACTAACAGCGATGGCCATTGCTACTTCGATTCAGTAAGGTGGACAGCAACACATTGTAACACACTTCACGGAGACGCGTTTTCTTTGGGTTTTGGCCGAGCTTGCCGCTTTATTTTCCAGCTTCACAACCACACTCCAATAGCCATTCCACCATTTTTACTCTCTGCGTCACATCAGCATACAAACTCTCTCTGCTGGTGAAACGTGGCAATGACAATGCTCTGATTCATCACAAACAAGTTGGCACATACCAATCCACAACTTTACCGTAGTTTTATCCACTGACCGACTGTAACCCTATAACTGTAAACGAACAAATAAACGCATAAACAATAAACAAAAATGGAAGGGGGTGCCTTGTTTTTAACCACTACTCCACACTCTCCCCTCCAAAATGAAATGGCGTCCCGACATTATGAGGTTCTCAGTTCACATTATGATTTAACAGTGCATGTGATGTGAATGCATAGCATAGAGGAAGTTCATGTCTATGAAGGAGTCAGAGTTAATCAATGTCCATAAAGATGCACAACTGCACCCAGTCTATCACATGACATCCATCTCCTGTTAATGTCACATGTTTGCAGCAGATGTCATTGTGCACGATAACAGTCCACTGCCACCTCCGCCATGAACGCGGGTATCTGCATCTTTCCTGAGAGTAAGGTACTTTACATAGCAATAACCTCCTGTCTACATCAACATGTGGCACAGTTTCTAAGGTCACCTCAGTGTCTGACATTCGAAATAATAAGTGCTTGAGTCTATTTGGGTAACCTGTATAACACTATTCATATAAACTCCAGAATAACATATTACAACACATTCAAACTCTTTTACAAATCTGTTCTCTACTCAATCATACGATGCGGTAGGCTGTCCTAACCTATGGTAAGTAAACACCATTTTTGGTTTTCTCGCTCTGAAAGGATACTTTCTCTGTGGAGCAGGAGGATGATCAGGATCTTCTTCTTCATCGCTGGATACTGATCCAGAAGACTGCTCTTCCCTCTGAGTGTTTGATGTATGAACATTATGTTCTTGTGTCCCAATTACTTCTTCCTCCGGTTCCGACTGTTTTGTCATGCTGTCCTCTTCCTGATGATCATCTACCACGTCTTTTCTTCTGCTTGGATGGAACTCGTGCGCCTCTGCCCTTAGCGTACTTTCCACTTGTCTGTTAGATCCCTGTTTCAGTCCGATGATAGATTGCCAACTATCCTCATCCTCATCTCCTGAGCTGTATTCCTTCTCTTCATGCCTCTGTTTGTTTTTTATCTGCCTCTTTTTTTCAGGTGTAGCAGGTGAGTCCACTTTTTCAACAGGGAGGAAGTCACATGGTAACATCAGATTCCTGTGCATGACTCTCACACGTCCCCTTCCATTTTCTGGTCTGAGTTCATACACTGGACTGTCTGGGTGCTTCCTCTGCGTGACAACATATACTTTGTCCTCCCAGAATGATCTCAATTTCCCTGGACCCCCCTTTTCATTCAGGTTCCGGACTAACACTCTGCATCCCGGTGACAACTCAGCACCATTTACTTTTCTGTCATAAAGTGCTTTTCCTCTCATTCCCTCTTTACAGGCTGATTTGGATGCCAGCTTGTATGCTTCAGTCATTCTTGTCCTCCATTTCTCAGCATAGTCTCTGTGAGATGAGCTCTGGTCTTTTGCTGTGAGGCCAAACATGAGGTCAATAGGGAGTCTGGGGTTGCGACCGAACAGGAGAAAGTAGGGTGCATAGCCAGTGGCTTCGCTGCGCGTGCAATCATAGGCATGGACCACTTTTGCCAGTGAGGACTTCCAATCAGCCTTAGCCGTCTCTGGCAGGTTCCTGAGCATGGCCAAAAGTGTCCTATTGAACCTTTCCACCTGGCCATTCCCCTGTGGGTGGTATGGCGTAGTCCTGGACCCCTTCACTCCACTGAATTCCTCTAGTTTAGCAAACAGCTTGTTTTCAAATTCTTTGCCTTGGTCATGATGGAGTCTTGTGGGAAACCCAAACCTTAGTACAAAATCTCCATATATCTTTTCTGCAGCTGTTTTAGCTGCTTTGTTGCGGCAGGGATAAGCCTGGGCAAACCGTGTAAAATGATCCATCACAACCAGGATATATTCATATCCTCCTTACATTTCTCTAGGTGCAAGAAATCAATAGAAACCAACTCGAAAGGATACGTTGTGATGATATTTGTGAGTGGAGCTCTGGTTGGTCGGTTAGGACGCTTGTTCTTCAGACATCTGCAGACTCGTGTGATGTAATGCTCAACATCCTTTTTGCATGTGAGGCCAGTAAAAGCGGTCTCTGACGAGGTTTACAACTCGCTCTACTCCAAGATGGCCCATATCTTCATGGAGTTCTCTGTAAACCAGCTGATGGTACTTTTGAGGCAAAAGGAGTTGTGAACGGCTGGCTGTCTTCCTGTACAGTAGTCCATCATCACCAAGGTGCAGTTTATGTCTCTCCCCTTACCAAAGCTGCTATTTTGTTATTTTGAGGGCATCTTCCATACTTTGGCCACTGTTTTGATGTCACACACTTGAACACCACTCCAATCACCAGATCCTCTTTTTGAGCCTCTCTCAGCACTGTTTTAGGGATCTCCCTTACTGATGTCAGCTCATTGCTTTCCTCTTCTAAAGCAGTGGAAATGGTCACTGGACAGAGCCATGGGTCACTCTCTTGCGAAACAGTCACAGCCTGACTTACACTGTTCATCACATCAGGCAGTACAACTTGTGTGCATGACGACATGTACTGCTCCATGTCCACAGGCATGCGCGAGAGGCCATCAGCATCCCCATTAACTCTGCCAGGGCGGTACTTGATGGAGAACTGGAAATCAGCGAGTTCAGCTACCCATCTGTGGGTGGTTGCGTTCAGCTTGGCTGTGGTGAGCACATACGTGAGGGATTGTTATCTGTATAAACTGTGAATGGTGGTGAATAAAAGAGATAATCCTGAACCTCTCACATATGGCCCACTTCATAGCTAAGAATTCCAGCTTTCCCGAATGAAGGTGGTAATTTTCTCTGGGGCTGTCAAAGTCCTGGATCCATATGCAATCACTACCAATTTTCCCTGCTGCCGCTGGTAAAGCACCGCTCGAGACCCTCTTGTGAGGCGTCACAATGTAAGGTGAATGGTTGCTCATAATCAGGATACCCTAACACTGGTGGCTGAGAGAGGAAGTCAATTAGCTTGCAGAGTACCTCCTGATGTTCTGCTGACCATGTAATTGGGTGAGATGATGGCAACTGGCCCCCACCTGGTTGTTTCTTCCTGCGCTTCTCCTTTACTGATTTATCTGAAGAGAGAAGATCATAGAGAGGCTTTGCAATGCGTGAGAAGTTTGGGATGTAACTGCGATAGTATGATATAAACCCCAGTAGCTTCCTCAACTCCCCTATTGTGGTCGGTGTCCGCTGCTTCAGGGCCTGCACTGGAGCAATATCTGCCGGATCCATAGTGTGACCATCTTGGGTGACCAGCCTCCCCAGGAATCTCACTTGTTTTTTTAAGATTTCACATTTTCTGGGAGTCAGCTTGACTCCATGGCGTTGGTAACAGCGCAGCACACTCTTCAAATCATTCAGGTGGTCCTCAAATGTCTGAGAGTGGACCAAGTTGTCGTCCAGGTAAGGCAAACATACTTCATCCCTAAGGCCCGTCAAGCATTCCTCCATTGACCTCTGGAACTCTGCTGGTGCGGATGATAATCCAAAAGGGATTCTCACCCACTCATACAGACCCCAGGGCGTGATAAATGCAGTGAGAGGACGGCTTGACTCTTCCAGGAAGCCCTGGTGATAGGCTTTTCCTTGGTCCAGGACTGAAAACCAAGAACTTCCTTTTAAACTGTTGAGCATATCTTGTATGTGGGGTATTGGATGCCGGTCAGGGATGGACTTTTTATTTAACTCTCTATAGTCGATACACAGACGGAGACTTCCATCCCTTTTCCGCACACAAACAATGGGACTGGAGTAGGGAGACTTAGACTTTGTTATCCAGCCTCTGTTTAACAAGTCCTCTAAGTACTCTTTAACTTCTTTGTGAAGAGGCTTAGGTACTGATATATATGTGCGTCTTACAGGTGTGGGGTCACTAAGTGAATCTTGAGCTGCAGCGAGGGGATGGTGCCCACATCATGTTCATCTCGAGCAAAAGCTCCACATTCCTCTCTTAGAAGCTGTGTGACTTGCTGCTGTTGTTCCAGAGGAAGGTGACTGAGGGGAACTGGAGGGTCCCACTTGTTCTCACTCTCATCCTTTGTTTCATGTCTTTGTATCTCCTCCCCATTTCCTATTTTAGGTGCAGCTCTTGGGGTCTGTGCCTCTGTCTGATGGACTTCCACAGGCTTTGTCTCTGCAGGATAGATGGTTTTAACCCACTGCGTCTGTCCCAGTGTGGTTCTTGGGGTAACAGGATGTCATGAGTGGTGCTATTCGTGACTGGAATAGTGACACGTGACCAGCTCCTCTCTGCAGACGCACTACCCCTTCTTCGATTTTCAACCCCTCTGGCAGCAGAGCAGGTGGACAGGGTTCAAATGAAACATCTTGTTTCTCTGGGAGCGTGCCTGCTCTAACACTGCACTTCACTGTTCTTGTCTGACCTGCTGGAATAGATGTGATCTCTCTACCCACTTTTACAGTGCTTTCACCAAGCCTATCGTCCCCACTTCTCATTACTTTCAGAAATACCTCAGTTTTTTTACAGTCAAAGGAGAATGCTGCACTGACTGCATCTGTAACAACACAAGGGGGTTCTATGCCTGTTGCTAATACACACTCGATCACGTTATACCCAATGATTGGCTGCTCTGCCACCCCATCTTCATCTGATACCAAAACTGGCACTAGAAGTTCCAGCTGTTTGGCGTTCTCTGATGGTAACTGGAACGTGATCTCAACCCATCCAGAAAAAGGAACTGGTGTCTGATTCACTGCCCGTGCATTTAAGAGATCTGGGTCCACAAGCTCAGCTAAGTCCCTTACTGCAACATGTGGAATTTGCTGTTGTCTCCATTTCTCATTCATGAGACACACTTGTGACCCAGTATCCCACAAGGCCTTGGTCTCAACCCCATCTATCAGGCAAGTGATGATGTACTTTCTCCCAACTAGGCTGAGTAATTGTGCTCTTTGTTTTGGGGAAATGAGATTGACACTAACTGCTTCATTCTTTTGTAGGGTGATGTTCCGTGTGTTAGCTGCCATTTTTGCTTCTAAGTGTTGAATACTTTCAGTGACTAGCTTGTACATGTCCCTAAACTGTTCATTCTGACGGTCTTTTCCAACAGGCGGTGTTGGGATGGCTGTCACAGTGTTAAATGACATGTCTACTTGTCCTGTTTTGTCAGCACTTCTCCTTCCCGTCCTACATCCACGCGACAGATGACCACTCTGCCCACATTTGAAGCAATGGTTACATTGTTCCCCTTTGTTGCTGTCTTGGCAGGTCCTGCAGGAACGTCTCCCGCTTGCTCGCTGTTGCGCAGATGATCTAGGGGACTCATGCATGACCCTTTTGATTTCTTCCACCTCTCCTTTCAACTGTTTGATGATGTCAAGGAGCTCGGAATCTGCATGAGTCACTGATGGTTGTGTTTTGACTGCTTTACCTTTTGTGAATGCTGGGGATGACCGTTCTTGACCACCAACTGCTCCCACTGTGGCCTCTGGAGTTGCCTGTGCTTCAGCTCTGATTTCTCTCACTTTTACGCCTTTACTGTTCTTCTTAAATTTCTGTTGTCTTTCCCACTCAAGACTAGCTGCCTCATTTGTCTTTGCAATCAACACATCATCAGTGACGGTTACATCATCCAGGTAGATTTTGAGCTGGTATTTTACATTGTCACTAATGAGTCCGGTCCCCACAGCTCTAAGGAACTTCTTTTGCACCAATTCACGGCTATACTGCTCTTCTGCACCAGGTTCTCTGGATGCAACCAAGAGTCTCTCCTTTAGCTCTATGGCGCGGAAAAGGAAGTTCTGGGGTGACTCATTGCTGTCTTGAGTTATGTTTATCAGGCGATGGTACAGATCAGTGGGACTATCTTCTTTATAATGGCCCTTTAAAATGGTGCGCAGTTGGGCAAGAGTGAGGTCAGATTTGATTTCCAACATATCACGCAAATTGAGACCTGGGCTTATAGCCCTGACCACTGCTTCAATAATTTCTGCCTCACTGTGTTTTTTCTTTAATCCCATGTCAATCTGGTGGATCAAGTTAGAATATGACAATTTATCTTTCTGACCCCTTTCCCCAATTTGACCATTAATCTTAAATTCCTTTCTAATGGTCACTTCCGGTGGCTGCGTGGCTATTGGGCTAGCTTGTTGATGCAAGAACACATTGCTAGGTTGTTGTGTGGTTACTTTATTGGTTAACCTTGCCATTTCCTCTTCAAGTTTCTTTGTAGAAGCTTGAAAACTCAGCTGTAGTGCTGCATATTGTTCCTGAAGACTAGCTAATGCGGCGGCGTCCTCACTAGCACCGTCTTCATCGGTCCTCTGTGATTGTAACTCTCTATCTTTTACTTCTTTAGCGATTGTTATCAACCGGACCAGAAACGCAGATACTACCTCCTCTTCTTCCTCGTCTATAGCTTTATCAGCTGTTTCGCTTATTAATCTAATCAGCGTGTGCTTCTTCGACCCTTTTTCAATAGCGATTTTAGCATGAAAACACACTTCTTGTAGCTGCTCACACCGTAGCTGCACCAGGTACTCACTCAACTCGTCCTGCAGTCTTTCCAGCTCCATTGCGCCGCAGTTTCTGCAATCACTCTCTCAGAAGCACAGCTGATCCCACCGCTGCCACCAATTTTTGTAACACACTTCACGGAGACGCGTTTTCTTTGGGTTTGGCCGAGCTTGCCGCTTTATTTTCCAGCTTCACAACCACACTCCAATAGCCATTCCACCATTTTTACTCTCTGCGTCACATCAGCATACAAACTCTCTCTGCTGGTGAAACGTGGCAATGACAATGCTCTGATTCATCACAAACAAGTTGGCACATACCAATCCACAACTTTACCGTAGTTTTATCCACTGACCGACTGTAACCCTATAACTGTAAACGAACAAATAAACGCATAAACAATAAACAAAAATGGAAGGGGGTGCCTTGTTTTTAACCACTACTCCACAACATTTTGACCAATCTGATTCTCCCTTTTCAGGTTACGATGTCTGTACCGCACACATCCTTGAGTGTATCTAAAACATCGTAACTGACATAGCAGGAGCGCTCTCTGCAGAAGAGCACCGGCGCCCGGTCCAGTCCTGCAGCATCATCATGCACAGCAATATAGCAGTTCTGATTGCTAAGCCATCTGTGCCATGTCAAATTTATTGGCCAATTTCATTTGTCCAAATAAGCAGGCCCTCCAAAGGCCTGGAAACACACCTGACCTGAGGTTCTCTGCACGGCTCTGGCAGAATGCATCTGTTTGGGAAGCAGACATTAGCCCTGTGACTGGGGGTTTGAGCCCCCCAAATCCACTACAGGCCCTGGCCACAGGTCCAGGATTGTTAGGCAATAATTTAATGACCTTCGTCAACCAGATAAGGGTTGAACCAGTCATAAATTAGTTAGCCTCATCGCTCTCTGGCAGCCACTGCTGGTTGACTGTATCCTACGGTAACAAGGGCATGTCACTTATATCAGTCTATCCTCCAGCGCGTCTGCTGCGTGGAAAAAAGCCTCGAGCCCAATAATTCTCAGTTGTGAAGGCCAGTTTCTTGTAAGACAGTAGGCCTGTAACAGCAGACCCAAAAGAAAAGTGTTAAAAAAAAAAAGTCTTATATTTTACACTTACATTATTTCCTAGATTTGAAATATTTGCTTCATGTAACATCATAGAATGCTGCATTACATTTTCCTCTCCATGGAATTGCCTTCCCCTGACCAGGGGAAAATGTCTTCAACATAGATGGCAAAGATCAGTTAGTAGTTGTTACTGCTGACAATGAAATGACCTGGTCTTCAAATTGACCTAAAACCCTTTTGCTTCAAAGCTGAAGAAGTATACGACAACAGCACTGCAGTGTTGGAGTTCCTGACGCAGGCACACATGTGTGAATTTTTGCAATATGAATATACTATTGCTGTGCAAACTGAAATAACAATTGTGACGCAGGAGGCGATTGTCCAGCCTTGCTTAAGACAGGAAACAGAGAATCTGCATTTGCGTCAAAAGGCCATGCCATTTTTCATACGCCTTACCTACTGAAAATATCAGACTTGCCTTTAAAGAAAGTGAGGTGGATTACCAGGGAATTGTGTGTTTTTTCTGGAAACCAGCACTTCAAAGTCTCTGTCACATCTGTTTTCTGATGATGTCTTTCTCAACCTGACTTAACCAGTCTGTTGTCAAAGCAGAAGTAATGAATAAAGGAACACAAAAGAATAATTTACTGTCACAATATGGAAATTAGCTGAATTTTAACCTAATTTATCTTGCTTGGAAAGTACAGCAAATGTCTTTGTGCAGGAATTATCTCAAATTGAGGGTGTGTGTGTATTTGTGCATGCATGAAAGAGGGAGAGAGAGAGAGAGG
Source organism: Albula goreensis (assembly GCA_022829145.1). Classification (NCBI taxonomy): domain Eukaryota; kingdom Metazoa; phylum Chordata; class Actinopteri; order Albuliformes; family Albulidae; genus Albula; species Albula goreensis. The sequence goes on along the minus strand of CM040764.1, from coordinate 18,684,197 downwards.
GAGGGAGGGAGAGAGAGAGAGAATACTTGGCAGGCTTGTCACAGAGACAGAATGCTTTCATTTTGTCACCATGGCAACTGTCCACACTCTCTGCCAGAGAAGGGTTTCCTGTGTTCATTCAATTTTTTGTGCGTTACTGAGATGTTTACAATACCATAAAAGGGCTTTTTATAACGTGTGGAGGGTTTCCCAGAAAGAAAGAAAAAAAGACATGTGAAAGTGACTACCGCTTTAGGGTGATAGCCAGTTCTTTGTAAAAGCACCCTTGGCTCCTGTCTCCCAGTCCCATATCATCAACCTCTTAACTCAGCCAAAAGCCGAGGAATTCATACACAGAATGCTAAATGTAGACTGTTAGAATCCCCCTTAAAGTGACAGTACAGCTGTGACAACCACCATTATAAGTGCCATCCACAGACATGAGAGTTCTGGAAATTGGGTGGAGTAACCATTTTACCAGTAACTCACTTATCTAAACAAATTATTGTATATGTGGCTACAAAATGCTATATAGGCTACTTTCAAATAATCAGATAAACAGATCATCATGTTAAAAAAAAGTTATTTAATGAATTTTATTTGGGCAAATGGCACCTTTTTAAAGGGGCTGTAGTTTGCATTTATTGATTGCATTTATTTAGTTTGCATTTATTGATTGCTCGGCTTACAACTGAAGTCTTAAAAATGCTTAAAGTGTTCGACACCAGGTTAGTGAGTGCAAACCATCTGTGGGAAGTGAGGAGTTCAAAGATCAAACGCTAAAGAGACAGGACTGTGTTCTATTAAAGTCAGTTGCAGCACAAAAATATGGACCTTAAACAACATTAACTAATGAGGAGATTTACTGAAACTAAAACTAGCATACACAGGAGTACTAAAGGACTAGGGCTGTGAACAATGAGTCAGAGACATCAGTAATTCAACACCTGACTTTAGTGTACATACAACCAACCCAAGTAAGGAAAGATTCAACAGCCTCCCTGAAAGAAATTCCAAAGAATCAAGATCACCAGCTTAAACAAAGTACAAAAGTAACATAAGAACACAGAAAAGTCCTTGACTGTCAAACAAAATCAACTAGGATTGAAAATGTTGTATTAACATCACTCTAAGTCATTGATAACACTCAAACAAACTGAAAAGTGAACCTCGATTTCCAGTTTAAAAAAAAAAAGAAGTTTTGAAAAAAAGGGTACCTGACGAAGGACGAAAAAAGACCCTTCTTGGTTTCGGTAATCGCATGCACAACTGATCTCTGATTAGCTTGGTGTACACAGGAGTAATGTTTGCATTGCAGGTAGGGCTGTCCTTTGACAGGTTTTTTTCTTCTCTGTTTATCTGATCGTGCAACACAGGCATTACGTCACTGAACAGGGCTGAAGGTAGGCCTGCGTATGTCACAGTGGCTCTGAAAAAAGAAAATAAAAACTGGGCTCTCAGCCAGGAGCAGGTTGCGGGTTCTTGTGTTTGCAAAGTTTATTTACTTCCTCCTAGCACAGAAACAAACATTGCTGCGACCATTCCACCTCCAGCATTTTCATGACACACAGAGAAAACCTGTTGTGATCACAACAAATAAGTAAAGAATAGGTTACATAAGGGTGCTTTCAAAACTATGCATGCAGCACTGAAAAGTAGAACAGTGCTTTACTTTAACGCTTGAGGTAACCAATCAGATTTATAAGAGGTTCTTCACATGTACTTCCCTTTGTGACAACTTCTGTACCAGTTTCTGCCAAAATGATGACTGGAGTAGATTTGAGGGGTGAGGTGGGGGTGCAGCCCAAGTACACTAGTCGTCCAACAACCTACATTTAAACAGTCATAAATCACTATTACACATATAAACACATATAGTTCTTATATTCTAAAGAGAGAGCTAGTGATTCAATATTTCACCGAAATATGCCTCATGTAACCCACACCACACCACAGTCCAACAACATCCAGCAGGTCTAAATCACCAGTGTGATTTAGGTCATGGAGGACCACAGTGTCTTCTGAATTTCAGTGTTTCAGCATGTAATTGATTAATTTATATCACTGATTGGCCAAAGAGTCCAGGCACCTAGTTTCCAAGGCCTAAAATGGCTACTATTTCAAAGAGAACAACAAAAACCTGTGAAGTTTGGCTCCCCAGCACTAGGACCCCGGCCATAGCTGTCCCTCAGGGCTGAGCAGCTCTAAAGCACAAGTTTTAAACTCCTGTCTCAGAGGGCTGCAGTGTGTGTCGGTTTTTGTTTTCACCTTTCTTACCGTTCCAGAGCTAGAGCAGATCCAAGGCACCAGGTGAGGTGGGTTGGCTGTGTAATCAACAGCATTAATTGTTGACTAACTGCCGAGTGGTCCTCACTCCTGGACCTCAAGGGCTCTCCACATCCCTGGACTAATTTTTTAATGTCTCCTTTAGCTGCTTTCACTTTCTTTCTATCACACTAATCAACTTTGTATCTTTGTGTTCATCTTCTGTCTGTTCTCTGTATTTTATACTCGCGGTTCTTCAGGGACCTTCTCTCCACCAAACTGTTGCCCAGACCGTTTTCTGTTTTGACGTCTTTGCTGTCCATTGAGATCATATCTGGCTTTTCTTGATCAGAGCTTCCTTACAGGCAGAAAGATGTTATTATCAGTCTGGACTGAGGCACAGATGGAGTCTGACATGTGAGGCTAAGCAATAAGTAAAACCGTGATTGGTACTCCTGAAGAAAACAGCACATCTGCAGCTTGAGAAGACAATAACCAGGATTCAATTAACAATTGTGCCTAACTTGAGCTCTCAATTAAGAGTTAAAAAATTAGAGAAAAGGCATAACACTGTAATTCACTTGTAAGGAAAAATGATTATTCAATCCTGGCTGATTTCTTCTCCCACCTAACTTCAAAGTTTTTTTTTTTATTCTGGAAGAAAAATTGTTTTGCTTTGAGTATTTCCTCTTGAACAGACAATTTACTTCAATCAATTTGCAAGTTTCTGCAACACCCTTTGGGTGGGGGGCTTTTGGTTTTGAACAGTGATGCATTATGATCTGATAATCATTATCACTCCTAACAACTGTTATTAACACCAACTCTCTCTCCCTAACCATGAGCTAGTGTTACTGCTGCAATTTCCAACATATATTCATCAACTGTGCATGAATTTCTGATTTTCCTGAGAACTGAATATAGTACTGGACAGCATCAAATGTCATGTGACAGGCAAAAGGGCAAGGGTAAGGGCGCATTTCCCAGCCACGAATGTACAACCAGATAGATGCATGTGTCACATGACACACAATACAGAGAATGCCGTTGGCATCACTGTAGAAGAGCCTTAGGCCAGACGTGTGTTGTGAAGGAGTAGATTCATATGGAAGTTCTGGAAATGGAAAAAGGATGAAAAGTCACTCTGTCTACTTAAAGACCATTGTGAGTATGCTGTGGATATCTATTCATGAAGAATGCTTTTGATAAATGTTTTATGTATCTGCACATGGTTAAGGTTAGCTTAAAGGGACAGGTCATTCTGCTTTACGTGTGCTAACATTGTGAATCAAAAGCTTTTTTCCAGATTTAAAACTTTGAAGTTTATCCACTTAAATGGTGACAGAAGCAGGGTGTCCTGAACACAGACAAGCACAAAAATAAAAACAAACGAAGAGCACCATGTGCAGGTTTCACAGATTTTCCCCCAATTCAATTTATTACCTAAAAAAAATTCTATCACAAGTCACACTGAAATGTATTGCTTGAGAAAAAAAAAATATTTTATATATTTTTATATATAGATATTTGGAAAATGATTTCCATTGTTACAAGGAAAATAAAAAACAGGACATTGCATTACCTGTGGCTGAACTCAAGCCACTCTCTCCCATTAAAACGCACTAAGAAAGGTCACAGTTCAACATTTTGGTTTTATAAATAAATACAGTCACACATGTGCTACACCCGTCTATCAGCTAGAACATTGTAAATTGTATTTTGAATAATTATTTGCAATGGTTGGCAACAAGAACAACTACTATGAGGTGAAAAGAGCACATGATCGCTTTGCCCACAAACCGGTTTGAAAACACCTCTGTCATTTCCTCCTGCTGGGCCTTTCTTTGTCTTTGTATTTTCACTTGGAGGAGACAGGAGGGCAGAGGGAGAATATTCAGAAGATATTGAAAAACCACAATTTGCATTTTAAGTTTGGGGAAATAAGACAGGAGCAAACACTGTAGCCAAGGTGACAGGAAGTGCATGTGATCACATGACCTAATGAGTTACCCCTCCATTTTAGGATTCTGGGTTGCCACCGTAATGCAGTCAACATGAATTTTTTTTTTTTTTTTTAAAAAAATCAGCTGGCTGCTTCTGAACTTGATAGTGGTAGGACAGAGGAGGGATTCCAAAACACAAACTGGTCTTTGACAAAGATGGCAGCCATCTTATGATGACGGTTAAAGATAGGAGACAAATGTTGGATGTTATTAGGATGTCACTTTTAATCCCACTAATCACAAGGGCACAACGCTTAAGGCACTGAAGCCTTCATACAATCATTGGACTCCGCTCCCTAGAAGCACAGAAACCTCAGGATGTCTTAGGTGAGAAGGATTATATCACAGGACACTTGAAAGAAAAACAATGGCTTCTCTTCAACTCCTGTGTCATTTTCATGAAAGATAAGGCCACTTAAGAAGGTGCGGTTAACCTTCCCGTAGGTAATCTCTCACTGCAACACTACTGGTGCGCAATTTCCAGTATTTTCTGACAGAGACTTTTATTGATATATGACTAAAAGAGGTGAACACGTGGAATACAACCAGGTAAGAATTCCACTCCACCCTTGTGCAGGTGTGCTTGGTGACCCCCACTCTTGGGTTTCCACACAGGAGTCTAAATCTGGTTCTCTCAGCTAATCTTCACAGTTCAGGAATGTTCAGCTTGAGCAAGATCAGCGTCCTGTCCTACTGCATTTCTTCTTTGTTACGAAAAATTTGGGAAAAGTCACAATAGTACAAGGCAAGATAATGCTTCATATAACACACGCACACATGCAAACACACGCACGCACACACAGACAGGCCCATATGTTTAACAAATACATGCGCTCCCCCACCCCAACAACCCCCAAACCAGTCTACCATACCCAGATGTTGCTTCTTCTTTTGCTTTTCCTGAGTTCAGGATCATTCACACAATTGCATGCACATATAAATTCACTTTCTTCCAAAAGAAAAAAAAAATACTAATTAGCAGCAGAGTATTTTTTTTTTTAACATTTCTTCCGATATCTAAATATTATGTGTATTTGTATATGGAGACGCTGGCTCCTGACAAACTTTCTAGCTCTTCCCAACGGTCCTGTGGAGGAGTTCCTGGATTCCTATATTTGGCGGAATCTGAAGGTGTAACACAGCAAAAGGATGCAGGTTCGAGAGAAGGCATGAGTTTGATCACAGATCTGAGATCAGCCAGGGGAGTGGTGTAAAATTTACCACAATGGTTTCAAGAGAATCTGGCCTGCCACTTATTGTGCTACACCATCATACACTGTATTACTGGAGTGGAAATAACTGCCGTTTGTGCTATTAAGATTTTAAGTATGAATGACAGTTTTCAAGAATGCCTACACACATAAATTTCTTTCCACCCACAGTGTGTAGCTGACAAGTTAATGTTGGTAATATTCTCTCATTGACACAAGTGAATGGCATGTCTACAAATTTCAGGTTGGAAAGTGATGAGTGAATTAATTGACATATACAATGAATGCCTTGAATTGAATACTAATCTTATTTGTAGATGAGTAAGAACAAAGACATACTTTCTCAAACAGCGGGAAACAAAGCAAAATGGAAAAAAAAATAGATTTTTTATATCTAAATTCACAATTCTACATTTTTTTTTCTAAAGCACTTATTTATTCAGTAATTTTTTCACTGCTGAGGTCGCTGATTTAGCAAATGAAACAAGATCTCAAACATCGTAATGTTCTTCTTTTTTCATACCTTTTTCTCAAGGTTTTCCCTCAAACCACACTGTTCGGGGGGTACAACATTTCAAAAAGTGCAAAGAACACATTTAATCTATTCTTGAGAACCTGAATGCTTTGTGAACATTGCTACATATTAAATTCTTGAAAACAATAATTACAAAAAAAAAAAAAAAAAAAAAAATTTCTTCAGCAATATCCTTAACTGGGATTGATGAGTGAGAGGCCTACAATGCCCACTGTGAGAGTGTCAGGACTGGCCCCAAAGTAGGGTGAAAACTTCAGCACCCCCCCTAAGTACAGTACACAAAGTCCTAAACACAAAGTCCTGTTTGAGTCCAGCATGGATATACAAGAACACAACATATAGCACTGAAGTCCATTATGCTCCATGTCTGAGAGTCAGTACAACGTATGTGGTGCAAGTGGTCTGAGTAATCCATAATTGTGCCTTGTCTTTGCTCCCTCCGAAGTCCAAGCACAAAAACACCCATTTTCTGTTTCCTTAAAAAAGGGGGACAGCGTGATATTTAAGACTCAACAGGGAATCTTGGGGCGACTGTCTGCAACGAAAACGGGATGTTTTTTCACCCTAAAGTCTTCTGCCCCTCCCCCTCTTTGCTAGCCCCCACATTTCCTCTCAGGCTCAGAGGTCAGGGTTCAGGGGTCAAGGGGGTCAGGAGGCCCTTTACGCCATGACGAACTCAGAGTTGATGTCGGCCTTGACGTCGGGCTTCCAGACGGAGTCGTCGTAGTCGAGGTCGAGCGAGGATGCGTCGCTGGACAGACTGCTGTTGCTGTTGCTGCGGCCGGCCTTGCGGTTGGGCAGCCAGGGGTACGGCCCGCGGGCGTCCCGCCGCGCCTTCCTGCGCAGACGCTTCTGCTCCATCAGCAGCTGCAGCCGCTCCACCTTGCACCGCGTCGCCCGGTTCTCCGTCTGCCGCAGACGCTCACCTGCTGCAGGTAAGAGAGAGGATGGGGGGGACAGGTGAGACAGAACATCAGAGAGGATCCTGAAGTGCACTGCAATTAATGAGCCACATCCAAGACACTGGCCCTGATCCAGTATTTGGCCCTCACCTCTGATGAGCGATTCAGGGCAGTAGGGCAGCACATTATGATATAATGTTATAAGGGAACTGAGTCTGTAAATTAGATCTGATTTTATTCCAAGGTGGGGCACTGCCAGGGTACCCTTGAGCAAAGTACTAAATTTGAATTGCTTCAGTAAATATCAGTACTGGACTGATTCAGTAAATTCACAGAAGAGTACACACCATTTATCTCACCAAATCACTCCTGTAAAATATGCAACTTGCCAAGAACACACACACACACACGCACGTACGCGCACACACACACGCACGTACGCACACACACACACGCATGTACGCGCACACACGCACACACGCACACACACGCACGTACGCGCACACACAGTTTTCACAATTTGCCACAACAAGATGAAAAAGATACACTGCCATTTGAAGGAAGGAAGCAACACTCGTATGTGTTTGTCAGTCCACATTAGGTACTAGACTTGACTGAATCCAGGTCATTGTCCAGGAAGCCACTTGTGTAAACTATGCAAAGCGCTGGTTTACTTGGTCAGGGCTGTGGAGACGGGTGCAGCGAAGGGCTCTGGAGCTGATAAAGACCTCAGCAGGGGGCTGTGGACTGTCTGACTGTCTGCAGAGCAGGGAATGGATCAGGCTTTGGGGGGCAGCTCAGGAAGCCGTAAAACGCTGGCTGTGCAGGATGTAAACAGAGGGACTGCTGGCCTTCCCTAACCCCCACCCCCACCCTCCGGGAGAGCTCCCGACCGCCTGGCCCCTCTCAGGCCAGGATTAAAGGAGCAGCCCTGCACATTATCACTTGCTAAGCGTCAGTTTAAACCTCAGAAATATGATCCTGAACTATAATTAACAAATAAGTGCCAGTGTTTGCTTTGTTTCACCCTTCACAGTATATGGAGAAATCAGCATGTGAACTTAATCCAGGTCAGCCTGGAACCAGCCTCTGCCCTTTGCCAAAGGGCCTGGCAGACCCCTCTGTTAATTGCATTAGTCAGAGGGACTGATAGCACATTGCATTGTAAGTGACAATGCTGACTCAGTGTCTCTCTCCAGCCTCCTCCCTCTCTCTCACATTATCATGGGATAAGACAGTATGAGAGCAATGGAGTATCTGCCAGCTGATAGGGCATTTGAGTGCAGGACCCCCCAATCACATACTCAAATTGATTAGTAAATTTAGTAATTAAAATTGATTAAGGCTTAGGTAAATAGCAGCCATTCATCTCCTGGGTGCTGCTGCTTGTATTGGCTAATAACAAAACGCAACAGTGTAGGCTGGGCGACATCACTGAAAGTGAGGCTGGCATTGCTGTTCCCTAATCCAAATCACACCTTGTCATCTTTACCAGCAATGACCGAACCTGTATGCCAGTGGCACACATATGACCTTGAAAATATCCACACCATATAAGGACATGGGCAGTGACTCACTCCACCAACTGACGCATAACACAGAAAGCAAACTAACATGTACGGCCAACAATGCAATTACTCACAAAGATGGTATGTACAAACATGGCATCCAGCCCCTCCTCCTCCTCCACGGAAAAATAAACCTCACACGATTAGAGTACATATGCAACAGATGGAAACGCACATTAAATACACATACATTTTCCGAGCTCAACGTGTCCCTGAAATAAGAGCACCGCGTTCAGCCATACAAAAGTGATGTCTACAGAATGAGAGAAGGGCATTGTTGTACCACTCTCTTCCTGGAAAGGACAGGTATGGCCAGACAACACATGCCTAAAAAGCAGAGCCCAAAAGAGGGGGAAGGGTGAGGCTCCACAAAGCCCCAGAGCTGCCCCAATTTCAGGGACTTGCTGATTCCAACCAATGAGATCGAGGCAAAACGCAAGTCAGAATCAAAAAAAAAAAAAGATAATCATATCATTCACAGCTACTTTGATCTGAGGATGGGAAACCGCCCCTGGCCAAATCGGCCAACTGCAGCTCACATATAGGCCATTCTGTACCAACCCCCCCCACACACACCTAAGAGGGATCCAGACTCTGTCTGCAATGCTATTAATAGTGTGTAGCTGAAGTTCTCTCTCGGCTGGTTCCCTACACATCCCCCTGCCGTAATGAACCTCATTTTCAGGGACAGCACTCGCTGCGGGCGCAGTTTCCATCTGCTGCTGAAAAAACCAGGCAGGGACGTGCTGTGCCGGCTCCGCACAGAGCCAAAATGGTGGTGATTAGGGCGTCGCTGAATTACCTACCCCTATTAAAGCTGTTTACAGTCTGTAACAACAAAATCTGCAGCGAAGAGGTGAGCAGCCGTATGTCACAAAAAAACAACGTTCACATTCAATGCATACGGGCTTAGAAGACATTTGGAGCCACATGCTTCACATTTTCATCACACACACACACACACACACACACACACACACACACACACACAAGGCACTGTATGTGCCAAGGAATGTAACACAGGAGAATGGAGATGTGTTTGTGTGTGTGTGTGTGTGTGTGTGTGTGAGGGGGAGCAAGAACGATGGCAAGGACTCAAAATCAAAGGCTTAAACAGCGTCTTCTGAAAGATGGCAAATAGGATTTCCAAGGCCCTCCAGCAACCTTTTCATCCGTTAAGAATGCGCACAACAGAGAGGGCCATTATATCTGTGTTGCATTAAACAAGTGCCCAAAGTAAAAGGAATCCAAATGCATGACCTGAATACGCCCCCTCCCCCCCACGCCCCCTTCCCAAACTTCTCCCCCTCACCCCTTGCTGCTCACCCTTCCCCTTTTCTTCTTTTCTTCCTGTGGAACCCTCTAGTGACAGAGGGGTGAGGGTCTTCAGGCCAGCTCTTCCCCTCATGGCCTGAGGAGTTCTCCACCTCCCCCAGCCACACTACACAAACAAAAGGCTCAGGAATTCATCTCCTCCCTAAAACCCCTCCCCCTCCCATCCCTCCCTCCCTCTCTCGCTCTCTCTCTCTCTCTCCTCCACTTCCCTTATCTTGGCCTCCCACAGAAAAAAGACAGAAACAGCAGAGCTTGCATCCATCCTTGCAGGCCAGATCACGGAGACTGACGGACGCTGTTATAATCTCCTTCCAGAGCCCTGTATACCAGGCTGGGGGGATGGGGGGGGGTTTGACAGGGCAGAGCGAGCCTGACTTCCCAGCCTCATAACTACAACTAGTAAACTACTTTCTCCACAGTGGTGTTACCGCAGCCTAACTTTAATGATGTTCTCTGCTGATTAACCAGTGGTCAGAAACTACATCTGACTAAACGTAACCCTGTGTAGGCGGGACTCCTGTTTGAAGGGGCTACTCAGAGCTGGAAAACTCTCTGTCAGCGCTTTCTTAATAAAATGAGGACATGCATAACCATTTTTTGGCCTACTGTAAGGAATCAACTTTCAAAGAGCCTATGACAAAAAAAAAGATTCAAGAGGGGTTCCCACACAATCTGTCAGAGGTTGAGTGTATGGAGCAAAGATTATGGTGGAGGAAACCCCATGTGGTACAGAGTCTCCAGAGCACCCTGTCTGTCTGCATCGCCTCCCTGGGTCTGCTTAGCTTCAGCGCAGCCAAAAGCAAAAAAGTAGGCAAGGTGCAACTAAGTGACATCTGCTCTCTCCTGTATCAGAGCTGGGGAGGTTCAGATAAGACACACTCACGCAGCCATGTGGTATCACAGCTCTCTCCACACTGGGCGGGGGGTGGGGGTGTAAGGGTACAGGCGGATTGTCACTCACCGGTCGGCTTACACATGCGGACCTGGCCCTGACACTGCTGTAGAGGGCTGGTGGGGGGCACGGAGGTAGCTTTGGCGACCAGGCCAGTGATCCCGGCGATGCCAGCGGGCGTAGCCGTGGGTGACGGGGGTGGGGATGGGGGGGAGGGGCCTCCCTGTGTCTGGCAGCGCAGCTGGGTGAGGGAAGCGGGCACGCCCTGGTAGTGCCGCGTGGCACTCAGGAGGTCATTTAGGATCTGCAGGATGGTGGTGACGTCCCGTCGGGGCCGGCCGTTCCCGTCCTGGCAGTTCGGGTGTAAAGTGCCTGTGGAAAAGACACAGGCTGTTCAGAACATTCACTAACATCATTCATCAACAGTCCAGAGCCAACATACTCCACTCCTGTCCTGTCCTGAAGGTTCAAGCAGGTGCTGCCTCACCTGAGAAAGTCCCTGAGAAGACCCCGGGGGCGTGGCTGACAAAGCTCTCGATGACAGCGCCGGGTTTTTGGGAGGAGCGGGTGGAGGGGGCGGAGCCAACGCTGGGACTCTGTGTGTGGCAGTTAGCCTATAGGAGAGAGGGAGAGAGACAGTTCTATGGTTACACATGCATGTAAACCTCATTAGGCACAGCTTGCCACAGAAGAAGGGCACAAGGGAGAGTACCAGAGAATAATGACCTCTTTTTCTATAAGCATGCATGTTATTTCCCATGTTATTCCCTCTTCCCTCAGTCCTGTGGATGGGAGAGACCATCACAGCTCAATAATGAAACAGAAGAGTGGGTGCGAAGGCTCACCTCTGAGGAGGGTGAGGGGGGCGGTGTGGTCTGGGCACTGGGGGGCGGATTCGGGTGGAGAAGCCTGTGGGGGTGACACAGAGGCCGGGGCGGGGGACTGCAGCGGGCGACAGAGGGTGGTGGTGGGCAGGCACCAGGGGGCGCCGCTGGAGGTGTGCTGGTGGCAGGAGACAGAGGGACGCGGTGGGCATGGAGAGGGATCCGTACTCGCCCCCCACCGTTTCCGGACACCCCCGGGGCGGACGCGGGCGATAGACCCGCCACGCTGGCCCCGCCCCCGCGAGTGATCAGGTGGCGGTGGTGCAGCTGCTGGCCGCCGGGCTGCTGGGCCGCCAACTGCAGCTGGACGAACATCATATGATCGCCCACACGCAGGGCCAGTGTCAGGGGGGACCGGCCCGACAGGAAGTCACTGACCTGAGAACAGGAAGTGGACAGAGAGAGACAGGGAGAGGGAGGATGGGAGAGAGAAAAAAAAGAGGGAGGAAGAGACAGAAACCCTGGTTAATATGTTTTCTGCTTGTAATCACATTCCTGAATGACAGAAGTCAAAGCTGAAGGCAGATAATGAAAACATATTTTAAACAATCAGCGAGTGGCGCTGAGAGAACACATTTAGAGGAGGAACCAGAGTTATTCCAGGGGTGTCCAATCTTATCTGAGAAGGGTTGCTGCGTGGCTTTGGGTTCAGGCTCTTGCGATCGAGCCTGCCACGAAAACATTAAACCAATCCAACAACCAAGTCCTAGTGTTGTTTTTGCTGAGCTGGAAAAGCCAGCGCCCACACCGGCCCTTCTCAGATAAGATCGGACACCCCTAATTTATTTATTTGGGGCTTTGTGATTAGAGACGTCAGGCTCCAGATCTTAACCCGAGGAACTGGGTTAGAGGACACAGAACAGGGGGCTGGCTTTACCTTGTCACTTGAATATGGTGGACAAATTCATGGTGACGTGATGCTAACTTTATTTCAGTTTTTACCTATTTAACCTCTGCTTAAGCAAGGCTGGGAGACCAGGGTGGGCAAGCAGAACGTTACATGCCAGATAACCCGAAGAGTGCCAGGCTGGCTACACGCTGTCGACACACTCAGCCCAGCGCGCCGGCCCACAGCCCCGCCCCCGGATCAATAATCCCCTGAAGCTCAGAGCACATGGGAGCTGACCCACCGATGACCCCACATGAGGGGCAGGGGTCTGCCTTCCATCGCTCCTCTCCTCTTTCTGTGACCCCCCCCCCTTTTTTTTCTCTCCCTCTCTTCCATTTCTTACACTCTTTCTCTCTCTCTCTCACAAACACATAAGGGATAGCAGCCCTTGAGCAATGGGATGAGGAGTATAGAAATGGGAAATGGAGGAAGTGGAATCTAAAGAAAAGTGACAGAAAGGAAAGAAAGGAAGCTTGAAAAGAAAGTGACGAATCAACCATTCCACTCGAGTACAAAGCACCCTCTGCTGCTACTGGAAACGATCCCTACTTCTGCCCACCTTCTGACTGAACGGCCTGGGGGTTGCAGCATTTGTAGGAAGGAAAGCTGTGATTCCGATCAAGCGCTGATGAGACTGAGTGTGTGAGAGTGTGTGTGAGCGTATGTGAGCATGCATATGTGTGCGGGGGGTGTGCAGGGACTAATGGGGATTTCACTAGTAAATGCCATCATTGAGTCAACACCCGCCGCCCCCATCGCCACATCCCTGAGTGAGAGGTCACAGGAGAGGCAAACGACAGACACGATATTCTGCCCTCTCCTACTGAGCATCATGAGCAAGTGCAGTGGGTTAGCCACATTAGCCATTAACCTCTCAGTGGAGAGTCCCGATCCCCCCCCCTCCCCCTCCCCAGCAACCCCTCATGGTGCAGACATCAGTTATGGAAGCATACTACAAATCCCATCCCCCCCAGACTAAAGCCCCCCAGGGCCCAAACCCACAATCAATGTCTGACTCACACAACGCCCACCACCCATCCACACGCATGTAAAACAAGAGAGCGAGCAAAGAAAGAGAGAGAAGGGTTCAAGGCTACTTTCGATGCCACTATTTCCCACTGCGGTAGAGTCGTGACAAAAGACAATTAATACGTCCCAAAGAAAGCGTGTGACGAAGACGCAGTAGCTAATACGCCGCTGACCTGAACGATGCCAAGCGGAATGCGTTTAACAGGACCATAGCAGAGCTGAGCTCCAGGGTGCCTTCCCTTACCACAACACAGGCCTCTGTACCCCACCCCTGCCAGTGACGCTGGAGGTGGCATGATGTCACAACAGAGCTATACTGCTGACGACACACTCCATGATAGGGGACCCCCCCACCTTTTTTTTTGTCAGGGTCCCCCCCGGCCAACAACTTGTCAGAAATCACTCTTCCGATATAACGGGGACAGGCTAATTTCTTTTCTGTTCCTCCAACTGTCCTAAATAATGTCTACGGCAGGGACAATTGAACCTGTTACCCCTCCCCAAAATTCACACATTGAAATAGGGACCAATGAAAGCCACTCCTAACACTATGAATACGGTTTGCATTGAGTTTATTCATATAACACAGATACAATTAATGGAAGCGGTGGAAGGTGAGGAAAAAAAGAGACTTAAAGATGCCTAATGCTAAATGAAGACTCCTAAAATACATGTAATGAATGGAGGTCAATAATCAACCACTCAGCCATCACAGAGGGGCTTTTTCACCCTCACTGTTGACTTCTCTAAAAGCCAAAATGCTGAGGAAATGGGATCTTAGGAATTAAAGAACTGCACAGCTCATCTATGAATGGTTACCTTTGAATAGGTGCCTGATTCCATCCCGATCACAGGTAGGAGCAGGTGCTAAACGCTTCAGGCCTTTCGGAGCCAAAAATTACCCTCAAGCCATTCCTGTGACAGCAAGACACTTTTTAAGCCTCCAAAAAGTAGCCAGGGTTTGACAGGAAAAGATGCATGGCACAGAGTTCACGGGGAAAAAAAGGAAAGAAGGGCAAAATCCTATTGGCTGCAGGAAGGAAGCATGTGAGCCGTTACTCATCTTGCTCCCGGCTTTGTGGAGTCCCATGGTTCGCCCCGGTGCGTGGATTAGCAGCGGTGGCGGCGGGCGCGTAAGCAGCCAGCGCACGTGGCCATGCGTGGGACCGGGAGGATCAAAGACGAGGTGTTCTGGACACACTGGGAACGAACAGCATCGACCTCCTCCCGCCCACGCGCTCCCCTCCCCTCCCCTCCTCAGAGCGCTCATGAATATCCAGAGTTGAGGTCAGGGGCAGGAGGCGGGGAGCGCCATCTCTGTCCCAGCAGCTCATGATGGGTTTTGCCGCTAATTATTTAATTGGTCCAGTCATTTATCATTTTTAGTTGACCGTCACTTTGGCCACATTTTGAGACAGATACCAACTGACAACTTAAGCTGTCCTTTGTGTCCCTATATCAAATATTTTACTGTGCTGTAATCTGTAAGTGAATTAGCATTGGCACATATAGTGAATAAGCTAATTGAGCTTAGGGTGACTAGCAGAAACCGACACCTGCTCACACACCAGTTCTCGAAAACAGACTCGCCTGCTTCCAGCTCAGAAAAAAAAAAAAAAAGCGCCGGTTTCAAATGGCAAAAGGCCCACAAAGTGGGGGTAGCTCGCCGCGCACATTTCCAGGGTGCATCAGGCCATAAGTGCAATGCGTCACCCCTCAGAGAGAAAGGGGAGAAGCGCGCCCACCGCGGCTCGCCGCTGCACCGAGCAAACTGGGCCTGTGGCCGCCTTTGTGAATCAATGAGCTTCTCCAGTTTAGTGAATGAGTCATCAGACAACAGCTGTGTGTGTTGGGGGGGGGCATGGGGGGTGGGGAGTGGGGGTGAGTTTAACAGTGGATTAAGGATGTCTGTTTCCTCATCCATGCCTGTTTGTTTGCTTTACAGCAGGTGGGGTATTTTTCATTCTTTCATTTTCTTTCATAGATACGGGTTGGAGGGGGGCATTCTTGGGTCTGGGACAAAGGAAGAGCTGGAGGACTGAACAGAACAGAAAAACGTGTGAAAAGGCACCAGAGGCCTGACTCTGCCTTATAAATCCACAAGAACAAGCGAAAGACTCAACAGGAGAACACAAGAGTCATTGAAACATCGCATCCTCTCTCCACTCAGATTTGGACAGCCAACCAGCACACAGGCAAGTGCACGCATGTTACAACAAAATCAAACCTCCCACAACATTATTTTGTGGAGCTGCTGGCTTCACAAAGCCTGCAGGCACAACATGGTCCCAGGCTGGGATTGGAGAATGTGTCAGGGCACCAAAAATGGATTAGAGCTGTAATTATCTGAATTCCTCAATCAAAATAAAAGCTCTGTCCGTTTTGGGGTCATGGCACCTCACTCACCCATCTTGGATGCTACTCAAGGTGCTGTGCCTCACTCTGCCCACTTACTGTGGGATCTGTGACAGCGTCTCTCAGCCTGAACACAGTGAGTGGATCTCATCCACACGTCTCCTGCCTTTATCACTCAAAGCCCTGCACCAACTGACAACTTTGTGACTGACACAGGAACTGACACTTTATGTTTAAATATTTTTTACAATACTGAGGAAAAATTGATCTGAGAGTGATGGTATACACATACTGTTAACCATTTTTAAAAAACATTCTGCCACTCAACAAGATGCCAAAGGAGAACGAAGCAAAGACTGCACACAAGGATGGTAGGTGGTCTTGCGTGATTCAAGCTGCACCTTGCACGAGAGGCTGTGCAGGTGTGGCCGTTAGGGTGTGGCTGTTAGTTACCACGGAGACCACTCTGCACTGGGTGTTTGTCGAGGTAGATTCAGCCCACCACTGCAGAACAAAGCAGCCAGATCACGTTAATGGATGGCGACAACCCCCAGGATCTTACCTGTCAGGAAGCAATAAGCAGTGTTGGCGGGCGAGGTGAGCAATTTGATTGGTTGCTGTCGGACACACTGAAGAGCTTGTCAGCACATTGTTTGAGTTACTTTAAGATTCTATGGGTCAGTTTGTTTCCAGAACAGTGTCACGCACATGTGCGTGCGCACACACACGCACGCACACACACAGTTCTTGCATCTCCCCACCTCTCCAGTGCATCCTAACAACATAATTATTATTTGTTATGCAACAGTATTTTTTTTGTGCTCATTCATAATAGGTCTGGTCCCTTTGGTGAGTCACCAGGAAGTGCAATCACAAACCTCAAGACCAGACAAAGCAGTACATTCCCCACGGTGGTGCCTGGCACTTGACACCTGACTCCTGTCTGTCACTCCCCTGTACTGTTAGCTGTTCACTGTGAGTGGGCATGTCACATCAAACAATGGGCAATCCATGGGAACAATGCCTTTTGTTTGCTGACTGCATTTAGCTAAACCCCTTTCCTCTGTGCACCCCCAAGCCTCACCATGGAAACAGCAGGCACATGGTGCACTGGAGCTTGGGGGTGTTTGGGGCAATGAAGACATGCTTCCTGTCCACCCCCTTCCCCAAATACAAACACACACACACACACACACACACGAACGATCAACTGTTGTCACTGGCTGTGCGGTGTAGATCACACAAAAAAGACAGCACTTCCAGGTTAAAAATATCTTCAGGAAATCAGACACAAGGGTAACACAAACCCGCAGTGTTAAAGCGCCTGCTGGAAAACACAGTTTCCTGGTGTCTTACCCTCTGAGGGTAAAAGGAACTGCCAGGGCCTTAGAGTATGCTGACTCTCCTGCTCTTGTGTTCCATGGCCTTCCTTTACTGTCCACAAACTGGAGAGAGATGCCTCCCTTCCATACAACTCTTTTGTAATTACAAAATTACTAATTTAAAAAAAAACAGCAGTCTGTCTTCAGTTTTACTGTGCAAGGAGAGAAACACATATCCAGAGATTGGCAGGCATGCCATCCTATAAGTCCCATGGCATTAATCCATAAAACTCAATAGAAATGACAAACCCAGAATATACATTTTGTATATATGTAATATATAATGTGTGCAACATATTCTTGTAGTACAGGTAATAACAGTACACACATATCCTACATAAGCACACAATGATAACAAGGAGGGCTCTCAGTTGTGTGCACTGCATCACGATGAAATACAACGGGCGAGTTTTTGCTTGTGAACGCAATAATGTTCACATCAGTGTAAACAGAGTTAGAAATTGGTACACAGAGTTTTCTGAATCGAGATCAGCCTGAACTTGCGTGGTGCGTTGCAGGGCTCGTTGCGTAGAGAGGATGTGAAGGAGTGCGCACTGCTAGGTTAAAATAAGAAACGCGCGCGGTTTGCCTGTGTGAACCTTTCTTGGAAATCCTCCCAATCTGCTCGGCCGTCTCTCGCTGCAGCTCGACCGCACACACGCGCAACGCGGGGGCGGATTTCACAGAGGACGCTTGGAATGACGCACATGCTGGGCGGGGCTCGCCCGGGCTTGCCTCACCTCGCGCTTTGCTCGCAGACGTTGCCAGGGGAGACCGGAGAGGAGCTGATTTAAAACATGCAGACCCCCCCACCCCCCTCCATGCTGCTTTTAATGAAGCAGGAGATAGGAGCCGCGGGAGCAGCTCACAGTGCCTCCTGCTCACCCGGCCCTCTTAATGCTCATTCACTACCCCCCTCCTCCAACCCCTTTTCCTCACATGCAAATCTAACAGACGCACTTAGCCTAGCGACAGCATGACCTCGACGGCTCCCAGGCGTCGAAACACCACAGGCCTGAGCGTGAACAAACATACACTAAAGCCTTAACCAAATTAAAGGGCAGGGTCAAATTACCACTGGTGTAAATGTTTAAAACAGTGCCCTCTGCACACACTGGCCAGCAGCGCTCCCAACCAGAGACAACCACACAATCTATGCGCCAACCTGGCCATAGCCCATGGAAATAAGCAGCGAACTAGACAAAGCATTCAAACTAAAACTGTTTACCATGAACAAAAAATGTAAAAAAAAAAAAAGAATTCGGCTCTTACCTGAGTTTCTGTCAAACTCTCCAAGGCCTGCATTATGGACTGTTCTGGTCTAGCTGCGTGAGACTTAAAAGAGAAGAAAAAAATAAATAAAATTAAATAAACTGATTTACATGTCTTCCAAATCACCATGATTGGGAGTAAATCTGCCAGCAAATTCTCACCTTGAAGCAGTGATATAAGAAGAAAAATCAGGTCACATTTCTAAATGTAAAATTTAACAAAAGCTCAACGCTGAACAAGATGAATGAAGCAATGAAAAGTGTGTTATGGTGAAAACGTTTTCACAGCATGCATATCCAGTAAGCAATAAGCTTTCTAAGCATTATTTAAGGGCATCTTTGTAACAGTGATGAGTAAGACCTTTTGGAAACAGCGTAAAATATATAGGTTGTAAAACTGCTGGATCCTCTTCTGCTCCCAATCATGCGGAGTTTGGCTATCATTCACTCGTGTCTCATTTCTGTGGATTTCCCAAGGGTGGGGCGGAGGACTCACCATTAAGCCTGTTTCTACTGTCGGTACAAGTGTTAGCTTGCTCCCATCAGCGATCCCAAACTCTTGGAGTTTTCCTGAAGTTAAGGGCCTGGAGGAAAGGACAAAAAAAAAAAAACAATTCATATGTCTTTCTATACTAAAAAGACAGCAATAATTCTTTTTCCACTTAAAATAAAAAGGGGAGACAAAGAAGGAATGCATGACGGGGGGCACACATCTAAGGAAATTCAATTTCCTTTCATGAAAAACACCTGCTCTTCCGTGTTATTAATGTACAGCTTAGCTTTAAAGCAGGCAGGGGGACATACAGTTATATGTGAGAATGTTCCACACAATCGCAAGAGCCGCCATTGTATGACTATAGCCTGCTTTGGCTCTTTGACCTTCAGTCATACAAGTCAATGAACATTTCAAAAGGGAAGCCAAGCCAAGCCAAGTGCAATAAATAAGAGAGCCAAAACGATTAGCACATGACCAAAATTTAGGAACACAATGTCCGAATAACCCAGCGATGTCACTGCACCGACACGGGGGTCTTTTAAAAAGACAGCAATGACCTTTTGGACTATAAGCATTAACGCATACGGAATTAATTAGGCAACAATATTGTGTAGATTTGAAGCTCATCTTTTTCCTTACTAAACTCAGGTAACAGATACCAACATGAGTATATGTTTAACCTGTGATTGTGTGGTCCTGAAAACAGCCTGTAGCATGTTACATGTATGCATTACTCTAAATTCGAGTACTGTAAGTTACAACTGGGTTCTGTTTGAAACACTTGGAACTTGAGAAGTTTAAAAACAGGATCCAATCAAAGAAAAGTAAATGTGTTCTATAAGAGACCATGCAGAGACCATGAACCATATGAATGCAGTAAGTCCAATTATGCATTCAAAGTTCAATGCAATTACAATGTTACTGCATTGATGTGTTAAATTCAAGAGACACACAGTCTCGTGCCATCTCCATTTAGTGCTGGGCATCTCTAAGCTACTCTGTTATACTTATGAGAGGTATCCCAATAGAGGAGTCTCAAAAGGCCTCAGATACGGTCATTTGGTGGTATGCTAAAATAAATTGCGATGGCAATATCAGCATTAATTGAAATGAGCAGATTTACAAGCACAAAACCAAATGTTTCATAGCTTGGGGTGACTACATGAGCATCCACAGTACTGTAAAGTGTGCCCA
Organism: Albula goreensis; assembly: GCA_022829145.1. NCBI lineage: Eukaryota > Metazoa > Chordata > Actinopteri > Albuliformes > Albulidae > Albula > Albula goreensis. The sequence goes on along the minus strand of CM040764.1, from coordinate 18,664,007 downwards.
AGGGGAGGCACATTCTGACTGGCGTCGCTGTCTTCTTCAGCTGATGCCATGGTTTAAAGGGAGCCGCGGTCTGATGGAACACCTGCTGCAGTTGCGTCACCAGTTTTGATATTAGTGTTATGTGCTCGCAAAAACCAGTCCGGCTGCAGAGCGCTTTGCCAGGTTACAGGAGCATGTTCTACCGACTGAAATGAGTATTTCACCAGTTTACCTGGGTACACGCTACTTATAGTTGAGCTTTTTGAAAATAAAATGCAGCTTGCATTGTGTTATTAAGATGAAATATCATTCACTATGTTACGCACTGTTTCGATGCGGGCAAGGCCAGGAAGTGAACGGCGACGTATTCCCCAGTAGATTAACACACCCCTACCTCCAAATGAACAAAGGGAACAAGGCATTTCCAGAAGCCAGAGGAGAGGAAGACGGCATTTTAATTTTTATAAAGTGGTTGCTATGTATGCCTAAAGATTGTGTGAGTCCATATTTGAACGATTTCAGTGTGGACCTCTACTGAAACAAAACAACGTGACAGCTGCTCCTGTCTTTAAACAAAGAAACCGCTGTCCACCATGTAGTGGTTCTCGGTTAAAGAGTATCAAGATTATTTGGAAAGCAGTATCCAAAAAAAGGAACGTACCCGCATGAGTATAAATATTAGGCATCACCTAATTCCATCTGACAACCATATAACATCAGGTAGCTAGCTAACAACCTATCCACACTGTGTCCCAAACGGTCCCGCATTAAATGCGTAGGAGTATTATTATTAGAAAGCACCAAAGTACTCTGGAGACGGTCCTCACGCCAAGCATATGAACCGTGCAACTGTGACTCGCGATTACCCAGAAAACTTAAGTGAAACAAAAATATGGCATAAAGTTTCTGCAGCCCATGCATGTCTTTCGGAAGGGGTAAAGAGCTTTTGCCTCGCCCCCGTTTAACCTTCCCTTCACCCCCACCCCCTCCTCGCGAAAATGGAATGCAGCATAACTGACGCCCGCACCCTCTCCCTGCGAAAGCGTCCAAAGACATCAGTCTTGACGAAAGACAAATAATCTTCTTTTAAAGTCTTATTAGAGAGGGGGTGGTCATGCGAACAACGGGAACTCTAAAACACCAGACTATTCCAACCAGCCAGCTAGGTTAACCCATCACGTCTCCCGGTCAACCCGAATAATGTCAGTCAAGAGCAATAACGTTTACAAACGTTAATTGAACAATTAAATATCTTGGAAAGAAGTAAAATTGTACAAGACTCAGCAAAAGCCTAAACTGACGGCTCGCCAAAACAGCCACGCCGCGTAAAATAATTTGATCCCATTTTATCTTAAAAACATTGTTATGATATATCTTTTTATGTTTTAACATTTGTATAAATTGTGTATTGCTACTGCAGATTACAGAATATCTTACGATCTTGGTGAGCCAGCGAAGGTCTTCTCTATGAATTAGATTGTGTTGTACGTGGTGCATAAAGGTGGAAACATAGTGACAAAGTGTCTGTGAATTGCTGTCAGTGGATACTCACGTTTCCTTGTGTAGCAAAGCAAGTCTTTCTTTGGGCACTCGGAGCCTTTGCGAAAGTCTTCTTTTTAGCCCTTCCACCGTCTCGTCCAGTGGCAGGGAGAGCTCGAAACGGGTGCCGGTTGTAGAGTGGATGTACAAATTCATGGAGGGCTCGCTAGGGACGACTTCGCAGGACGCAGCTCCACGGCCGGTACAGCTCCGAGCACTGGGATGTTGGTCCATTCGACGATGGGTCTGCTTTCAAAGAGACAGGTTTCAACTAATGTGGGGTTGGAATGTCACTGAATCTGCGTGCCGTTCGTTTCTGGAAGAAACCACGAACAATGAAGCAGCTTCAGTTAAACAGCTATCTAACTAGTTCAATCCAAAATGACAAAGCTTGCTTTATTGGTTTCTTAGAAACCAGAGGTCCCACATCCGATGCCTCTTGTCAAAACAGACGATGAATTTTCCGTTGTCTTTTCTTCTTAAGTATTTCCCAAGTTCGATCAAGTCCAGTTTTTATTAATATTTTGTAATTATTCTGCAGTTAACGTTACCTCTGACAATTATGAGTTTGCGAGCCCACGTTCAAACAAAATATTTCCGTTTCCAGTGCTAGCCACAAAGCAACGTAGCTAACGTTAGTCAAAAGGATCACTGACAGCATACAGCTGGCTCACTATTGCAGTAACAATAGAATTACTAAAACTAAAGAATCATGCAACATCATCCGATTGACACTACAAGCGGGCAATGCCAAACAACAGTGACGTCCTATATTCCGTATCCATGCTCAGCTCTATGTATAAACTGCGAGGGGAGAAGGAACGTTGCAAAGCCTACCTCTTCGGGGCAGCGATAAGACACGCCCACACCCTACCCATTCTGACCTACCAGCAGTGCCGAGTGAGGAAATTATTAGCATTGGCCAATAAGCGACGTGGTGAAGCAACCCACGTGGCGAAAAAGTTCTGCCCAGTTCTTTCACCCACACCATCTTTGTCAGAGGACCCAATCAACGCAAGGGACGGAAGCTTCACACGCCAAGCTCCTGCCTACCCTTGGTCATTCATAATGTATTGGAAGCACGCAGAATGCCCAGGGATAATCTGGCTAATAGCCTTTGGGGTTTTCATTCATCATTTAAAAAAATAGGCTACATTACAGGTATGGGAAGGGAGAAATGCATTACGCCTTATGCTTGGAATGTAATTATTCATTGGCTTGACTGTCCGATTCTAGATTCGACCACTTGAAAGGGAAGCAACGCATAACACGTTGGTCTAGCTGTCTGATCATTTGCTGTTAAGTCCACTGTGGTTCCAAGCAATGTAACTATGTTCTTCATTACAGAAGTCAAACAACGGAAGTAACAGATGCTGTTGGTGAACAAGACTCTTAGTGCGAACACAAATGGGATTAGGCTATTTGAGAAACCACGCTCCAACAGTATTTTTATGAACAAGTGAATAACGAATAAATGTCACAGCTAGTAAACTTGCTAACATGAAATGGGAAGACATGCTATCTCATTTATGAAATTAATTCTGGTTTTCAGTTGATGTTTACATTGTTTGATTGTACTGTATTAATAAAACTCATAATTAAAATCAATTACTTGCACGGTTCACAACCCAAAACTCAATCAAAACCATGCTCGCTGACAGCAGTTGGTCAGATTTCAGCTCTTGCACTTCCAAGGTCATTTTGCCCTCTGCTGGTTAAAGTATATATTGCAGTGAAATATTACCTCTCCACTGAAACTGAAACCGAAGACAGTGCTGTGATGCCATACCTTCTGGCTGACCGGGACGACAGTTATGTACGTTATGTCAACGTACTTTAAAAAATGAATGAGTCAAAAAACATTTTAAAGCATTGCTACCATTAATCTTGGCAAACATATCAGCAAATGATACGATAGCCTACATCAGCTGACGAATAAAACGTAAATGCCACCGATTCTATGCCATTTCTATTAGGATGAGGCCATCTTATATGGTAACGGACGTTAAGGATTATGTATAAATCACCAGGACAGATCATGTCCAATCTTACGGAACGTGCAGTTAACAGTCTAGACAAACTGACTACTGAATAACGCATTGTTGGGAAAACGCACCTGTGTTCAAGATTTAAGCAATATCTCCAGTACCAGTTCTGAACTGAAAAACGTGAAGAAGCACACCTCCTTCCCTCTATACCACGGTTCCCTACGCAATAATTGCCCTACACTGTTACCCAAAACATGGGTTATGCCTCTCTTAAGGCTATTGTTTCCCTAGTTAGGACATTATAGACTTCAGGCCAGGGCGAAGTCGCTGTCACAAAATGACTAAGAGGACTCACAGAGCTCAGACTGTGTCATCCCAAGGGCTGCACTTTGTGACCATACAATTAATCACACAGTGCCTTTATGCGTCACAATTTGAGTATTTTCTCTCTCACCACAATTACCAGGCACAGCAAAATCATGAGATTACCCGAAATTAAGCATGCTGGTGCCAAGAAGTTCCATGAAAATGTACAGTACAGGAGCACAAGACAGGGATTTCTTGACATGTGCTAGGTAACAGGTTTAAAAATGACAAATACTCCGTTGTCATGGAGTCACTTCTTAATTTCAAGTGTGCCACGCAACCGCTAACTATTCCTTTAATGCCTGCAGCCACTCACTTGAAATGCTGTGCTGATTTTACCACATAATCACTGCTCATGTATCTCCGTAGACTTACATAGATCGCCTAGGTGTTTTGGCCACGGCAAACTTCTTGAAAACCGACAAGCATTCTGTTCCCCATGCATAGCCCGGTAAACAACAAACATCCTCTCATACACTTCCATGAAGCTGTGTCCGTCTTTAGCCTTTGAAATGCCTTTAGCCGACAATATTATTTTTATACTTTTCAGTAAATTATCTTAATGTTTAGCCAATGAGGTATAGACTTAGCAAACTTTGTAATTAGATGACGAATTAAGTAAGGCAAAAACATTCCATGACAATGAAGTACAACTTACCAGTTATTGTGTGAACCGTTTTTCCAAAACAGGCGATTGCAATTCCCGATAAAAGTCCAACGTTTAGGACGGTGAATTCCAATGTAAGCAATGGTCAGTGATTACCAGCAAAGCAAGTAAATCCACAAAGTATTTGAATACACACAGAGAGTAAGCAAATTATTTATTTATTGTACCACAGCTGGAAACGTTTCAACCAAGCATGTATTTGTACTCCGTGTGCGCACCACTGTGAAATCCAAAAAGGCTAATGTCCAAGAGGTGGCAGGTTTAATGTAATGTATCGCGGAGACGTTTCCTACGTTAAGAGCTCAACCTCAAAGTGCAACACCTCTTAACTGCTGCTGTCTGGATCTGGGTGGAGATTTTTGTGATTGCGATGTCAGCATGTCATTTAAGGAAGCGGATTCCTCTGGCTGAACTCAAGTTCCTGTCCACGGACTCGCGTGGAAGGAATTTTGTATGCGTAACACACTCATTCCTTGGCTTGGAGATACGGGGGTTATGAAGATCAGAAACGCTTTTAGATTCGTATACATAAATAGCACGGATGTTTTTTCGATGGTCGTTTATCATTGTGCCTTTGTTGCCCACGAAGCAGGAGACCTGAGTTAAAAGATTGATCAGCGACTCATCAAATGTAAACTATATTTCAAGAACATAAATAAGAGAATGGAATGGGACAAATTAATAACGATTAGCACTTACTGTTTTTGAGGGTATTCCAGCTGAATTATGATGCAACATACACCGCATATTGCATCCAACTTGCAAAAAATAAGCACTTTAAATTAATGCATTAATAAATTACTGTGCCAACAGATAATAAATTACCTTTATTTGAACTGACGTACAGATCTGCTCTGTGCACTGATACGTGCTCCTTGTCTATGAGACATCCTGCCCCCTAGAACGACCTTAAAGACACAAAGGCAAAGCATGCAGTTGAAGCAGCAGTGTAACCTTTCATGACGCCAGAATAAAATGAAACAAGAATGGAAAAATAAATCACGAAGCAGTTGGTGCGGCGAATGCGAAGCATCTACACTTATCTGAAGGACACGGGAGCACGTACAATCAAACAAAACAATCTACCTGACTTTTTCCGTTTCAACAAGACAGAAGGCTATTGCAAATACTTCTACAGCCTTTAGCTAGTGTTACTAGACGACATGTGATTCTACTGGGTACACAATGTCTGTCTGACAACCTTTCGTTGGATATGTGACCAAGCAGGAACCAGTAAAATGTACCATTATGTATTGTTTTTTACCAATAATTTTATTTATTAATATTTCAGAAGTGCTACAATATTTTTAACAACTCTGCCCATGTTTTGATGCGGTGGTAAACATTGAAAACACTGGAACTTTTACACTATAACGTCTCGTACAAAACCTGGCAGCAGTAAGAGACGGGAAGAGTGAAAGAGAATAATGAATGAATTAATGAATAAATGAAGGAATGAATGAAAACAGAGATATCAGTATTTTTTTGGAAACAGGTAGATAAAATGATCTACTAAATTGTTCCTTGAACATTAGATAAAATATGTTATATAGCTGCAGTTAATTGTGTTCAATAGTGCCTGATAGTTAGAAACAAAAAGTGGACACCAAACACTTGAATCACTAATAAATTTATTGTAGTTATGTTCGCATTCTCCTTAAAAAAACTTGGGTAATAGAAAGGCCTCCGGTTCTCCCAGCGGTGTTTCTTGCATCACATTTTCCGTTGTCTGAGGTTCATGACCTGGAGCCGATCAGTCTTGCCGTGAGAGAAAGAAAATAGCCGGATCCCGCTGTCACATTGCCCTTTGAAAAAATGTCAAGCTCATCAGCGGCCCCGCGAGGTTCAACAGTTGCGAACGCAACGTTCTCTCCTCAGGAAGGCATGCGTTTGTGTGTCCTGTCAGCTGAGCCCCTAACGGCTACGGCCGCCCTGAGTCATTCCGCACTCTGCTGTCCAGATGAGTCGCCTTATGCTTGCATATGTGCCAGCCGGAAAATCGTGACCCATGACAAACAGTGGCTCCATGCTTGCTCATCATTTTCTTTTCTTTAAATATAAAAAAACAAGAAATACTGTGATCCCCTGGTTTTGCAGTGTGTTTTTTTAAATTGCTACATGAATCTCGCTCAGCTATTCCCACTTCCCGTGTGCTGACACACTTTCCTGCTCATGGTTCACTCACCTGACTGCATAAGAGCCCACTCCCAATGTGCTATCTGTGCTTGCAAAGCTCCACAGCTGTAGACTGTGTGTGTGTATGTGTGTGTGTGTATCTATACATATGTGGGTTGGGGGAGTTTGTAGGGGTGTGAAGTTTCTAGTCTCAGTGCGTTTCAATTGATAATCTGTTTCCACCATCAAACAATGTTCTGAAAATAGTTGAGGTTATTTTTGGCTGACTCTCATTCAGCTGGGACCTGCTAGTGCGAGAGTACACTACACTCCTGTATGAGCAACGGGGCAATAAGTGAGGTGTCCAATGTGTCCTCTTTTCACAAGACTGGAAATGATTCAGTGTGCCCTGGTGTGTGTGTGAGAGACTCAGGTAAATTGCAGCATGGGTGGAGTAGTGAGGGGTGGTGTGTGTGTGTGTGTGGGGGAGGGGGCTGACTGAAGCACCTATGGATCCGCCGTCTGCTGACTGCATTCCAGGCAAACACAGTCATCAGCCCCGCCTCTCCCTTTATGTGTGACAAAGAGTGACTTCTTTAGTGAGCTGTCAGTAGCTCGGCAATGTTTTTCAGAGATCACATCCTGCTGAGTCACCAACGCGAGTGGATCACACAAGCACGTGCACACACAAGGACACACACACACACACACACACACACACACACACACAATCATCCTGATGCACATGGTAGCAGGAGTGTGCCATGTGTTTTATCACAACTGAAAATGATGGTCACTAATGAAACATCAAGACTCCTATAAATCACTATTGTGAGAGTGGAAATGTTCCTGCCCACATTCAACCTCATCTCCCATCCCCCCCATGGAAAAACAGACAAAACCCGCCCGCACATACTCACAAACCAGAAACCAGACTCATTTATCCATGGGGTGTCAAACTTGAGTCCTGGTAGGCAGCAGATTTTTCGACCTTTGTGGCTTTCGTTCAACCAGTTACCATTTAGAATTGTGGAGGCAAGGGGTGTGGATTCTTTTGGCAATTGAGGACTTAAATCTATTACCTCACACACACCAGCAAGCAGCAGATACTGTAACCCTCCAAACAGTAGTCTGACACCCCTGATTGACCCCACACTGTGGCCCCCAAATTGCTGCCAGCTAATGAATGCATCACTGATAAGCTTACCATGCATATGACTGCATAACATAAACAGTCATGTATTATAGTACATATTTCATTAATTCACTTATACTTCATACAACAATAATAATAATAGTGCCAAATGTGCTCTCTGGCATTTAAAAAGTAACCAAAATTAAAATCTCAAGTTAAATGTGGTGAATTGTATTTTTTTTTTTAACAGTTGCTGAAGAAATGCAGTTCCATTGGTTGGTTCCATGGCTTGTATCAAAAGCCACTGAAGACTGGGACTGCCAAGAGCACCCACAAGCATGTTCCCAGGTTATTCTGACACTGCGCTGACAGGCCTCACTGTTTGCTGACCAACTCACTGTGTGAGACTCACAGCCTTTCTGCCAAGAAGCAGGATCCTTCAGAGAATAAACCCCCAAGGTGCCGCCGTGCTTTATGGGTACATCTGCATTGTGTGAAACCAGAAATGATGAAAGGTTTAGAGCTGTCAGGAGAACAGGACCGTAATAAAGTGAGGGAGTGGCTGCTATAAATCCAGCTATGCCTTTCTATTAATAACCTCTCATAACAGGTTACCTCTCTGAACAATAACCCAGGGTAGCAAAGAACAGAATACCCCTTCACGCAGTACACGTATTAAAATATAAGAACGAATGTAAATTATTAATCATTATCAAACATACTAACAATAATTGACATCTTTAAGGTCCTTAATCAGTAAGTGGACCTTAGACTATAGCAGAGCTCATATAGCAAAGCACATATCAGGATTGTATAGCTCATAGAGCCTGGCTGTTTTGTCCATTGTAAAATCCACATCCTGCAGAGGTGCTTTGCAGCACACCCAAGCCTGTGAAAAGGCCATGGTGGAAACTGGCATGGCCCAGTGCCAAGCTATGCTTTAGTTTGCCATTTTGCAGGTTTCACAGTAATTAATTGCCATGTGAGTAACCATTCACAGGTGTTCAGGGGGTGGAAGGTGACAAAAGAGCTAGTAAATTGGGGAAGGGAAAGAGGTTATGTCTCTGAGCTGGAGTCTGTTCTCCCTTCCCCTACCTAGAAACCGAGAATGTGATAATAATAAAGTCTTTTTAAAAATGAAACTAAATCAACAGTTTAGTGCCTCTGTACCTCAGTGATACACACCCACATATGTAGACATGCTTGCACATTCACTCACACCTCACACACGTGCATAAACGTATATCTACATTCATACAAGCGACCCACACATATGAAAGACTTCCTCCTTTGCCCTCCCTGCTGAGAGTTCCACTATTTGTGGGCCTTGTGGGTCTTTTTCTCTTTTTCGTGTCTGATTCTGTGCATTCAAACAGACCAGGGTGAGGGTCCCTCCCACAGCCGGGACACAGACCGGATCCCCACTTTCAGCCCTGGCTGACCGCACAGATGTCATACTCCACGCAGAGGGTTACTCTAACTAGCCCCCGGCCCCTTGCCCAGGCCTCGCCAAGTACAGCGGGTCGTTCGGTTTAATCTCTGACGTAGGCTGTGCCCTCCTATCAGGCGCTAAAAATAGCATGCACTCCTCCATGGTGACGTCATTAATTCCCACACTGTAACCACATCCTCTCTCCTTCCTAATCTCTCCCCCCCAACTCACTCCCACCCTCCACCTGCCTCTCTCCCTACAGCTTTGCCAGTACCTTTGTACCTCTGTTGTTTCCTGGTAGCAGCCTGATGAGTGTTCTTCTGTGTGCGTGTGTGTGTGTGTGTGTGTGTGTGTGTCTGTGTGGACTGTGTGTGGACTGTGTATAAGTGTGCATACACTACATCTGTGACTCTGGTGCAAGACAACATGTGTGCATGTATGTGTGTGTGTATGTGTGTGTGTGCAGGCGCATATATCACCTCCGAGGATACACCACTGTTTATCCCCCTCACTCTGCCTGTGCCAAACGCCACCTCCATTTCCTGCACTGTTAGATTCTGGGAAATGCCGCCTACGATATCCCAACAGTCAGTATATCACAGTAACCTATGGCATAAGGGCATTTGAACTGCAGTGACACGAGAGATTACATAAAGGTAATATTAACTGTTGTTCAAGCAAATCTGTTCCATACAACAATCGACAATCCAACCTTCCCACAGTTTCCTTGATAAAATGTGACTTATTTTAAATTTTCCTAATCAATCTCTCTTAAGACACTAAACATCATGGGGCTCCATCACCTTGGTTTGAGACAATTGCTCTACATGTTTTTAATGCAACACATCCCATGACAATATTATTTCAAAGAATATTACAATTATGCATCATAAACCCAACCAACAGATAGTATTCATAGTCCACACACACACACACACACACACACACACACACACACACACACACACACACACACACACACACACACACACACACACACACACACACACACAAGCCAAAATACAGTTACACAAACAATTAACTGTGGATTCAGTCACCAACCTACAAAGCCCTCCCCCCCGACCCATTGCTCCCCCTGTACACAGAGTTAACAGAGCATTCACTGTAACTGTCACTCCTCATTCCCTTCCCACCCAACACACACACACACACACACACTTGTCACTCTGCTGTAGAAGAGACCAGAGAGAACACATGTTGCAAAAGCCCATTTCACCACAAACCCTCGTCAGTTCCCTTCCTCTCCCCTGTTCAGTATCTGTGACACACAGAGCTGCACAGAGGCTGTGGGAACTGGAAACCATCTCAGCCTCTGTGTGACTGCTGAGTGTTTGCACACACATGTTAGTATGGACAATGTGTGACTGTGTGTGCATGTCAATGTTTACAAGTATAGTATGTGTGTGTGTGCGTGTCTACATGTTAGTGTATTGAGTGTATGTGTGAGCGTTTGTATGTACAGTGTGAAAGCATGTGTGTTTTTCACATGTACATGAGTGTGTGTGTGTGTGTGTGTGTGTGTGTGTGTGTGTGTGTGTGTGTGTGTTTGTGTGAGGGTGTGGGGGTCAGCTTTGGGGAAAGTATCGGGGGTGCTGGAGCCAGGTCTGTTTTTTTTCTCATGCGTTTCCTCTTCCCTCTTCTCCTGGGTCAGTCAGGGGCATGAACCCACCCAGACCACCTACAGAGGCTGTGAACATGTCTGGGCCCAGCTGTCGACTTACGAGCTCCCAGTGGCACAGGTCAGCACCGCAGCTAGCAGAAGGCTTGTTTTAAAGTAGACAACTGCGCTAAGAGCACCCCCATAACGACCCCACCCTGAGCCATTCACACGAGAGTAACGATGACTCAGACCTCCGGTTGCCCCAGGCACCTGTGCCAGCTGTTCCTCTCCCCACACAAGGGACTGGTCAGGTGTTTTCACGCTCTCTGTGGAAAAAAAGCGGCGGAGAGGCCCCACACAGTCCCACACACGCCTTACCCAGCTCAACTCTCTGTGAAACAGCCTCGTGGCACATTTTCCTACCGCTACAGATCCCCTGTGGAAAACCCTGACCAGAAAGCCACAGATACAGGAGGGGGGAGAGGTGGAGGACTGAATGACTGTGAGACCTTTGTGGTGATAGAGGTGGAGGAGGTGATGGAGATGAGAGGGGTGGTGGTGGTGGTGGGGGAGGTGGGGGTGGTAAAGTGAGAGTGCCTCTCACCACAACGATAAAAAAACAAAAGAGACATTCTTTAGATTTGAATTGCAAGCATTCTTTTTCTTATTTTTCCTCCAAAAATACAAGAACTCTTGTTTGGCAGTGTCTGCCCGTGCCCTTTATCACCATGGTTAGATAAGCACGGCCTCTCCCAGGACTTTGTGGCCTGCGGCCAAAACCTGACAGCCCGAACAGTGAGCTAACCGATACTTTACTCTCTGAAAGAAAGGGGCGGGCCTCATTATGTGGCTTTCACCATATAAAGCAGTGGAAAATACAGTACAGACTGTGACTGGATAACATACAATGTGCTGATTTAAATTCAATTTTAAATTAAATTAATTTTAAAAAATTAACTGCAGACAAAAGAACTTGTGTCTCTCCCGTACATGTTCTAATCATTATGAGTAAATACAATTGGTACACATACAGGAGTGTGTTTGTCTTCATATGCAAATGCAAACACAAACAAACACAGCCTATACATATTCACAGCATATTCTCTGAAATGAAACAAAAGGGAGTGTCATATTTCCCAGGGCCCTGGTCCAAACACCCTGGGCAGGTCCCTGCTGGTGCACCCTTCAGTCAGACTGAAACTGTGTGTGCCCAGCCAAGCAAACACAAGACGTGATATGAACAACGTACAAGTGCAAATGGATGACAACTTCCAGTGAACAAGTAGCTTTCATTTTGTCAATCGTGACTGTTGCATTATGGGTTGTGCCATGGTGACTGTTGCTGCAGTGACATCACAGGGGCCTCTCATCACTGTCTCACCTTGTCGGCCCTGAATGAGCCATCACCAAAGAGAATGAGAGGTGTGCCATCGTCTGAGGGTGTGTGTGTGCATGTGTGTGTGTGTGTCTGTGTCTGTGAGTGTGTGTTTGCCCAAACAGGCTGTTAAGCCCACTAATGAAATTCAGCCCATTCTGTCTCAAATGCCACACATTTGCATTGTCTGCAAGCCAAATGAATCACACCTCAATGAACAGGCCACATACAGAAACCACGCCATCATCAAAATATTTTCCCTTACTTGGTCTTTTGTAAAAATGGGCCAATAGGTCAAGGAGCCTTTCAGATAGACATATATTTAGTGTATGCAAAAAAAAAAAAAAAAAATCCCCCTGCACAGACAAGCAGGAGGACAGATAGAAGGTAATATCCCTATAAAAACCATCTACTCCTACTTCTGCTCCCTAGTTTGTCTGTCTGATTTATGACAGTAAAAGCTGACCATAACAGAGCCCCACTTCCTCAATCCCAAGAGCAGTATTTCCCCCACACACAAGCTTCAGTGTGTAACGGCAGAGGGAACTGGTCTGGTGTTTCTCCCCAGGACAGTATCAGAGAGTGGCGTTATCCCGCACCTTTCTCATTGTGTGCTTTTGTTGGTAATTTGCATTTCTGTGTGCTACATGTGCTTTTTTCTGTTCCAGTTTTCTCTGTGGACATTAGATGGTATTATGTGGGCAGAGCTACAAATGAGCGCTGACCCAGTGCCCCCTATCTCAGCTGTAACCCCCACCCCCACCCCATGGATCCCCTGCTTTATTTTTAGCTGGTGGGAAACATCGCCAGCCTCCCCTGTCCCCCCCCTCCCTGGCCGCAGCCTCCAAGGAGCTGGGCACTGACGTCAGATGGACACATTCTCCAGGAGGCGAGCCGAGCAGCTCCGGTCAAACGGTCTGCCTGAGCACACAGGATCCACCGGGCCGTGACGTCAGAGGGTGCAGAGTGCGGAATGTACTGGAAGCTCTTTGGCACTGAGCCTCATCAACATTCCTCCCCCTCCCCATCCCCTCCCCTCCACTACACCAGCCCCTCCCACTGCCAGCGTTCCGCACAAGTCATGCCTCTGGAATTTTACACCTTGATCAGCCCGGGAACGCTGGAACACAGTGATCTCTCATTGTGGTGCGGGCCACGCAAGGTAAACAGGCCCTCGGTTCGTGGTTTCACTTCACCAGTGAACCTGCCAAAAACCAAGTTCAGGCCACGCCTTGCTCCCAGCACATTTGTTCGAGGCACTCTTTCATAATCATGTTTTGCAATTTGAAAAAAAAAAAAAAAGGGAGCAGGAAGAAGCAGGTAGACGCATGTGCTAAATATGTGAAATGAAGGCTTCTGCTGAATGAATAACAATAACAAAGTACAAATGCAGTATTTACTCAGGGGGTGTGTGTGGGGGGCTGTACAATAAAAATCAGGCTTGTATAACTGGATGGAAAGCAAAGATAAAACTGCAAGTCACCTTGCTTAAGGACATCCAACAAACATATATGCATAGCTTACCTATGTGTACCTAACTTGCATACAGACTCTATGAGGGTAGTCACCTGCTTATATATAAGGTACATCATTTCCCCCAGAAATCAACCAAGCTCTCCAATTTACCCTCTGTATGTGTACATTTGCTCCCGTCAGTGCATGTGTATATGGCCCAAAATGTCTCCCATTTGCCTTTCAATCTGATCCTGCTAATACTGATGATTATCATCATTATTATCAATTACAACATCAATAATTATAATAATTATCATCATGATTGTTATTCAAAATGCCTAAGCCAGAAAAGGTAATGATACTATCCTAGAGCTCAACTGAAGATGGACACCCCACATTCAAGACTATCCATGGCCAAGCCGAGCCGAGCCTAGCTCTGCGTAGCCTCATCTGTCAGACAGACAGAGACAACAAAGTGACAGCCTGTCAGCCCATGACCTCATAGCCACTGCAGTTTGACCATAGAAGGGTGTAGTAAAGAGATGTCAAACTGCAGTTTTGGATGGCTATTGTGCCCACAAGTTTCTGTGGTCTCTTTTCAATCAGATTGCAGTTTTGGCCCTTTAAAACAAGGTAATGGAATCTTAAGTCAATAAGTAACTTGAAACAAGCTGAAAACCAGAGGACACTGTAGCCTCTCTGATGTGAGTTAGTTCAGTACATGGGATATCGATGATTTCAAGTCAGATAAAGATAACAGGATAACAGATAATGACACAAAAACATGTAGGTAATTTAAACACTCATTGTGGGGGGAAAAAAGAGTCCTTGAGAGGACGATTGGCATTGGGCTCTGTAAACAAGCGATCCTGCTTCAGGAAGAGCTGCGCACCATTGCACAGCCAATAGCGTTTTTCCATTCAGCATCACGGAATGTTCCACGGAACCCACGCAACGACAAAAGGAAATGCAGGTCAATAAAGAGAGATAAGGGTGGAGGTGAACTGAAGGTCATGGGCAGATGGACTGATGGCCTGGAGAAAGAGAGGGAGAGAGTGTGTGTGAGAGAGATAGAGAGAGAGACACAGAGAGAGAGAGCGAGAGAATGAAAGAGACAGACAGACAGACAGACAGACCCTCTCAGCAGAAGGCCCACTCCCAGGACCCTGCAGCCACCTGACCGATATTAATACATCCATATCCATGCACACAAGTGCAAGCATAAACATATGCATGAGCACACAAATACAAGCATGCAGACACACACATACACACATATGAACATACAGACACAGAAAAACACATGGGGGAGCACAGTTATATTTTTTTATTTATGTCCACATTTCACAAACACATAACAAAAGCACATACATTTTTCAGGTGCATGATGTTTGGACTTGACATATCATATGCACCAGTACAGCAAAAAAATATAGCAGTAACATATACAAAACAAATGTTCAGCTTCCGGTCAAGGATAGTGAAAATAGCGTCTCCTCCACATAGAGCAGCTACCAATAATAGTGGAGACTGAACAGTACCTCGCTAGCTGCTTGGCCCTTTTCTTTGTCAGTCCCACCATTTGTAAACCTCTAAGTACTAGTCTCTCATACACACACAGTGGAGGGCAGTGAAACGTGGGATTGTTTACTGGCTGGAGAGGCCTGGTGACACCAGCTGGGAGTCCAGCCAGGAGGGAGATACTGTACTCCAGGTGCGAGTAGAAAGTGGCTTTCTGTATCTTTCAATCCCCAGACCATTACTGAGTAAAGATGAGATCTTCTCAGTTCTCAGCCAAACTATGTGGATAAATATAGACAGAAACACACTAACACAAACGGATACATGAAAACATGAAAACAACCTCAGCCACACACATACACACACTCACTAATAATTAAAATCCACTCCTCCACTCCTCCAGCCCCTCACATTCCCAGAATGCCACACAGGCAGTATGTGGCCTGTACCCCCTACACACACATACACTGGCCCGCTGTGTGGCTCTGGAGCCAAGGTTGGGAAACACATGACTGCAGCTTCCTCTGCATGAGGCCTGGAATATGAGTGCCACGCAAAGAGATGACCAGGGTTAAACCAGGTCCACATGCTTGAAGACATGCTCATCTCAGCCACATAAAAACAACCTCACTGCAAGTACAAGGGAGCATCTTTAAAAAAAAAAAAAAAAAAAGCACAATGAGTCTTTTGAAATGATCGACAGTGGAGGCCCATGAATACATTTATGCAGAGAAGTGCACAGTGAGACATGGCAGTGACTGCATCCTGTTTATATGGATCTCTTCTCTCTGGAGTGAATCGTGATCCCATGTGTCCGCCCTGACAAACGGCTCAGTGATGTTTTTTCGTTTAAATAAGGCAATGTTCCTTTTGTTTTCCAGTGTGCTCCCCTCCCTGCTCCCCCTGAGGCTGCACTGCGCTCCCTATTCCGCCCAAATTCCTTTCACTCCAGGCCGTCTCCCCCCACCCCCTACTCCGCCCCCTTGCCCTCCCCATCCAACTCCCACCCCCAGATCCCCCTTCTCAAATATGACACATGCAAATAAAAATTCCAGAAAAATGACTTACCGTTCCCGCACTGTACGCCTGTGGACAAAGTGTACGTAAAAAAAAAAAGTCAACAGGAAGCTGTAACCGGCACGGCCAGCCCAAGACTTCCCAGAAACGAAAGGAGGGGGATGAGTGATGAACCCACCCCATTCCTCCGCTCACCCCCAGACCCTCTGTCACTTCCTGCTCTGACTGATGCGCCGTTTAAATCACTGTTGTTATTGCGGCAACTGCTCCTGACATAACAGGTC
The DNA here is from genome assembly GCA_022829145.1 of Albula goreensis. Lineage (NCBI taxonomy): Eukaryota > Metazoa > Chordata > Actinopteri > Albuliformes > Albulidae > Albula > Albula goreensis. Next base: position 18,647,513 of record CM040764.1, on the reverse strand, counting down.
CAATCAGTTCATTACCATATCCACTTTGCACGCGTACATTTTGTTTTTAAGAACACATCCAAGGTACAGGAGAACAAAAATGAAATGCCTCTCAACAACACACACACACACACAAACACACACAAAAAAAAAAAAAAAAAACTGATCTTTAACTAAACTTAAAAAAAGTGATCAGGGGTAGGTGATGAGACTTGATATTAATTCATAAATTAATTTGAATCATGATCTTATTTAGGCCTTATTTTACCAGGAACCCCCACTGAGATGGAACATTCTCCCATGATCTGTAGAGGAACATGGGACTTTAAAACGTGGTGCAATCTGATGGAGTAAAGCTGATAATTTGAGGAATTCCAAGACAGCCGAGGACACAAATAGGAAGGGAGCTCTCCAACAACGGCTTTGTAAGTAAGCAGATAGGAATGAATCGACTTACACAGCTGAAGTTAAACCACTTCATTCAGGTTATCAGTGACAGGTCAATGTTTTGCCATTTGCTATGAAATGCTCTGTGATACTGTGAGGGCCTGTGAAGTGGCTGACTCTGACATGCTCCTACCCGCACACAGACGCACGGATACCCGCTCTGCTGAACACATAAACATGCACACAGGAAGACTCACCGGCAGTGTTTGGGCCGCCAGCTTGAGGTGACTCAAGTCCAGTTTCTCCCCATATCTGATTTGTTATCTGATCTTTTCCTTGAAGTCTGAACAACAAATCGTGTCACCCAACAGGACTTTTATTTTCATAAAAATCTGATTTGGACCTCATCCACATGTGATTTAAATCCAATATATATCCAGACTTCAACCCATGTGACGTGCATCTGACTGATCGCATCACTTTTACCCTCAAGTGGTTTCGATTTGTCACCCCCACACAATGCAGTATTGACTTTAGTCATCACTGCATGCAAATAACAAATACATATTGTCTAAACACACAAAGCCCATCTGGTATCATGTGCATTTTTGTGTAAACCGCCTCCAAAAAGAGTAAAAACACATCTGAATTGAGCTTTTGGTTTTCTGCCCGAGCGCTGGCACTTTCACTCAGCTAAGTTAAGTTATAAGCACTGTGCTTAAAACTAACCAGAGCTTACTCTCTCCGTAGTAATCACTTGAGTTGTTTAGTTGTACCATTACCACCAACTCAGTGGGAGGTGGAAGAATTCCAGCCCAGACTGCCTGAAAATAAATAAATCTGAGAAAAGTATAACCCCCACTGCCCAGTTTGATGACAAACAATGTTGCTATTTAAGAACTTCAAAGGCCTTTGTTGTGGGTCATGGCTCCAGTTTGCAGCTCTTGTCCATAAATGGCCCTGTGCTGCCATCCTCTGGCAGCAAGTAGTACTGACAATAATTCATTTGACAGTTCTTCTTGATGGCTCGAGTGCTTTTCTCTAAAATTGCTCACTTTTTCCAAAACAGTTAATACTGGCTCCCAAAGCTGCAACATTTTTGGTGAAATGAGACAATTTCATACAGCATAAAGACTCTGAAAACAAATACATGTCAAAAAGTGTGTCCATCACAGCAGCATCATCTGCCACCAAATTAAGTCTGTCAAAAGAATGAATTATTTCTGTCAAAAATTACACGAGCAGTTCTCAAACTTGGCTGTAGAGGACCATGGTGTTTGCTGGTGTTTGTCTGAACACTGATTCGGGAGAATGTGGACCGCTGATAGCATCCCAATTACATGTCATTTTTAAATACTCGCATCACAAATGTAGCATGGTGTTTCATTTGTTCTAAGCAGTTTAAATACTTGGTGCTCCAGTTGATCACTGGCCTTCCCCCATCCATCATATACCACAAAGAAGAAAATGAATTTCAGAAACACAAGTGAGTTCCTGGAAATACATTTATTACCAACAATCGTGGTTTCTGTACAAAGAAAACTGTGTCTTGTGGTTCTTGGTCAGGCAGAGAGGAACAGTTTCAGGGTGCCTTTGAAATCCAACTTGACACAACCTAAAATAAAAAAGATGTCAAAATTAAAGAAACAAGGTGTTGAGTTCCATTTATAAATAGCAATTACATATCATCGGTGAAAATGGTCTAAAATTGCTGGCCCTGCATTGGTACAGGGACTTTGTTGATCTAAGGAATATGGAGGAGCACGAACTATCATTTTGGCACTGCCTAGGAAGGGAAGGATTCATTCATCAAAGTCCTTGTTTCATTGTTCTTCGGTGCTCCCTGCTGGCCAGTGTGGCACGCACAGTCGGCCTGCACAGAGCTACTCATGAAGAAAGACTCAAAACCCCAATAACTCAAAACATTTGAGATTTCAGTGCTTCATTCGTTCATATAAAACATGTACCTGCAGTTGAAGCTTTACTCCAGGGCTTTCACAATAGCCTCGTTGGCCTCTATGCTGATCTGGAACTCAGCTCTGGCTGCTTCGTCTGCAGTGCTGAGCAGGTCTGACTGGGCCTTCTCCAGGTTTGCCTTGGCTGCCTGGAGAGGACACAACAACACAGAGCCACTGAATCTCTCTTTCTAATTTTACCTTTATGAACCCCATAATGGGTGGAGATACAACAGGCTGTCAATCATTAACTTGTCTGAATCAATAAAAGATTATGCACTAAACAGTAACAAAAGGCCTGACTGAAATAAGTACGGTACCAACAGCTCACAGTGTGTCCGTCCTATTTTGTATCATGACAAGGCATCACTTATCACTAGTGGATACACAAATGATATTGGGATGAATGAAGTGATAAATGGAGAGATAGATGATGTGATGATGGCCTTGCAGATGGAAGGATGAGATGGACGAGGGAGCAGCAGAGATAAAGCGGCTTCCTTGATTAGCGCTGTCACTTACCGCGAGGTCCAGGCTGTCCAGAGGAACAGCTTCCTCAGCCAGAAGCTGAACAGAGGAGTCTGAGTTCACTGAGACGGATCCGCTGCTCACTGCAGACAGAGAAAATGCTTATACCTCTGCTGCTTATCTTCTCAGGGAGAGGGTGGGTTAGGTACAGGTTCTATCTACCTGCACCCTTTCTTAAACACAACTGCCATGTGAAAGTTTCTCCCACACTGAATTTGTGTGCAAATCTACAATTCTGGGAAATTTCCACAGTTTGAAAGGCTCAGGTTCCTGCTGCTCTCACATTAGTCCCTGTAATTTGACAAACGGATGGGTATTTGAATGCTGCTGGTGTGAACTACATGGGAAGTATTCGATCAAGGTCCACAAAGGGGAACAGCATTTAAAATTCATTTAAAATGCACTGGAAAAAGGAAAGCTTCCCGAAATCTCACCGAAGAACTTGGAAGCAGAACCATCGTCACCAAAAACCGTAACCACGCCAGGTCTCAGAACCTGAAGCGTGGGAACATGAGCAGGGAGGATACCGAAGGCCCCTGTCAGAGTTGGGACGTCAATCTGTTTCACACTTGCTTCGTTGAAAAACACCTGCAGCAGAAACACAAAATAATGCAAATACAAGAAGGTAGATGCAATTCTGCCCAAAAGTGCTCTTCATTGACATACAGGATTTCATCACATTACATGAAATTTATGTTTTTGATGCAATGCAGTCTAAATAAAGGCATACATGTGTGACTGTATGTTACATATAATTTCTCTTATGAAACAGGGACACTTTCACTGTATTATGACCAGCTATGTCCTCTCCCTAAAAACAAAAGCAATTTCAAGTTTGTTTTTTGGATTTAGATTTGGACCATTGGACGGCCACTAAACTATAGTATGTAGCAATGTGTCAAGCTATGGGTCTCTGCCTCTGCTAAATGATCTGGCAAGTAGTTAAATACATTGATAAACGTGTTGTTACAAAGGAAAACCCTTACTGATATGAATGAATACTACGATTACTGTCATTATAATTAATATTACAAGACTTTACTTCACGATCACGTGATCTGCATTCATGAAGCTGCATTGTTCATCGTTGTCTGCAGTTTAAGGTTATCGCTAAACAGTACTCTAATCTACCTAGCCAGTAAGTTTCATTCCAAGGGTTAATATGTAATAAATGTCAGAGTGTACTTTACCAAATTGTGCAGTGTTTACCAAATTATTTGATTAAGCTACTCTACCTCATTCTGCAACTAACCTTCAGATAATGTGCTTCTCACGGGGCATTGAAACCACAACACTGACACTGCAAGACCACAGCAAAGACAAACTGCTATATAACAAATTAGCACCACCATCATGAGCAAATTTTGAGTGTCGAGTACATTTAAAACATGAATGATTCGTTCACTAGCATGATGTGAAACTGGTCGGGTCGATTCAATTGAAGTTAGCCAGTACTAGTCGAGGGCCAAAGCTGTTAAGAGCCGAGTTTCCTTACCTGAGTTGGCGAAGCAAACGTGAAGGACATCTGGGGAGCAGCGGAGGGAGGGTCGGCATAGTATCGGGTTTGCCGCAATACAGGAAGGGAACGACGAAGAATAAATCGTGCAGATAACATTGTGCTGAAATAAAACGTATTTCCGCAATGAAAAGATGCCCAAAAACTCTCCAGTCAAAGCAGCATGCACCGGGCTGCAGGACAAGAAGGACACAGATACCTTTCCCAGAAGGCCCGATAATGTGTTTCAAAGCTTCATGGGAAATGTAGTTATTCATAAGACTGGAAGTTACGTTTTTATTTGGCGTGGTCTTTATTCTTTATTCCATTCTAAATAAGTAATTGTCATGAAAACAATTGTACATGAATTCCCAATTAAATCATAAGACTTAATAACAATGCTGTCTGTTTAGATTCAGCATTCTATTCTGTATCGTTTTCTCTGTTTTGTATAGTTGTTTTATTTCACCCCCACCCACACCCAATTTAATTACTGTATTTCTGAACATTGTATGTGAGTGGTTATTACGTTCTCGTCCTGTTGTATTGGCAATAATTATCTTGGCTTTTGATAACGATTTTTACGTCAGATGAATGTATTGGATTTTTACCAATTAAATACATGCAAATCAGCATTGATACGATCAATAATGTGCATCTATAGATAGATGTACACATACGTGTATTTACAGGTAACACTGAAAATGTATTAATTCTCATTACAAAAAAAGGGACAGTAATCAACAAAGTAATACCAGGAGGTGGCGCAATAAGAATACAATGAAAAAACATAACGCATACTTGTTTTGCAGACGAAGATAAATTAAAAGCATGGAATTGAATGGCAACGTGAGAGTAATATTTAAACCATGTACATCATTATGTATTCTGGTGTGCACCCTGTGTTTCACCACAATCAGCTAGTAAAGGCATGTGGCGTCAGCAGAACACTGAGTGGGCGTTTTGACGTCACGGTGGCGTGTTGATGTCAAGGGGGTGTGTTGACGAAGTCGCCAGCTCTTCTCTTTTTTTAGCTGTGCAGAAGCAACCAATTTTGGAAATCCTCAAGCACACCGACACAGACATACATGCATATTTTTCACGCTTACTGTTGTGCGTTGCTCTCGCCTTAGTCAACCGATTTATCTGTTGGCTTACAGAGTATTAATAAATATAATTTATAGTATTATGATTAAAGAATTAGGCTAGATGTGCACACCCACGCGTGTGCACACACAGCCATAACGTGTAAGAGATGCATACAGTCAGCAGGGAAACGTTCATTTTCAGGCTGTTGCATTTACAATACTTTATGGCAAATTAGCGTGCACTATCACATTGAAAATGCTGTTCGAAGGAAAGAGGTATTCATTTTATTAATTCGATTTACGATTGCTGAGAGGCTGCTACCTTGTCTTTCCGTTTGCCCCGTATTTTTTGCGGATGAACACAAATAGGATATAGGTAATGATGGTTCTTCCTCTAAAGACTCGCGACGCCTGCATAATAATCTCTCTGGCACAAGTTTGTGCCCCCCACAACATGAAAGCTGAGAATGAGTTATTCATTAACTGCAGGTCGTGCCCACTTATCCTTCATGCATTTATCTGTACGCACACACGCTCGGATGCTTACGCACTCTGTTCTGAGGTGCTATAATCTGATGTCGTGCATGGCAGTTATCAGGCTTGCATTATGAACATCTATTCATATAGAATGTGGAACGGTAAATGCGGAATAACATTCCATGTCGAACGACAGAACAGAATGATGGACAATCTGGTCGTAAAAGTCACAGTCACTGCATGCGAGAATCTCCCATTTCCAGTCACTACGCTCAACGTCGCTTCACAAGTCACGTGGTACTTCTTAGACCGGGCTGTGGGTGTGTCCTAAGGCATAGGGGTTTCATTCATAAATATTTTTAGCATTTAAATCAAAATTAAGGTGTTTGCAGAAGGCTGGTAACACTGGTTTCTGACTAGATCGCCCTGGATGGACCACATTAATTACTACAAGGTGAGTCCTACCCATTCATGTTTCTTGTTCGTGATTTTCTGATCTACACAATGTTTGTTGTCCATAATATAATAATACATTGTCTTGTATGCCGGTGATGTTTTTAGACTTATGAAACTCAGCCTAAAAATGTACATTGCACGTTTGCTTTTACTACCCCTCCTCTCCCCCAAAAAATGGTAGTAAGCAAAAGACGTAAGGATGTTAGAAAGCGTGTCAGCCTCCGTTTCCAGGACAGACTAACTGTCCTGGGAATTGGGCGTTGTTAATATCACAATGATATCTTAAAATTTAAATGATAAAACAGATGAAGATTTTAATTGTAAGGCTAGGTATCAAAGTTTGACAGATGAATCTAGCTTCAGTTGGTGTCTGATAACCTCAAGGATGAGATCTTGGTCTTCAAATGAACGGATAGTCTATGTGGATATCCAGCGCGATTACTATTTTAATTTGGGGTCAGTATTTACTATAACGGGTTGAGATATGCCGCATATTTGTTACACTTAACACGGGACTGAATGTAAGGATGCTCTCAAAAGCGCCACTGCAGTTCAACTAGAAAATTCAACCATTCTGAATTACAGAAAGCACACAGGGTGTCGATTTCTTGAGAAACACATGGTAAAACAGGGACACGGACACTTGGTCAGTGAAATTCGGGGCGGTTGAGTTCAACGACGAACGTCTCGCGTGTCCCCAAAAGCTCCAGTCCGTATGTAGACTGTTTGTGAACGACTTCCGCGGTCGCTGCTATTCCATGGGACCGCTAGCCTGCGTCGTCGACAGCTGCTACATGAGATGCAGGGACCCAAACAATTCTCTTATAAAAGTTGAAAAAGAAAGCAAATAGTAATCCACATTGTATCATGAATAGCATTCGGTGTGACATAAAATAATTAATGAAATACTTTCGATAATGATTTGCGGGAATTGCCTGTAGGTTATCCCCAGATCACTGGACAAATGGATCAGCATTAGACAAGATATTAGAAACTACTCGCTTATTTTAGTAGGAAATTCTGGTGCCAGCCAACGTAAGCAGGTGGGTCAAGGAGAGCCAGTTACGCTAGATATTACGTATAATTTCACGTCCAGCCGTCTGACTAATGGATGACGACAAGATACAACACAGCTGAGATAGCTTACTTGTCTTTTTCTAAGTGTGACCAGGGGTGACTGAGACCATTGCAGTGTACGCTTTTTTCATTTATGCAATCAAACCTAATGTCAAAAGGCAATAACATAACAAAAATTTATTTTGCTGGTTCCAGAACGGTGTCCCCGCAACTGTATCTGAGAAAAGGGCTGAATAAAATAAAATAAAAAGTCAACTTTTGGACCTATCGTTGATCAGAACTAAAAAAAATGCTGATTGACGCTGTTATGTTTCGTTCAGAGGTTTGGATGTGGGTGTGTTTTGGGGATCTCAGAAAAAAAGCGCACGTGTCCTGTTCTTCTTCAGAACTGAAGTGATGGATCAGTGCTAACTTTAAATTTTGTTCATCTAAACTTTAAATATCAATGCGAAACTATATCTTATCTCACCTCAGTATGCGAAAACGTATTTGGCTTTTTTTAAGACTTGGCTCTTTACATCATGGACAGCTGGCTATGTTTGAGATATAATTAAATAACAAATACATCAAAACTATTTTAAAAGGGAGTAATACGATTCTCCACTTAGCATGAATTCCTGTAAGCTACGCATTGTTAAAGATTTGATTTTCACACTTTGATAGTCGGCTACGTTTATCGTTTTTTATTCCCAAATGTCCTTCAGATGAAAAATTTCCTCACGAATACAAATTCATCTGCAGCTGTGAAGCGCCTTTTTTCTGGAATTGCCCCTTGCCGAGCTTATCAGGACGCAGACAAAGTCTGGATGTTGCAGACTTTGCGTTGCACTGGTTATCCAGTGAGATATTAAGTGTAAAGGAAAAACATTAATGTATCAATGTTTTAATGGGTTTTTTGGTCATATGTAAGCTAGGTTTGGCCATTATATTGTAGCCGGCTGATGTAGACTATGTATGATGAGAAAAGTAATGAGGATGGTGCATGTGTTGGAGCCTTGCTAAGTGCAACCCACCTACCACACCATCAGTATTTTTCTATCATCTGCAAACATGAAAAATAAAGGCGTCCACGACGCGCTCACGTGAAAGGGGCTGCTAACCCGACACACTATGCATCTAAGAATCAATCAGAATTTGGAGAAGTGGGATATATACCCGAATATAATCATCAGTGGAATTAGGAAAGTGTAATGATCTGAAATCAAATACAGTCTGAAGAACACACACACAACCACTCACAGTCATGCTCTCTCTCTCTCTCTCTCTCTCTCTCTCTCTCTCTCTCTCTCACACACACACACACACACACACACAAGACCCAAATTGTATTGCTGGGAGATTATACTGTCATGTTGTGGTGAATGTATGTGGGGCAGATTACTGCGATTTAGTACAATCGAGCAAAGAGGTCACTGCAGTCAGAAAGCACCAGGTCGGAGAGGTTCCACATTACGCTGGAGTTCTGCACACTAATCAGGGAAGAGACAGGGAGGCGTTTAGCATATGGGCTTGATGATCGGATCGGATATCACCCCCGTATTGTGTTGACAGGTGCAGACGTTAGCCACAGGGAGGATCTACAAGAACCGTTCGGCTGTGTAGAGTCGTGAGTGAATGTCAAATATGGGTGTCGTTCAGGGTACATTAATTAAACTGCAACCAGGAAACAAATAACTTTTGTATTTGCTCTGTAATCTTTTTTTTTTTTTTTTCATCAGAGACTAGTGTTTAGTGAGTTGTGTTTTAAGATTAAAAGCAGGGTGAATGGGATTTTTCTTACACTCCATCCGTTGGTCCCTTCTACTGGCGTGGGGTGGTATCTCATCTCGAGAATGTGGGTGCGTGTCTGCAAAGCAGGGGGCCTTCAGGTGGCACAAGGACTCTCTTGGGCAGCTTCCTGTTCAGTCTGTAGGAGTTTGGCTCGTGAACAGTGTCAGTTTCCTCTCTCATGAACTCTGGGTGAAGGAAACCATTTAGTGGCATTGAACAAACATTGATATCAATGTTTTCCTGTCAGGCCTTGAGAACATCCAGACCATGTCAGTATACTGTAACCCACAGTTTATAGACCAACCAGACCTCTTTAGAGTTGATGAACTTGTATTTCACGTTTTTGTTCATGACTTGTACTTTGTAAAACAAAGTATGTAGCTGTCTTGCTCATACACTGCATCAGTCAAACTATTTTAATTTGTTTTACATTACCTAAGTTTTAAAATATTTTCTGGACATTAAATTAATTTTAAATGCATTTTGCATGTATTCATGCATGTGTGGGCATATGTCTGTATTGGGGGGTGTTGAACAATAACTAGCTAACTTCAACCGTATCTTCCTCAGTGAGACTGTCACATTTGCCTGGACCATGAGCAATGAGTCGTCCATTCTGAAAAACCTCACAGAAAGCGTCGCTGTAAGTACTGCTGACAGCCTTATTCCTCTTTTTCTCGCATGGCAGGATTTCTTCCTGCATGGCAACATTTTCCCCCTCCAGACAACACAGTGAGGAAAGAAGGGAGCACATAAATATAGATTCATAATTACTTAGTTTAATTAACTTGTAAGAACAGCACTGAGCACAGCAATGCTCTCCTGCTCATTTCTATGGAGATGCATTGGGTCTTTAGCACTGCAAACAATAAGCATTCATTACACCTGAGCTTGGAGTGGCTGCAGGGACTTTTTTCCTTCCAAACAACAGCATCTACCCTCCCTTTAAGGCAGCACAGCTTGGCCTTCTGCTCATTAAACCCTGGTGCCAGAAGGGTGGAAGGAGATTAGGATGGAAAATCAGTGACACGTTTAAGAAAATTGTTACCATTGATTGCATCGAGCGAGATGAGGTCAGAGATTTATATTTAATGAAAAAGGAACTGCACACAATGAATAACATCAGATGAGGTGTTGTTTTACGACTTTCTTGATCCTGGGTTGCAGTGTCATGCATGTTTACAGCTGGATATGTAAGGAAGTTTTTTAAGTTCAGTGTCTAAGTTCAGTGCTGAAGTCTGCTGGATTGATTGTGCTTCAGTGTTTCTCCTTTTGCTCACTTGTTATTCATACATGCATATGGGTAGATACTTGTATCTAAACAGCATAAAGACAATATTTGCACAGAGATGGATTTCAGAGATCCAAGCCTATTTGTTCCTTCCTTACTTGATGATGCGATTTATTGATGCTCACCAATCAAATGAATAGATTTACATCATGACCAGATTACACAACCCTGTAACAGCACATTTGTAGATAACTGCACAGTCAATTGTGGTCCATACCTCATATGCATCCATTGTTCCATCCTTCACACATGCACTCCATTCTTGTCTTGGCAAGAAATGACACAGACAGAAATGTCCCAGAAGGCCTTGCTGTAAATGGACACAGCCCTGGTTAGATAAAATGTCTGAGGCCTGAGGGGATGGTAAACTGCTGCTGTCTCTCGTGTGTGTGCATGCTCGCATGTGTGCGTGATTAATTTTAGCCTTCAGACAGTTTTGCCAAGCTCTGAGATCTCTCCTGAATGCTTCACATAAATGAGTCAACATCCCAACAGCAGCACACCTGGTGCACCTGTGCGGTGTCCCAAAGTACCCTTCCCCTCCACCCAGGATTCCCAATGGAAACCGCAGGCGACAGATAAAGTAGTCCACAATCGAACACACCTCCACTAGAACACCAACCTTCATTTGCTTGAGTCTTACTCAATTTGTGTTGTTATTTATTAGTTTAATTTTTCAAGGCCATCAGTAATAATACACCATTTTTAGTATTGTATATTTTTAGTGGACCTGGGGTAAAAGGAAATGATTTTCACAGTGGCCTCTGCTGCTTGTCTGCTGTTTCTCTCCCCCAGAACACCCAGGGGGTTGTACGGGCTGTTGCTAGGGGAGGGGGTGTGGAGTTACCGTCTGGCGCTCCCAGTGACTCCTCCCATTCCATTTCCTCCATTTGGAAATTTAAGATTTGTTGTGGGAAGATGTATTGTAATGTGTGTGTGTGTGTGTGTGTGTGTAAAAGGCTTTTTCATTCAAGAGCTTCTTTTCCAAATGCTATCTTTCCATAATGCAACTTTCAATCAATCAATCAGTCAATCAATCGACTTTTATTTATATAGCACATTTCACAAACATTTGCCACAATACAGTAAGCCCTGGCCTGAACCCCCACAAAAGCAAGCCTGTGGCAACAATGACAAGGAAAAACTTCCTATGTGCAGCAAATAGGAAGAAACCTTGGGAGTAACTAAACGCAGCCCTCCAGATCCCATGTCAGTTCAGTCATCTAATCTAATATAAGGAGTCAATGAACAATTACCTGAAAATGTTGTCCATGATGTACAATATAACTGCCATGTAGCATGTGTATTTATGGTAAGTTGGCATACATCTATTAAGTTTTTAAGTAGGTCAATGTACTAGTTATTCTCATTTTTTTCAAAATAGCCCCCAGGGAAGACTTTAAGATGGGAGTGCTAAGCAGGTGTCCAACCCCACACTTCCTGCAGGATTTCTTTGGTGTTATATTATTCCTATAAACACTGCATGTTGGTGGCTTTAATTTCTATCCTTTTTTCAACCATATTCAAGTTCTGAGGGCCTGGTTGTTGATCCATTACTGAAACATCCCTGATAGAGCACCGATAAGCATGCGCCCTACAATCACATAGGCAATATGTGCTTGACACTGCACGAGCGCTCTGAAAACACAGCAAAGGCTAATCGCCATGGGAATCAGAGGGTTCCACTGAGCAGCTGCTCCCTCCTCAGTCTGTTGGGGCGTTTGCTGGGTGAAGCTAATTAACTAGTTCAATTTGGGTGGGGAAAAAGGGGATGAATGAGAGAAAGATTTAACAAACCAAAGAAAAGGCAGGTGTGGGGGAAGGAACCCCCCTAGAGAGGCCCTGACCCTCCCCATCCCCCCCTCAGGATGTGCCGCAGAGCTCTGGGCTGGAGGAGAACTATGTCCCCCTGCTGGTGCTGCTGTGCGTGTTCGCCGGGACGCTGCTCGCCCTGCTGTTCGTCCTGCTCATCTTCTGCCGCCGCTGCCTACGGGGTGGCCGTCGTTACTCCAGGTGAGACGCGGGAACAGTACCGGGCAGGACAGGTGTGTGTGCTCTCAATGCTCTGATGAGAACCATATTACTGCCTCTTTGGTAACTGGTTCAGTTAAACTAAGGTTTACAGATAAAAAATAAGAATAGCCTGTATGAAAATCAAGGTGACAAGAACCTAAGAAATGATCCTGATTGATTCAAGTCTTATCGATGAAAGATTTCACCCAAAATTTATTTTAAGAACATGCTTAAAATCATACAAATTGGAGAAATACAACAGCCTGACATTTCAAAGCCACACACGCTGAACTACTTTTTAACTCACAGTTTCTCTTTTGCCTCCTGTCCCATTTTTCATTAATGGGAGGTCATGAATTTGATTCTGTCAAAATCCCCCTCCTAATCTGGTTCTGTGGTGAAGTGTATTAAAAGTGCAAAAGGGGAGCTGTGCATTTGCGGTGTCCTTGTTTCAGGTACCGTGGAAACAGGAAATGTTTTGCAATGATGAACTCAGGACATCTACGCTGAAGCTCTTATCCAGAGTGACGTACAAAGTAGGCGAACATTAGCTCATCCAACTGATTAACATGAGCAATTAGGCCAGACCAGCAAAGTAACATCACTGAAGCACCAAAGTAAATTGACTGTGCTACTCCAAGTTAAAATACATAGCACTTAACTGAGGTGAAAAAACAAAAACCCACACACTGCGGTCTTCTAAAGACAAGTATAAATTCCACTGTGTGTTAGGGTGTGTGGGAGGTGTCCAGCCAGCAGTGATCTGATATATGTGACCTAAAAAATGTGCTAAAGCTATGTCAGAGACATGCTGAAGACATGTGAAAGGTGTGTGGTGAGACTCTTCAGTCAAGGTCTGTATCCTCATGCCTCTCTCTGTGTTGTGCAGGGCCAGCAACGATCCCGAGAAGACCAACACCACGTACCTGGAGGAGTCACAGCATGTGCCTGGTGAGACAGCCTGCTCCCCCTGTGCTTCAGCCTGCTCTCCCTGCTCCCTGCTCTCTCTGTGCTTCAGCCTGCTCTCCCTGCTCTCCCTGCTCCCCCTGTGCTTCAGCCTGCTCTCCCTGCTCCCCCTGTGCTTCAGCCTGCTCTCCCTGCTCCCCTGCTCTCTCTGTGCTTCAGCCTGCTCCTCCTGCTCCCGCTGTGCTTCAGCCTGCTCCTCCTGCTCTCTCTGTGCTTCAGCCTGCTCTCCCTGTTCTCTCTGTGCTTCAGCCTGCTCCTCCTGCTCCCCCAGTGCTTCAGCCTGCTCCTCCTGCTACCGCTGTGCTTCAGCCTGCTCTCCCTGCTCCCCTGCTCTCTCTGTGCTTCAGCCTGCTCTCCCTGCTCCCCTGCTCTCTCTGTGCTTCAGCCTGCTCTCCCTGCTCCCCCAGTGCTTCAGCCTGCTCTCCCTGCTCCCCCTGCTCTCTCTGTGCTTCAGCCTGCTCTCCCTGTTCTCTCTGTGCTTCAGCCTGCTCCTCCTGCTCCCCTGTGCTTCAGCCTGCTCTCCCTGCTCTCTCTGTGCTTCAGCCTGCTCTCCCTGCTTTCTCTGTGCTTCTGCCTGCTCCTCCTGCTCCCCCAGTGCCTTCAGCCTGCTCTCCCTGCTCCTCCTGCTACCACTGTGCTTCAGTCGGCTCTCCAAGATCAAAGTCAGGGACTGCTGTAAGGCTCCTGGATCTCTGTACGAGACCTGTAACTAAGGCCCTCTCCCAACAGAGATCACCATCCAGGTAGATGAGTCGGACCACCTGTCGGCCTCCAGCGACCATGACGCTGACACAGACCGCTTCCTCTCCGCTGTGTCCACCGGCCGCCGCGTCTCTTTCAACGAGTCGGCACTCCTGGACCACGGCAAGAGGGCACAGGAGAGGGGCCGCAGGTCAGGCCAAGATTCTGGCCAAATTTGGCAACTACTACCATAGAGCATATCTCCCAGAGTGTATTTCAATGTGTCTTTAAATTAAATTTTTAAATGAATGTACTGATCTGGGTCAATTGAAATTTAATTAACCATAACCCCAAAATTCATCATATATAGTAGCTATAAAAAATATTCCCCCACCCCCATCCAGGTATACCCTCACAGAGGGGGACTTCCATCACCTGAAGAACGCCCGACTCACTCACCTGCACCTGCCCCCCCCTGCACTGAGGATCCTCACCATCCATGAGTGTGACACGTCGGGGAACGGCATCCAGCAGTCCCCACGCCCCGCCCCCAAACCCAGCCTCTCTATCTTCCAGGTAACTGAAGCCCTGGTAGTATCCAGTCCAAATAGTCAATCACCGATGGAGTCTATGGATGACGCAGTTAGCTGTCCTGACTGTTGTCTTCAGTTTGGTTGGTGGCAGCTCAGATCTGATAGTTCATTTCCTTGGCTGGCTTGGGTAGTTGACATGCAAATCTCTCCCCAGCCCCCGGTGTGCCTGCTGCCCCAGACTGCTCTGACCGGCCTCAGCCCCAGCTCTGCCCTGCCTGGAGACACACTCAACTCTGTGGTGGACACCAGCGCAACCGACAGCCCCCCCACCCCACCGGCCGGACCCCCCCGTTCATGCACTGTGAGTCAGTAAGCCCCCCCCCCGCCCCCAAGCCAGAGAGACTGAGAGGGTTACAGAGGCAATTACAAGGGCATTTATGATTGAAATGAGATATTCTGGAAGAGAGAGAGAAAATGAACAAGCCTCACATTCATATGTATTTATTTACATTAAGATGTAGCTTACATGTACTTGATTCCTTCATGCGTTCATCGAAGGAATTAAATTCATGACTCATAACTCAACTGGTCAGACGCACAAGAATGGAGCCATTGGGTGCTAATCACAGTGCACTCTGTGATTTGTAACCCGCATAAAAACACCAATAGCAATTGGTGGATTCTTTCAAACTATGATTCAAATAATACTTACAGAGAGCACAGACATACAGGCAGAGGGTATTTACCAACCACCATGACATTCCCTGTGGCTATTGTTCCTTTTGGCCGGTGATGTCATAATCAGTTCTGTTCCTTCCTTACAACATTCCCTCTGGCTCCTGTTTCTATTTGTGTGGTGATGTCATAATCAGTCCTGTTTATTCTATGCTCACATCCCCTGCGGCTGTTGCTCCTTCTGCTATGCAGATCGAGGTGATGGGCCACAGGACTTGGAATGGTGGCGCTTCAGCGGTGGACGACGAGGAGACGTCAGAAGCGGGGGTAACCCGGGCCCAAGGTCAGGGGAGCGTCCTGCAGTTTTTCACAAAACTACGACGTCACGCCAGCCTGGAGGGGCCCAGCCCTTACTTCAAGATCAAGAAGTGGAAGTTTGACAGCAGCCAGAGAGCATCCAGTCTGGACACCAGAGGTGAGAAGCGCAGGGCTTTATGCATACTTGGATTCACACAAACCAGGAAGAGCTGGGTCATTCATTTTCTGGATGTCATGGCTCTGCTTTTAATTATCTTGCAAAATGCTTCACAATTTTAGAACATTTTCTGTGCTTAACTTATAGAAACCAGATGTCAGATTTTGCAGGTGTTGCTGTTTGAAACTGTTACTTTGAGCTCATCTATGTCTGAACTAGCAAATCAACTAATTACATTAGATTATATTTAGGTTCTCAAGCCTATAGTCTTATTCAGAGCAAGTTAGATGCCTTACATTTTTTGCATTCAATCCATTATTACAGTGGGGCATTATTACATTCACTGCTCAAGGGCACACAGCCCATTGGAATCAGACTTACAACCTCTCAGATACAAGCCTGGCTCCATAACCATTATATTGCACTCATCCCTAATGGATGTTAACCACCAACTGCAAATGCAGCAGTCTTTCAGGGGCAGGTTTTCCCGCTCCTGTCGTGTGGTGTGGAAGCAGGCCAGACAGCCGCAGCATGTTCTGAAACCTTAAGCAGCGCTGGGACCCTCCTCTGGGTTACTGCAGCTGGGTGACTCAGCACAGCGTAGGGCAGGAGGGGAAGAGCGCTCTCAAACACCGCCAAGGAGAACAACCCCGAAACCGGGGAGAGAAAGCCATCTCTGAGCAGGAGGGAGTGCTGATCCAGGATCAGGTTCCCTCAGTCTGTGTCCCAAACTTGACCCTTGAGTCACAAGGTAAAACTGGACCGAGATCAGAGCTTGTATTCATCCAGTGTGTCACAGCTGGAGACCTGATGTAGGCTCAGAGGTTTCATCTATCAGTCGCCTGTTCTCATGTATTCGGAAAGAAAAAGTGAAAGGTGACCCTCAGCCACCATTTATACATGAGATGCTTTATGGAGTACGGACCCACCATCTACAAATTTCTCCTGTTTTTATTTATTCTTTTTTTTACTCTTTCAAGGTTAGCACTATGATAAAAAGCACACGCTGCCTCACCACACTTCACACCTCACAGAGAGTGAGCGTCACACACAGAAAAAAATCCATTTTAAGATCCTCCTGAGATTTGAGGCGCAACATTGATGCACCAGCCTGATGCCTGGAATGGAAAACACAGTGACTTCCACAATCAGTTCCCTCATAGTCACATGAGTCCCAGAGGACACAGCCCTCTGACAGCGACAAACTAACTTTTAATCTGCGAGAGGAAATTGATGACTCACTTTGCTCTGGTCTTGCCAGCTCAGCTGTGTGGGTGTGTGTGTGTGTGTGTCCTGTATATTCATTCATTCAAGTGTATGAGTAAATACACATCTGAGTATTTGTATGTATATGTATGAGTGTGTGTGTTAATGTATGAGGGTATGTGGTTATGCATTCGTAATGGTGTTTATATGTACCGTATATGTGTGTAATGGTGCATTTGTATGCATTGTGTGTGTATTTGATGTACATGTGTAAGTGCGCTGGGGTGTCTGTGTATGTGTGCATCTACATGATAGAGTGTCTGATCTCGCAGGTTCCCCTAAGAGGCACCAGTTCCAGAGGCAGAGAGCAGCCAGTGAGAGCATGCAGCAGGATGCTGAGGAGGCACAACACATGGAGCTGGTTCCATCCGTACCCAGCAGCCAGCAGGATGAGGCCTACCGGCCCAGCTTCCCCTCCCCTCCCCCTACACCTCCACCCTCCCTGCACAGGTGAGCTGCCACCTATAACCAAGGCGCAACATTGGAACAAGGAAGCTCTAGAATGCAGAGAGTTCTAGAACATAGAGAGAATAATTGTGGATTACTGTTTCCTTTGACTGGATTTAGGCGTTGCAACCCGGGATGCATTTAGGATGCAAAACATTTTACTCTTGCTCAGTCTGAATTCTGTGCTCACCCTAAATGGCTAGTATGTCCTGAGGCAATCTTTGAGATGTTTGCTCCCATTTTGCGGTTGTGCCAGTGGTAGAATGGTGTAAATATTGGCGTTATGTTTGTGCAAACACTTTAAACAGAAGTACTCATGAATCATGGTGTGTCACTAGGCCTTAAAGGCACATCATCATACTTGGTGCAAAATCAGTCAATAAATCAATCAATAAATGTCATAAGAACCTGAAAGAGAAGTTTTTAAGAACTAGTTTCACACGGCATACAACTTATCAACAGCCACTGTAACGGTGCAACCCAGCGTTAATTATAGCACCATGTCAGTTCCTGAAACAGTCTGCAGCATTTTCTTCATCTGAGATGCAGCCCTGCTGAAGTGATAAACGAGCTGCTTTCTCTTCCACAATGGCCTTGAGAAATGCATAACAAAGCATTCAAACAAAGAGACTACCAGCATCTGGCTTTTCACATCCTTACATAAAATCCAAGAGACTGAAGCAATTCTTTGATTAATCAGTGGAACAATGCATGTGTGTTATGAAGAAAATAAAACTAGCACCCTGAAAATATTTGACAGCAACATAAAGGAAGGGGAAAGAAGCTGAGTTTGTAAACCTGCCTTCAGCACTAGCTGAGCTGTCCCATCAGGGTATCATTGAAGCAGTCTGAGTAATGTAAATGGTGATGCTTAGTGTGCCCTGTTTTTGGTGTGTCTGTGCAGGTTAGAGATGGAGGAGGTGGTGATGGAGCCCAGCTGTGCAGGTGCGATGGGGGTAAGTGACCCGCTGCTGTCCCATGTGCCCCAGGATGAGGTGGAGCAGGGGGCAGAACCGGGTCCGGCGGTGAGCTTCCGGCAGGACAGCACGGAGCAGCAGACTTTGTACCGGGACATCTGGACCCTGCGGGCCTCCCTGGAGCAATACGCCTCATCTGACCAGAGCAGCAACAACGACAGGGACTCTGTGCGCAGCGATGCCGACAGTGTCTGCTCTTTGGGGGGCCCAGCCTCCAGGCCAGGGGGTCTGTCCAGCTGCCCCTCCCAGGACACCGGGGATGACCCTGATGAGGGGGTCTCTGGGGCCCGGGCTGAGGACGGGGTGAGTAGCATGGAGCCAGAGCGGGGTGGAGGCAATGGCGGCGGTAGCGGCAGTGGCAGTGATGGTGATTCGGGGAACAGGAAGCTGCTGCAGATGGATAGCGGCTATGCCTCCATCGAGGCCCCATCCCGTGCCCCGGAGGACCTGCGGCTGTTTGGGGCGGGTGGCGGGAGCGGGGGCGGAGTTCGGGGCAAGACGGCCTCGGAGAAGCGGCACTTCTTCACCAGCGCCGGCCGCAAGGGGAGCGTCTGTGAGAGCGTGGAGGCGCGGCTCTTCCAGGAGGAGCTCGAGGACCAGGCGGCAGCCGAGGCAGAGCTGGGGCTCGGTGAGAGTTCGGTTGTTAGCCCCTGGCCCCCGTATGGACAGGTGATCCCCACCAAGGAGGTCACGAAGCCCCGCCCCCAGCTGTTCCGGAGGCGGGATTACAGCATCGATGAGAAGACGGACGCGCTGTTCAATGAGTTCCTGCGGCACGACCCTCGTTTCGACCAGCAGGGGTCACCGGCGAGGCCCCGGCCACCGCTCGTCCCGCGTGCACCTGCGTAAGCAGTGGCAGCGTGCCAAGCAGAACAGCGACCCGGGCGTGGCCGTAGGCCCGTCCCGTGGGCCCCTGCTGCGCCGCGGTGACAGTGCCAACTTCCCACTGGACACCCGCTACCACGGAACTCTCCCGCGAATTGTTAGTGCTGCTGATGAGGAGGCCAGTGAGGCTGCTGAGGCACAGAGAATGGAGGCCGGAGAGGGCGGGGCCAGCACTCCTGACAAACAGGGGGTGGAGCTGACAGAGGGAGGGGCTGGCACTCCAGACAAACAGGGGGTGGAGCTGACAGAGGGAGGGGCCAGCACTCCAGACAAACAGGGGGTGGAGCTGACAGAGGGAGGGGCCAGCACTGCAGACAAACAGGGGGTGGAGCTGACAGAGGGAGGGGCCAGCACTGCAGACAAACAGGGGGTGGAGCTGACAGAGGGAGGGGCCAGCACTGCTGAAACACAGGGGGCGGAGATGACTGAAGGAGGGGCAAGCACTTCTGACAAACAGGGGGCGGTGACTGACGACAGTGATAGTCCAGCCAATATGCCCAGGGTGGAGTCGTATGAGGGCGGAGCCATTACCGAGAGCACTCCCCTTCCCGAGGGCAGCAGGGCAGACCCAGAGGAGGACAAGAGTAAAGTCAGCCCCAGCAGCAGCAGCAGCGCGAGCAGTGGCAGCAATCGGACAATCAAGGAAGGGGAGCCCAGCTCCCCTCCCCCCTCAGAGCGCCAGGACCCCGAGACGGGCTACGGCCCACAGACTGTCTCCGCTGAGCTGGCAGACAAGCTGGCCCGGGGCCTGGAAGACCGTCTGTACACAGGCCTCCGGAGAGTCAGAGAGGGAGCGGAGCGCACAGTCAAATTCACCCACACCTCCCCAGACCACAGCCCCGTGTAGCACGGTCACCTGAGTGCGCTCCCCCCATCCCCCAATCACCTGTTATGCCCTCCCTGCACCTGGGGAAGAGGTGTAGCAGGTAAAAGCACTTTCACTCCCTTCTCCGTTCTCCTGCAGGTGTACGGAGGATGGAATCAGTGGACCAGCTGGATGTAATTTTAAAATATTGATATATTATTTAATCTACTGGAAAACATGACCCTGCAAGTATATCAGTGACCCTTCCAAGTAATCTGAATGTGTCATGATGCTTTCAAAGTACACCAAAGAGGCCGTTCTCTGAAAAACAGAATCCCAGGATTAAGTGTTTAGTTTGAGTGTCAATCCTCAGACTTGCCTTAGAAGTACACTTTTTTTTACCTGTCCTGGCTTGTCCAAACACTCTTCCAGGATGTTCAGTTTTTTTTTAGCAGAAATGGATTGTGTTATTTGTTATGGTAATATCTTTGCATTATAAGCAGAAGAGTACATATCATAGTCTCACAAGATTCATCAAAGAAATGTTGAATCTTTAAGATGTGAAAGAAGACTTAACTACACACACAAACAATTATAATAGTTACAAGCAGTTTTTCAGAGAACAGCTCATGGTGGCTTTTTGCACTGTAGACTACTCTGCCCTGAGATAAGCAAGTAAGCTTGCAGTATGTGCCCACTGCACAATTTAAGTCCACTGTGAATCCAGGTGCTACAAAACACATTTTCACAATGACTGTGGAGGCATGACCTATGACCTATGACCTTCCACACTCATGCCCATGACTGCTGAGAGTTCCAGTGTTAGGAGAGGAAGTTTGCAGATGACTGAGCCGCAGTATGGCTTCACTAGGAGCTCAAAAGAGGGCAGGCGTCTCTGTTGCTTGCATGTTTTTATTTGTGGTGCGGACAGCTGCCAGACCACTCGTTCTGATAATTATGAAGAATCGGCACTGCATAAATATAATAATTATATTTATTATTTTTACCAAGGTCATTGCTTGTGTATTATTACAATGAAAGCCTCCTGAGCACAATATCAGAAAAGCACATCGCAACCTGTCACTATGGCAATGTGGTCATACCCCATGCCTGCAGGCAGCTGTCAATCACTCCGCCAGAACTCTAGTGTTCATTTATTCATCTTTAGAGAGACTGCTGTGCATCCAAAAACACTGAAAAAGCCATGTACAGTAACTGATACATTTTTAGAGAATACATGTTCTTGATTTAAAAGTGAATCATTAAATCCAAGTCACAGATACATATTTAAAAAGTCTGTATCTTGCTGTATCGCCCAGTCAGATCTAAATTTCATGATCGTCCTGTACTTATCATAGTTGATGGAATTTACAGTGATAGAGTCATTAGCATTAGTCTAGCTGTGTCACATGGGACATCTTGGCCAATCAGAGAGGAGCAAGTGCTGTATCAGGCGGGAAGCAGACGAGGCCACACCCATGACTTTACATGAGCGCTGATGTACAAGATGGCACTTTACAAGATGGCGCTGACTCACTGAGCAGTGCTTGGATTGACTGCGGTGGACAGAAAGCCGCAAAGGTTGTCAATTCCCGTTCGTTTGGTGTCATTGTTTCTGTTCAGTTACTTAGTTGTGACTCAACAATTTGGAAGAATCCTGCTTGTACTGCTGTAGGTACAAGTTTCCAGCCAGCCTCTGGTTAGATCAACGACTGTATTACAAATGTATTCAGAACACCAGAAGTGGTGAACAGATGAGAGCGATCTCCATATTTGGGGAAGGGGGCTCAGATACTTGTGTCCATTCACCTCATTTCCTCTAAGGTGACAGGTTTGCCTATCGTACACCATGATTGGCTAGCCATGTGTCAATCACTTGAGTACTACTGGTTTAATGGCCGGCTGCTGCATGATGCTCAGAATTTTGCTTTGACTCAATACCCAGTAGCTGGTGGGATCACCACACCATGTCGGGGTGTTCTCTTTGATATCACGGCCTTGTTTCTGCCTTGAGATTACAAATGGATTAGAATACAGGTGCAACTTAGCAATAGAGAAGCATTCCAATGGCATGGTTTGGAGATATATGCTACTCAATGTGCAATCTAGCAAGTGGAAATTAAGAATGTCTGTGTAAAGATGAACTTCTGTGTCATACAAAAGCAGAGTGATCCTCTGTTTTCGAAGTAAGACTAGTCTACGTCAGATTTTTATGGCATATTGTAAATAAGAAAAAAAAAAACTTGTTTGTTCTGTTCCTGAGATCTACAGGAATCAACTATTTTGTATGAAAACTAATGTGTGATCATTTTGGTTGTATACTTAGTTACATCCTTCAGTGTTAGAGGACCTAGGAACACTGCTGTCATTGTATACTTAAAGAGTAGCTTGTCCAAAGCATCAATACACTTACAGTGTTTAGTTTTGCATGTGCAAACGTGAAAAACAGAATGTTTGAGTTGTTTCACATCTCCTGCGAGGTGTGTAACATTACATACTATCCGGTACTGTGAGTACTGACGTTCATGCAGTTTGAATTTTTGAAGTGAAACCTTAATGTGCACACATTTGTGATTATTCTTTAAGGACATTTGGATTTTATGAATTCTCAAGCTATTTGTTTTTGTTTTCTTTTTCTCCCCAGGAGTCTTATCAGCTGATTAAATTTGTGTTTCGTTGAAAAAAAAAAAGAAAATAATATATATTTCTGTATTCTTGCCTGTGTAGATGACTGCTTATTTCTGAAGGAACAAAAAAGTATAGTAAGAATAAGAAAAAAAAGTCACCTTTGATGGCCCAGATCTTTTGAGGGACCAATCATTGTATGTATTTATTTTTTCAATCTGAAAATAAAAGAATTCAGTACTGAGGCCCCGACTGCGAGATTTGATTCTTACTTTTCACCTTAATGTGCTGTCCATGCTGCGGTCAAGCAGATGTTTTTTTTTTTCCCCCAAGGTCAAGAGGACAGTATCATGTGAACCTTGAACCTTTTCTGGTCTTTGCTTTTCTTCCCTTCATCATTATCCACCTCCACCTCATCATGCTGAAATTCCTTCATGTAAGAGCAGCAGGCTGGTGACAAATGAAACATTGCTGTGTTAATGACTATGACTCAGAATCTATACAGCAACCTGGGGGCGGAGGAAAAGTGGGGCTCCAGTCATTATGATTCCTTCACTGACAACTGCACCACAGGGGAAAAAATGCCAAAAGTATTTATGCTACAGAAGTTAAGTGCGGCCTAATGCAGAATCGCCATTTTCTTCAAATTGTAAAGATTACAGTGATACTATTGTTAAAACTGCCAAAACAACAACTCCTACAGATCTAGGTCAAATCATAATGTACATTTTTCTCACCAATTTTGAACGTCAACCTGTTCACAGAGAGCCCAACTCTCATTTGCAGTAATGACCAGGGGATTTAAGAACAACCAGATGGATGTTGTGAGACGGTTTTTCCATCGGCTTCGGACACTGCCATGTCAACATTTTCACGCTCCTGAATGTGTGTGAGCGGTAATGAGCTTGTGTCAGCAACCCAGAGTCTGCTCAATGTCCTGACAACTCCTCCAGGACAAAGATGGTGGTTTATCTATTCTGTACAGGCTCGCAGATGATCTTCTCTGGCTGCCATTAGAAAGACCCTCAAAATGTTTTTCCAATTCCAGGTATAATGATTTTTTTTTTTCTTCTGGGTGGCATATGGGGCTGAAGCACTGGCTTTCAGTGAGCTCTGCTCCCCACCACAGTCAGGAATCAAACCCTGACAGCACCAGCACTGACTGCAGTCCTACAGGGCCACGCATGATTGGCTACAGCGTCGCCATGGCGCCCCCTTCACATCACATGAGCAGTGGGCAGGGCAGGTGCCTGGGCTAACAGAGGAGTCACTGAGGTGACCAATGGAATCACCATCCAACTGAAATCCCCAAAATTTTCAAATTAACCAAAAAAAAAAAAAAAAAAACCATGAACAAAGCATTTATTCAGGGGTCGAACCCGTGACAGTTTGTCACCAAAACCCTTCTTGTAATCCTCTAAAAAGCACCTATTCAGCAGTCTGTGATTTCTCAAGACTTCAGGCTGATTGAGTTGAGGTTTTCCAATATAGTCACATAGTCTGGTTATTTTGCAGTTTGATCCAGTTGCAATTTCTTGAAATGTATAAGAAAAATAACTTGTCATAATGGTTCTGTAATACTTCTGCGCATGAAAACTCAAGTGATGGCACTTATGGTACTCTGAATGTTCTACAAAAACATAAAAAAGAAAAAAAAAACACTGCCAAAAATTTTTTAAGAAAACGGCACAAACACTACCACATCTGGTCTGTTGGGATGGATTTTTATTTAAATAATAATTTATAAAATATATAATGACCAAAAAAAAAAAAAAAAAAGAAAACTTAAATGAATATGAAAAATGAACACAAACCTCTCCTGAGTCCCTCTGCTTGCTGTGTTCTAGAAAATTCCCTTTTGCCAAGCCACTTACAGCATGCACTTCAAAATGGGTTTCATTAGAACAATAACAGTAATCGTCATCATCATCATCATCATCGATGGCATCATTGAAATTGTCATTCTTTACACACTTAAATGTGTACTTTATAGATTGCTACTAGTAAATGGGAAATGAAAAAAAAATGTAGCCTAGCAGAACAGAACAAAAAACATCAAATTCAACATGACGCCCCAAAACGAAGAGAATAGGAGGGGTAGTCCTGGACATCTGCAGGGTGAAGGGTCTGTTTGAGCGCTGGGACGTTATTCACTGGAAAGAGGAGTGGGTGGGGGGCCGGGGGCGGGGTGGGGGCGGGGGCGGGGCGGGGCGAAATTTAGCCTCCAGCTGACTAAACAGTTCACCAGTTCTCAGTCTTCTATTCCAGCATCCTCCCTTTTCTTCCCCACTTCAGTCTTTCCACAACAACAACATAAAAATATTTAAACTGAAATCCACTCCGTAGTGCACTTCTTAGGTATTGCACACTTGTTTTCTTTAGTCTGAAATGATGGATTAGGGAAAGGGGGGAAATAACCCAAAACTAAATAAGGGAGCAATAACGGTCATCTTTGTTCTTCTCTCTTCACACCAAGAGGATGGATGAAGGATGAAGACAAACCTGAAATCAGAAAAGAAAGAAAGAGAGAGAGTATTATTTTAATGAAAATGTGCGTCCTGGACAAGTGGCAGCAGATGGTTCTGAGAGTGGATTTCACCTGCGGCCGGTCAGGATCCTCTGTTCAGCGTTGCGGTGACCTTTGCCCTCTCAAATCGTGTGTGCTTGCGTGCATGTGCATGTCATTGTCTTAATGAGTGTATGTGTAAGTGACATATGAGAATCACTGAGTGTGCTTGTGTGTGTGTGTTTGAGGCGTTCAGGCTGGTGCTCCCCTCGTATTTGCACAGCTCACAGTGGTTTAATAGCGGAGTCTCTTTAAACAGCATCAGCGTCTCTCCTCTCCACCCTGCCTGTCTGAGTCATTCCTCACAGGACTACAGCGCTGCCCGCATTCACCCCCACACCTCTTCATCCCACAGCAGCGCTGCAATCACTGCAATGCAAAACACACACTCACATACAAACATACACACACACACACACACACACACACACACACACTCACATACACACACACGCACACACTAACTCTCAAACATACACACACACACACACACATACAAACATACACACACACGCACACACTCACTCTCAAACATACGCACACACGCACACACTCACATACAAACATACACACACACACGCACACACACTCACATACAAACATACACACACACGCACACACTCACTCTCAAACATACACACACACGCACACACTCACATACAAACATACACACACACACACACACTCACTCTCAAACATACACACACACGCACACACTCACATACAAACATACACACACACGCACACACTCACATACAAACATACACACACACACACACGCACACACTCACATATAAACATACGCACACACACACTCACTCTCAAACACACACACACACACACACGCACACACTCACTCTCAAACATACACACACACTCTCATATACAAACATACATACACACGCACACACTCACATACAAACATACACACACACACACTCACTCTCAAACATACACACACACACACACATGCACACACTCAGTCTCACATATACACACACACTCACTCTCAAATATACACACATGCACACACTCACTCTCAAATACACACACACACAAACAAGCTCACTTTTTCTCATGTGCACGCGCACACGCACAAACGCACGCGCGTGCACACACACGTGCGGACGCACTCACTCGCGCACACACACACACACACAAACACACACATCCCACCCTTCGCAGGCAGACTGTGTGGGAGATGAATGAGTCATAGAGAGAGCTGCTGAATCTTATTAACACTGTGACTCACTCTCCTCCTCTCTCACTGCTGTGCTCTTCCTCTCTGATAGCACCGATCTTCCCCAAAAAACCTCTCTCACATTTCATTAAATGGGGGGGCTGTGACAGCCACCCGGACCACAGGGGACATTACCCTGGACTGGGGGCTCCGGCCCAGCAAACGTGACATCACACAAGCCTGGGAGAAAACACTGCGATGCTTTGCTGAACCAGAGGGCCCACTAATCACAGCCGAGGAGGCGGAAGTGGAGGGAAATGGGGAAAAAAACACCACAAAGCACAAATATAAATGCGCATACATGAACACACATGCATTAGCCTGGTCACCCACACAGACAAAAACACAGACGAACCAAAACCAGTGCATCTTAACCTTTTTGCGTAAGTATACCCCAGAGTTTGACGGGATCTTTGACTTCTGAGGCAAAATCACAGCCTTACTTAATAGTACACAAGTTTCACTGAATAACACGCCCAGATCCCTGTGCATGTGTAATCAACGCTGCCTCCAGCTCATCAGAGCTCGACTCAGTGTCAGAGCGCCACGTCCAGCAATTTCCTTAAGTGCTACTCTCAAGAGTCAAACAGCATCTTAAAACAGCCAGAGGGTCGATAATGAACGCACAATCAATGCCATTCCGGGGAATGACCGTCTATTTACACAGCATTTTCTGTCAGGCATGCCCTAGGACCATTGCTTTTATGTCGGGGGGGACCCAGTCTTATTTGTGAAGAGGCGGTGTGGATGCCGTTGTTTGTTGTAGCCCAGCACCAAAAAAAAGAAAAAAAAAAAAAAAAAAAAAAACACCTGATTCAACACCTGAGTCTAATCGACTAATCGCAGTCTTCAGTCAAAACCTTAATTATAATTAGCCTAATTGGATGGTGTTAGCGGAGGGCTAGAACAGCCAAACTGCACCCATACCAGCCTTTTCTCAGGTAAGATTTAACACCCCTGCTTTATTCTGCTGCACACATTCAGACTCATCCCAAACCATGACACGTACGTGGGCAGCTCGGCGCTCACCCCCCCCAATGGTTGGATCAACCTCAAACCAGTGCAGCACTCACCTGGGTGCTGCGATTGGGTGCTGGATGCCGTGGGCGGGGTCACTGCTGCTTGCAGGTGGATAGCTTGCGGATCTTGCTGGCGGTGGATACGCCCTTGCGGGAGGGGTTGGAGGCGGAGCTGGCCCGGCGCTCTGTTTTGGGTTTGCCGAGGGGCACTGCGTCCGTGCCATTGGCGCACACCAGCTTTGGGTCGGGTCGGGTTCTGAGCTGCCCGTTCAGCTCCAGCTCATCCTCCAGAACCTGCCCTGTAACCACGAACACACACACACACACACACACACACACACACACACACAGACACACAGACACACAGACACAGACACAGACACAGACACAGACACACACACACACACACACACACACACACAGACACACACACAGCTGCTGACCCGGTTCTGATACTGAGTACTGATACATATCTGATCCAGATCCGGTGCACTAGTGCCCCTCATCAGATAAAACCAGCAGGCTGACGACCATCAGCCCAGTCAGGACAGGACAGGGGTTGAAAATGTTATTGTTCTTCTCTCCAAAAAATGGCCTCATTAGCCCCTGGATTCCTTGGACCTTACAGCACCACCTCGACCCACACAAGGACTGTGCACATGAAGTTGGCTGTCCCATAAGGCTCGGCCAATGGCCAGACCCCGAGCAGAGCCTCTATATGCCTGCAAAACGCTTGTGTGTGGCTTCCCAAATCATGATGCAAAATCATGATCGTTTATTTGTTGTGCAAGCATAAAATGCAGCCACATATGGGCTTTAAGACCTTCTGTTCGCAGCGCATATGGCCTCACGTCGGATAATAATTATAAAATTTCAGACTGAAATGTTCATCTGATAATTTGGGACACGCCTGCTGCCTCACCACTTAAGAGAATTTGTCCCAGTTTGTTTTTTATTTTTTTGTCTCTTGCCCCAGGAGCTAAAACTGCTCAGTGAAATGATGGATGGTTTTGGGGCATGCTAAAGCACACTGAAAATGTTTCCAGCGGCAGATCACAGCTTTCAGAAACAGCTCTATTCTCATCTTTCTGTCAGGCAGGTTTTTTATTTTTGGTGCTGCTAATCTTGACTCGAGCTTGAAGCTTCAAATGCGAACATCTCCCCTCCAGCACAGGACGCCATTTAAAGGGATCTGGAGAAAGGATGCTGGAGAATCGATACGGCCGTGAATATGTGAGCGCAGAAACCTGCCATTCCTACAAAACCAGTTAAAATGTACCACATTTTTCCCTCCCTGTTTTCCATTGCGGAATGATTAGGTGGGAAAGCTACTGCAGCGGGCGGCGTCTTACATGGGACAGCTGTAAATTTTACAGAAAACACCCGAGGTGGGCCACCTCAAAAAAAAATAAATAAATAAATAAACAGCTTAGGTAATTGTCTCCCATTCCACGACCTTGTAAAAGTGTAAAGTGAGGGAGTTAGGATTGCGGGGGCAGAGGGAAGAGTGGAGAGAGGGGGGAACTGAAGATACAGAGTCAGCTGAGCGCAGCAGGATGACTCACTCTGTTGTCGAGGCAACTCAGAAACGCCCCAGCCTCTGATATGTGATTAGAAATGCAACAGAGCGAGCAGCTGTGGAAAAGGCAAGATTCTGAATGCCAGGCTGGGACCTGCAGTTGCAATAAGAGCACAGTGAGGTCACAAAGGTGGATAATGAAGCACCAATGAGGGCACCCTGAGGTCACAAAGATGGGGACCAGAACACCAATGACCATGGAGCGAGGTAACAAAAGCTGGAGGATGGAACACCACACTAAGGAATGAAAATTCTTAAATGACCTGAATCATTTTTGCCGGTGTATAAATTAATATTACTTTCTCAGTCTTTCCCATTCTAATATGCATATCAATTGTATTTCTACTTAAACACACAGACAAAGGACTGTTTTTATTCTGCAGCACCCTTTCATGTGAATATAAAATATAGCAATCGACAGAAAACAGCAGCATATATTGATGGGACACAGTGTGCAGGGCGCTGTTTAAGGAGGACCATTTATCAGCTGCACAACATGGGGTCACTTGTGAAAGCACCTCTGCCCTCATGTGTGTAGCTGACATTACAAGTCTATGAATACACAGCAGGAGCCTGTAAACCCAAACTACAGGATCAAAAACACAATAAACAGCAACACAATACAGTAAAAATGAATAGTTAGTGTTCAGCTTTCTTCAATGATCAATAGATCAGTACTAATTTATGCTCTCTACTTTGATGTTTGCACCATGAATTTGGAACATTCAAAATATATCCCTTCAACTTTTATTCATATAAATGAATAAGTCATATCAATGAAGGCTTTCTTTTTTAGATTGTTGCATATAGCATTACTACTAGGCTACATGTTTTCACAGTGTGACACCAGGTCAAAAATAGACAGGCCCATGTCACCTCTCCCAACCTGAGAACTGTAGTTACCGCGGTTCTGTCACACCTCAATGTGCAGTCGCTGCGCTGCCATTCAGCCTGGAAACCCATTCCAGAATAAAAAAAAAAAAAAAAAAAAACAAACGTTTCATCATGCCAATTTCCCTCCTCCGTCTTCCGGATGTGAGCAAAACAGCAGTTTTGATGAGGAGGGGGAGGAGATGTATGAGGAGGAGAGATGGAAAGAAAGAAAGAACTGGAAAAGAAAAGGGAAAAAAGGAACGACTGCGCCACCTCTGTGTTCCCACCCGCAGGTTAAACCTTTCATGCTCCGCAGAAACACAGCCATTACACACACAAGACATCTGTCTAGACAGCAGTCAGCAGAATCAGTGCATTATGTAATGACATTTCTGCTCTTTTCTCTTCTCTCTTTTCCTCCAGGCTTTTTACCTTTTCAAATCTAAAAACTTTTTTTTTTTTTGCCTGATGGATAATGCAATGCAGCGCAACACAGATGCCGGTTTCCCTTCAGGACCCCTCAGACAGCCTCCAGAGCGGCCGTCCCGATGAAAGCACCACTTTTTTTGTCGTTGAGCTGAAAGGAAATCACACTTTTGTTGTGTGAGGACGACTATGAGAGCCTGGTACAATCTGGAGGCCTGAGATGAAGCCTTTGAAGTTGTACAGAGTAATTAATCAATAATCAATCCGATGCGTGTTTTGTTGAAACTGAAATATGTAGGCTTACATTTCCTAACCTATACGTTTTAGCCCCCCATCCCCCCAATGTGTGCCAGTATCCTTGGAAACCCAGGGCAGAGTGGCCTATGGAGTTACCAAGTGTTTGTGCCAAAACCAGCGCAAAAACCAGACAAAACCAGCCCAATGTCAGAGCGCTAAATGCTACCTCCAAAACGATGAACACTGGACTTGGAAACACTGTATTCAGGCTTATCTCATTTACAAATCGTTTTTCACAGCTCAAAGCGGAACTGAAATAGACTTGTGCACATCAGACGCATTTGATGGTGAAAGATTGGAGATGAGGCTGTGACTACAGAAGTGACGTGGACCAGACACTGGAGCGGTGACGTGGAGCGGTTTACATTCAGGGTCAAGTTTAGCTATGTTTAACAGTCATGGTCTACATTTCCCAGTAGCACCTCCTCCCGCTGCTTCCCCTGTCTTACCTGGCACAGTGAAGTCCTGAGTGTAGATGATTTCATCCTCGCCGTCGAGGAGTTCGTCGTCCTCATCCTCCTCGCCATATCCGTGCAGGTCCTCCAGGTAAGGCACCACCGTCATGCTGCGCCAGCGGTCTCTCTCTCCGCGCTGGGGGGGATGGGCACCATGGGCTCCGACTGGGGGTGTTTCTTCCGCACCCAGCTGAATGGGACAATACCAGACCCCCACACAGGGACGTTTAGCTTTTGGAATAAACTTAGTCCCAACACACCCCAGAGACAAAATACAGCCAAAGGACAGATATATAATTCTGTGTGTTACAGAGGCGACCAGCAGGTAAACTCCAAACACAATGAACCCACAGATACTGTATTCTATTACATTCTGTATTAGTTGTATATTATGTTGGAATTTGTTCCACAGCACAAACCATACTGTGCAAAGTAGGCCAACTAATTTTCCTCGCGGCTCCATAAGTATGAAAAGTGCCACAAGGCGAATGAGCAAGGATCACTAGCCAAAGGGTACAACAGCCCAGCAACTCGCCGACTCGGAGGCTAGAATTTTCCTCGATGAGAGAAGGGGGGGAAACACAGGGCTAGGAACCACGTGGAAGTTTGAGGAGCCATTCCATAACACATCCTCACACCAGAAGGCGAAGGATGGCATGACTCAGATACTCTCAGCAGAGTGGTCGCATGACGTAAGGGGGGGGGGGTTCTCCGACTTTTCAGATCTTAGAGGCCGCGTGGAGTGCACTGGGCGTAATGCGCTGTGGCAGGACGTTATCACCTGCATAATTAACCGGGCCCAAGTGCAACCCCAGAGCCGGGAACCCCAGACTGCGCCAGGAACAACCTCACAGAGGCTGTTCATCCATTACACTCTCACTCAGCGCACCCAAACAGCGACTCCACCAGTTCATCAATACTTAACGCACCTCTTAAAGAGAAGGAACGCAGCTAGCAAGAGCCATTCCCCTGTGTAACTACTGCTAACGGGACTGCGAGCACAAATGATGAAGGAGGTGGGCGTGGGCGCAGGCGTGGGCATGGGGGTGTTGAATCAGAAACAGCGCGAATAGGTGATTTTAGTTGCATCAGGTTTTTCGGTGCCGGGATGCAGAAGACTGCACCCACACAGACCTCTCTTAGGTAAGATGAAGCACCCCAGGTTTGGATGCGTTACCGCCTACGCTTGAGACCTGAGCAAACCTGTCACATTTACAGGAGGGAAAAGAGTTGTGTGAAATAATTGATTCGTTAACTGACTGCTGATTTTTAAAAGCTGTGTGTCCGTCTTTGTGTGTTTGTTTGTCTGTGTGTATGTGTCCTTGCATGCATTTTGGTCTGAGTGTGTAAGCGCGTGAGTGTGTGTGCTTTAATTCTAATTATGAAGAGCGCACTGCGCAGGAGGCTAAAGGCTCATAGGAGTTTTGGAGGGGAAGCTATGCCGCTTCGCACTGTGGGACCTATTTCTGTACGAGCAGAAAAGGCAGGCTTGTCTTTGGGGAGGAGTAACCTGCTTTAGCTAATGCTTTATGATGGGGGCGTTTTCTGCTTACACTTTAAAACAGGGAAAACATCTCCACCTTACGCCATTAACTGCCCAAAGGCCTGCATGAGATCTGTGGGAGTATTTAAAACTCCTTAATGTTCTATCATAAAGCCAAGCGCTGTGTAGTCAGTTATAGAGGCAAAGCCACCCTTTCACTTCCTGAAATATTAATGCTGACCGCTGACTTTTGTTTTTTCCACATTCTGTTTGTACAAATAAAATGCATTTGTTTCCTTTTTCAGGCTTGTCCTGACATCGCGGCAGTAAACGGTGGTTAGACTCCAGACCCTTGAGCAGGGATGGCAAAACCCAGTCTTGGAGGGACTCACTGTCTGCAGGATGTTAGTGTTTGTCTTTTCAGTCAGCAGCCAAATTAGCCTGAATGCGCTAAAGAGTTACCTGTCACGAACACACTTCTGACCTGTGACAAATGAGTTTCCTTGGATCTACATGTGCTGTTATGCATGTCTCCATGTTCATGCAAATGTGTGTGTGTGTGTGTGTGTGTGTGGGGGTGTGTGGGGGGCAAAAGGAATGTGTGAGGGAGGGAAAGTGTGAGTGAGTGTGTTAAAAGTGAGAAATAATGGGTGTGTGAAAGTGAGAGAGAGACTCAAATAGATTTTTTTTTTCTGCCACCTCTACAAATAACTACAGAAGGGAAATTGTGAATAGCTGCTGAGACATCCTTGCGGCTCTGTGCGTGACGGCAGTATGACCCCGCCTGGTCATGTCCTCAGGCGTGACGGACACAGGGACGTGCCTCATTCACTGGTTACCAGGGAAACAGCACCTTGCCTTCCACCAGCAACATCACTGCCGAGCAGGCAGGGGTGTTAAAAAAAAAAAGAAAGAAAGAAAGAAATAAGTTCTTGCTGAAAAGCTTGAGTGGCGTGGGGAGAAAAAAAAAAAAAGATATTTTCTGTGCTTTTCTCCCAGCGCAGCTCAGTGACGTCTTTGGAACTACCCGTTTGCCTGTGCCTGCTGTGGGCCGCCTCTTCTCTCCTGCACTTCAGACGCCTCTGCGTCGTGTTAGGAAAAAAAAAAAAAAAGACTCAGGAGAGGAAGAGGTTAGCTTTCCAAGGAAAATGGTGCTGTCTATCATCGAATGCCACACAACTGAAGTGCGAAAAGGTACGTCACTCATCAGAAAGCCTTATTTGCCAGGTTCACATCTCTCTGCTCCGACCCTGGCAAAAACTGGGCAGTTCAGAAAAATCAACTCACACACGTTTGGCATGTAACAAAGGTTTACAAACCAATCGCTTGGGCTCATTTTTGGTGGGTGAAGGTTGGGGCTTTACAAGTGAAATCAGTGAAAAAAAAACCTCTGATCCGCTTTGACATTCTGGACAGTGATGGGTCGCAGAGCATTCCCTATCATGGCTGCAGAAAGCACTGTTCCCAAACGGTGCGTTCACAGTGTTATGACAGCTCCTCTGGCTGGCTTTTTAAAATGATTTGATTGGTGTCCAATAAAGGCTCATCAGGTCTCCCATCTTTCCGTCTCTGACAGGGAATCACGTGACACTTCCACACCCCTCGCTGCCTCAAGTATTTTAAGAACAGATCAAATGCACGCAGAGCAGGGGTGTCCGAGCCGCTGTGCATTTGATATGTTAATGCGGCGGTCATGTCATTGTCATCATTTCACTTTGAAAACGGGAACAAGCGTCTGAGCCGCAGCCAAAATAAGTGCATTAATTCATTTTGAAATGGCTGCGGCGGTTTTGAGTTTAATTTGCATTAATGACAGTGTCAGAAATTAAACCCTACAGCGCAGAGAGATTGGAAACCATCACTTTGTTACAGAGGGTAACTCATTGAGCTCCTGTCTGCTAGGTCATTGGTATGGGAAGGGAGGAATGTGCTAAAACATGCCAGTCTGGGACAGGTGGGGCTTTCTCAGGAGGGGGGTCACGCACTGTCAGAGCGCCACATCCACACAGTCCCTGTACACTCACAAACCTTTGGCTGGCATGTCACTTTTCCCACACTGACAGGAAATAAACTCTTTATGCATCACCATGAAATAAAAACAAATGAACGAAAATCAGATTACTTACTTGTGCTGTCTGATGTGTTGTATCGAGAACCTCTTAACTGGGTCATACTCAAGCATGCCTAAAATAAGGACAGGAAACACGAAGCTTTAATGAGGACAGAATATGCAGTTTAACTGGTCTTGCTGTCCCTATGGTCTGGAGCCCTGTAACTAGTTTTTCAGGAAAACACGCATCTTCAGGAACAAAATGCTGCAGTCCGGGTCGCATAACACAGAAAGTTGTACTTTTGTATATATACGCCTGAACAGCACGTCTACACAGCATGAACCCATTTCCACAACAGAACCTGCCCATGATGGTATGGAAACACAAAGGCAGAAAAACACATCCACCCTGACTTTGTCTAGTGAGTACAGTTTAGCTCCACTCACTTGGGAACATAAATGGTGAGACTGATTTCCACTGTAAAAAGAAACATTTCTATCTAAGGCATTTTTTTTCCCCAAAATTGAAGTGTCTGACTGTGAGAAACCAACGAACAGAGAACTATTTATAATGAAAGGAGACCCAAGAACCAACGTAGCACAGATCTGCAATTCACACAGTTTTTGCTGCCCCTACCGTTTGAATTGGGTTCTATTCTTAGACTTGGATTCGGTAATCTCCAGCACAAACAGCACATTTCTGTGCACCAGCGTTACGCGCGGCTCAGCATCTGAAACTGCGCGGCCGCATGCTCTCAGTGTCTGCAGCAGACAGGTCCTGCTGGTTTACTCAAAGTTTCAGCATCGATTAGCGGCACTGCATAAACACGACTCAGTACAGCTGCCGTGCCTCGCTGATCGCTATGCACTCACAGCCAGAACTGCCAAACAACCATTTACAATCCTCGCCTGCCAGAACAGATTCCGGCCTGAGCAGAGATGGGGTAGGTTAAAGGGGCAGAAATGTGGTTGCCACACAGACAGAATGACCTCTGCTACATATGTAGCCTTAGGCTACTTAGGCTGCTGATATATCAACAAGTAACTTGCAACAACATACACAATTGTCAATTAACTATGGAGAACCTACATGCAACTTCAGCTACACTTTGAAAGTGTGAATCAACTTGTCCATCTTAAATTAAAATCTGAATTGCTTTCCAACAGTTTGCATTCAGGTATGCCCACCAATTGCTGAAAAGATTTTGAGAATCCTTTCTTGCCCCTGACTCCCCTTTAGAGCTGAGATCTTCAAATGGTCTGAATAAAAACTCCACACAATGCTCTACGCACACTATGCTGATGCAGCATTAGAACCAGACGGTTGCTGGTTCAGCTCCTTGGACTCTTATTGTCTTCCACACTGCAGTTGTAAAGAGACTTCTTCTGAAGTGTTACCTGTTAAACCATTTGGCATTTAGAAAAGCATTCAGGAAAAATGTTATACTGGATGTGGTTAAGCAAATTGATGGATATCTGTCACGGATATCTGAAACAGGAATTTTTCAGACATTGCTAAACAAGAGACTCTAGACAGGGCAAACTTTCCCTGCTGTAACCCTCAAAACAATCATCTTCTTCTCTTCTCAATGGAGATTCCACTGCTTCTTCTAAAGTGGTTTGCTCCAGCTTCCACCATGATTGACATTTAAATCCCCCACTGGACACAGAATCATCCTTGCTGTCCAGAAGAAAGAGAATTCAGGCTAACAGCCCTTATGTGAATTACTATTATCTGCATCTAGCATGAAATCACTGGTGCAGTGACACAAAACCTTCAGAATCATCATGGCGCCATCTCCTGTTCAATCTATTTATAACAGCCCGTCCGACACACCTGCCAATGACTTGGCTTTTAATATATAATAAGTTTAAATATGATTTTTTTTTAAAATGTAAACACATATTTTTTTATATCTGCTTCATCATTTGTCGGCCAGCTTTATTCATCTGGTTCAATCTCCGGCTCTTATGTTTGCAGACCACAAACCTTTTAAAAGCTCCGATAGGAGGGGGCCGCATTCTTCAGGAATGGTGTAGTCCCCCTTTCCGATGTTCTCAAATAGCTTATAGATGTTGTCCCCTTCGAACGGATACAGGCCCGTCGTAATGTTGTACCTGCAACGGGAAACTGATTTTATAATATGGACAGACTCAATTTCATATGTATGATAATCGCCAAAGGGACCTTTTCCATAGCAAATATGCAGGGAGGGATAACTCATGTTGTATAGCTGAACAAATATTCCATGTGGAATAAAACATATTTTTAGATTATACACAAAACTGAAACCAGACATAACTG
The DNA here is from genome assembly GCA_022829145.1 of Albula goreensis. Taxonomy (NCBI): domain Eukaryota; kingdom Metazoa; phylum Chordata; class Actinopteri; order Albuliformes; family Albulidae; genus Albula; species Albula goreensis. The sequence continues at coordinate 18,610,369 of CM040764.1, read as the reverse complement.
GGACCACCTTAGTACATTCATTCATATTTTTCAGTCAGCCTCAGAATGATAGAGCATATCTTCTTTACCTGCAGTCTTTGACCTCTTTTGTTGTTCTATTCTGGCCAGTCATTGCTCATGTCAGATACTGCACTCTTATGATCCCCTTTTCTAAAGTAATTTGAGCAGTTTTTCCCTCATTTCTTATTTCAGTCAAAGGTAAACATGCCTGGTTTCTGTTCAGTGCTCACCTATTTGCTACGGTGATAAGGACAGACTGTAACTGTGCTACTCCTGGTTTCACACTGCGTTCAACAAACCAATCAGTCCATGACAGTGAGGTTCAGATCTCTGAGGCTGTACTGTACTACCACCGTCAACAATGCAGTGCTGCAAATTACTGGGGCAACGTTGGACTCACAGCGTGACCCCCGCGGACCAGATGTCCACCTTGAATCCCGAGAAGGTGTCCAGGCCGTTGGCGATCTCAGGAGGCTGGAACGCTGGTGAGCCCTGGCTGGTCCTGCAGGTGTCATCCTCTGCAAAGGGATGCAGAGCCTGCAGGATGGAAGAACCAGATGCTACACTGCCCCTTATATCACGGACCAAAGCCAGACTGTAACTGCCACCTTTACTTGCAGAACCAAAGAAGGAGATTTTCTGTACTTTAACCACAAGGATCTAGATTCAGGAAAAGACATTACATTCTACCTTTAGTGGCAGAGTACAAAGGATCTGCAGAGGTGGAACAGAGTCAATCGCCAAATGCATTCTCTCTCTTATTTCTTCCAGTGTTCATGCTTGCGTGCACACACACACACACACACACACACACACACGCACATCTAATCAAACTGGCCCCTCCTTAAAACACCACGCAGAACATCTCTGCAGTAGCACAAGCTATATAAAATGCAAAGCAGCACTGTCAGGAAGATATGTAAGCGAACCCATATGGTTCATTTCCAAGCATACAATGGCTTTGTCTCACCTGGGATTTGAACAAGCAAAATCCAACAAGCGCAACTCCCTAACCGTTTTACTGCAGTGTCACCCATTTTATGAAATAAAAATGCCTAGCTAGACTTCCAACCAGTGTACAAACCAGCCAGCTATATAATAAATCAGTTAATCAGACAACATAAAACAGCCAGAGATAGGATATTGAATATAAATAGAGCTAGCAATGTAAACAGCAATAAACAGCACTGTCCTCAGGGTGTTTTAAATAACCCCTCGAGAACGCCTTAAAGAGAAGCGCAGCCAGTGGCTCTCTTACCTCTGCCACTCCTAGGTCAGATATTTTTAGCGCTCCGTCTGTGGTCAGCAGCAGGTTCCCTGGTTTAATGTCTTTGTGAACGATTCCCTGGCTGTGCAAATATTCAAGGCCGTCTATGAGCTGGCAAAAATACCTGAACAAGAGAAGGATTTGTTACTCATGATGAATTCATTAATTCATCATAAATGCAATGATTAGTCATTCAGTGATCATTCATTCAGTCACCAAAAACAGGAATGCTGATAACATTGTAAACATCTCTGTTCAAATTTAGATGAAAACCACACATACACATACACATACACATACACACACACACACACACACACACACACACACACACACACACACACACACACACACACACACACACACAGGACCATGGGGTGCTGTGTGCAACTGAAGCATGTACTGTATATAAGTAGCTCTCATTGCAGTGACATTCCCCACGGTCTGGACTGTATCCAGACTGTGCCGGTGGAGGTCCCACAGGACAGTGGGCGATTGGCCGCTCCAGGGAGGGCCTTAGTCAGCAGTCTGTCTCCCTTAAACTGCTCCCACTGGCTACTCCTGTCCTGGATCAGGTAGCTGCAGTGTGCCTGCAGACACTGCGGCCCTACAAGCAATTAGTCTGTCACCCTTAATCTGAAGGGCTGCTGAACAATTTCATTTTTTGAAGCGAAATAGAGGGAACATTAAGTGGACAGTGGGTATGTAGAAGTAGGCAGTGGGGGAAAGGGAAGTTGACGATGAGAAACAGGAAGCTGATAGTTACCCGTGTGCCTGAAACCCTGGAAACCGCTTCTCCGGGACACTGTCCAGCATCTCTTGCATCCCGCACACGCAGTACTCCATCACCATATACGTGAGGTCAAAAGTCAAAGGAAAACAGGCTCACACAATGTAGGGACAGCAGCAGGATGGACACATCTGTACTCAGACCGGGGTCAGTCAACCCTGGCCCTGCAGAGACACAGGGTCATCCTGTGTTTTACCCCACAATGAACAACCACTCAGACCCAGGAATCCAGGTGAGTTTTCCCTGTAGTCAACTTGAAAATCATATACATAGGTTATATAACTATGAGAATCGCCTAACACAGTGGCTTCCCAGGACCAGGGTTGGCCAACCATGGAGAGTGGGTCTTACTGGAACAGTAGATCAGCCCCCATCCCCCCAACCTAGGACAGCCAGACGGACTGCTTATTTTCAGTGTTACTCAGTCCTTAATTGAGGTAACTGACCTGATTCCTTGGGTCTGCATTTGTTGTTGACAGAAGGAGAAACATACATTGACCTGAGGGCTCTCTCTAATGAGAGAGTTATCAGTTAGGAACCACAGGAAGAACTGCTCTGACTGGCCCTTCCATGACAGAATAAATGGGATGCCACAGACAAGACCAACACAAATGGCAAGTATCATTATTTACAGCTGCTTCACAGAATCACCCCTCCTCTACTGCTGATAAAAAGAGCAGCAAAAAGAGACACATCTGCTCTAGATCCTGGAATAAAATAAAGAGCATGACTGTAAAACCTGAATGCTCATTTAGGGAGGCAAACCTGAGGAAGGGCGGTATGTTCATGCTCTTCTGTGAAGCAGTGTGTGTTTATATCACTAACAAAGAAATCCTAAAGCACTCATAAATAAAGGTCTCAACTGCATTGGGCTACAACCAGAGATATTTTTAGGGAGTTATTTTTACACCATTACCATATTCACTATTAGCCTGAAGATAAAATGATGAATTTTAATGGCTGTAATAGATTATTTTCGCAGTCTCCAGCCGCGCTAAACCGCAATTATTTTCGGCGGCTGCACAAAAGGGATGAGAGTGTGAAGAGTATGTGCCAAATGATTCATGAAGGTGAGGAGCAAATCTTTACAAAAACACATTTTTTAATTTTTTATGGGTCAGTTTTAACGTCGGAGCAGACAAAAATTCATTAACAGATGCTTCACGCTGTCAGGCCTGGTGGATTTTTAAAGAGCCCTCACTTGCCTGAAGATTTTTAAGAAGTAACTCTGCAGCAAGGTGTGCAGAGAAATTTGGACGATGAAGGGAGACACCCAGTGGATAAGGTGTTGAACTGCAACATAAAATGCTTCGTAATTTCCCATAACCATCCAAGCAGGGTAAACATGACATCAAGCTTATTAGATGAAGTTTACAATGAAACTTAGAAAGCGACATGCAGTATTGTGGGTCTGTTTACTGACAAGAAGAAACTGTAGTGCGCTGAAGGTCTGAAAGTGGATGCAGAGGTCAGTGAAGTATGCACACCTTGCAGCTACCGGACCAAATGACGCGTCAGCATCCTATTTTTAAAGCAGGCAGATCCTGCAGTAGCAGCTGCAATAACAGGGCCCGGCGGAAAGGCTGACTGCAGCCAGCCGAACGGACTGCACGGGAGGCAGTGAAAGTTTACGGTTTTTGTCTATCAGTGGCTCCCACTCCTCCCCACAACCCCAGCCTAGGTGACAGTGCACTTTTTGAGGAAGCGCAGATCAACATGCGTGATAATCACCCATACTCTCTGAGCAGCACAGCTGAACTGGGTGCAGCTCCCACCTCAAATTCCATCTCCAGCCTTTCAAAGGTTTCTTTCCAAAAAGGATATATTTTCTGTTTCTCTTCATTATATAGTACATCTAACAACTGGATGACATTTTTATGTCTGAGTCTCCGTAGCAACTGGATTTCCCTGTTGGGAAACAAAAAGAAAAAATGACACATTAGGCATATTTACATAATATGATATTATCTTATAACAAAACAGCACAGCAGAAGCTCAGAGACACTCACACTCAGGTCCAGGGTCTTTCAATGATCTGAAGGTTTGTGTGTGAAAATGGCATCAAAACACACCAAGACAGTCATCTTTATTTATGTTCGTGTTCATATAGCCCATACCTCATAACTAAAATGTTGACTTCTGTGTATGACAGTCCTGAGCACACCATTTTAAAATCTTTCCCATGCCACATCCTGAACCTATGAGCTGTGAAATCAGAAGCGACACCCGTATCTCCCGGCAACGACATGGTACAGAGCGGGGCACGGGGTGGTTGTCATGGCGCTTTTAGGGAAACTCATCCGGACTCTGTTTGCTCCTGGGCGTCTTGGCCCTTGCCTGCAGTCACCCCACACTGCCAGTCCTGGCTCAGCCCCTGTTGCAAATGCCACTTCGCCATGGTGACAACAAGCACATCCTGACGAGCTGCATGATAGTTTGATAAAGCTGCAGTGTATTCTGGGAAAGCCATATCCCCCTCCCCCACACCAGAAAGACTGGAAGTAATTCAGCTTCACCGGCGGGACAGGGGCAGCCTAAAACAGTCACTGATTAACTGCAGGGTCATATGTGGATTTCTGCTTCATGATCTAATGTGTTTGCTGTGTGCCCTAGTTATTAACTAAAGAAAAAAAAAAGGCACAGAACAGACACAGGCTCCGATAACAACCGCCAGCAGCAACACTGACTCATAGAGGAGAGTACTCTGAGCTCTCCCTCTCTGAGGTCAGAAAAACAGTGTCAGGCCTCTGTCCTTGACCAGGGCCTGCCCCTTTTTTTGTTGTGATTGTTTAAAAACACACAGGTCTGACCCGCGGTTCAAACTTCAAAGAGCAGACGGACAGGACAAACGAACGGGGCCCATGACCAGAACCTTGGCACAGGAGTTTGCTGAGAGCACTCTAGCCTTGCAAGACCCTTCACTGCGCTTTATCCCTCTGGCAAGATCAGTCTCTCGCTCTGAAGCTTTGCCCCCAGTTAAAATAATTATGCTGGGGCCTCAACTCTTAAAAATCAAGCAGACAGCATGACTAGTGTTATCACTATGAAATACAGAGTCATTAATTCATTACAGCACTCAGGCCACCTCACTTCCTGTGGAAAGACCACGGCTTTAAGCTGGAAGCCACAAAATACAGTCAAAGTCAGGTAGTTTCTAAAGCCAGCCAGTTTGCTTGGGAATATACATACCGCACAATAAACCCTGCTGAGACAGACCTGTGACCAAATACACAGGGCAAACACAACATATCTAGATAAAACAAAACAGGATTTTTTGGGTTGAGATTCTGATGGGTTTGTCTAATTTGGTCTAATCGTGGACTGCATACACACCAACCCACCCCACCCCACCCCCTCCGGCACCAGAGTTCCCCACCCTTAGTGGCAGTGTCCTACCAAGGTGATTGACAGCAACCACTTGACAGCAGGAGGCTCGACACACGTCAGCTTAGGCGGACAGGGACAGATTACTTAGCCGATTACAGAATGGGACGATCACATGGCCAGACTGAGAGAGCCAGTCTGGGAGCGTGGGAGTTTCACCAGGACGCAGCCAAGATTACTCACCTGAAAAGCGAAGCAGTGACAGAGAGATCATGCATATTTAACAGATGTGTCATGGCTACCCTCTCTGTGACATCACTGCCCAAAGAAGCCCTGGATTGATGGTGTGTTCTGCTGCCCAGTCTGCAGAAGCTGTAGCTGCACTCTTTTACACTGAGCCAGTTACAGGCAAGGGATAGAGAGTCCTATGGCTCGCTAACAGACTCTTAGCATCTGAGAGAGCAAATAGCAGAGGCTTTACTATCCCAGCTACCTCCTATCCCATTTGTTTTTTGGGGTTTTTGGGGGCAAAAACAGTTAAAAAAAATTGAATGGAGGGGCATTTATATTAATACTCCAGAGTACTGACATTTTCTAACTGCTTATGTTGATGTTGGATATATAAGAGTTTTGCATGCTTAAAATAAATTTTGGCTTTCATTGTGTCCACCATAGAAATATTTAAATTCATGATAATTCGATCCACTGTGTACAAAATATGAAGCAAAGTTCATGTCGGATTAGCTGCGACTGGTCCTGCGCAGGTCTGGCTTTATTCGTCTCCTCACATTAGTGTCTGAAAGCTGAATGGTCACCATAGTTACCTTCAGCAGTCTCGGTGACACTCTCTCTTTGGTTGTTTAGTGCTATTCCTGGATCAGTGCTTTTGTCTCTATTTGGGAATTTTCGGGGACACACTCCATGAAACAGAAATAGGCTGTTATACAAACAGCTGTGCATACAAATTTGAGTTGAAGTCAAGGTATGGAGATACAATGAGCTTGAACATTTTCACGTTTGATGTGACTGGTGAAATGGGTTAACAGTTACGAGCTAGGTTTTACATGTAGGATTCAACTCTTCTCGAGATGGGAGGGGAAAATGTACCTGACTTCTTTTACTATAAGTGATAAAATATATTAATATATAAATATAATATTTAAAACAGAGCCCTACCTGGAGACAACACTTTTGTTTTAAATGTAAGACAGGTCTCAGAATATGAGGGAACAATCCAAACTGTGTTAGTAAATTACAAAAATGTCCATAACAAAAAAAAACCTTAATTTTGTGCAAAAGACAGGCAAGATATATTGAGATTAATTTGGGCTTGAAAGGAGGATGGTTTTATTGGGCGGCTTTTATGCCTGTAGCTTTTACCACAGTGAAAGCCCATGACACAACAGCCAAAAGCACAAACAGTCCACTGACCCCATTCTAGGGGCACCAAGCCCACTTGGCACTTTGGGCAGTCCTAGCCAGGAACCCTTATTCCACAGGGAGAGATATGGGCGAAAGGGAAGAGAAATAAAAACATGAGAGAGGGAGCGAGGGAGGGCAAGATTGTTTCTGTTTACATATTTCTGGAGGGAGTGTTACGCAACACGACTGTGCTCTGCCAGGACAGAGCGGAACGGCATCCATCTGCACCTCAAACCATGCCCTCACCAGTGACAAAGAGTGACCAATCAGTGGCATTCAGTAACACCAACAGGATTCCAGTGCTGCGTTTGCTCTGCTGCACCACAGCAGTGGACTCTATGGGCTGTCCACTTAGTCAGCGCCTGAATGTGTTTCATCTACTCTGCTTATGCCTGCAGGTGGCTTCAGTTCATACCTGTTTGCTGGTAGTATATTGTATTATAGTATAGTATAGTGTTGGTATAGTATATTATTTTACTTGGGCATGCATTGTTTCTCTCTGAGTATTAATAGGACTTACCAGAGTGGGGTTTTTAACAGTAGAACTTTCAATGTTCGTAGCAGAGAGCTGATCATCTGGTGAGCGTACAGAGTCTTTGTCTGAGCCCACAATGTGAACCGTGACTGGCCTCCTGTCCAGGTGCCATTAAACTGGCGCGCTCTGAGCACGTGCATAACAAAAAGGCCACCGGATTACCGCCTGGTTTGCGGTTGGAGGGAAGAGCGGCTCGCTCCCCAAATGGTGTCAAATGCAGCCTGCAGCTTCTCAGCAGACCGCCAGACTGTTTACTGTCTCCCTTTCGGTCTTCATCTCCAACCTTTCCTGTCATGTCAACTTTATCCCCTTCTCCATTCCTCCTCTGCCTGTCTCTGCCCTCTTTTCTATTTCTCCCCTCATTCACCCTCAATCCCTTTCTCCCTCTCCAGCTCTCTCCCTCTCTTGTGTCTTGCAGTCTTCCTCTCCCCCACCGCTCTCTCAGCATGAAGCACCCATGCCCTTTACGTCATTATGCAGACTATCAGATCCTGGGCAAAGCGGTCTTATCATGCACCAGTAACCGGAGCCCAGCTTCTCACTCATTCCACAGTGGTACAGTGCATTATCTGTAACCCCTAGTAGAACCCTTTAAGATATTCCTGAAATCAGGAGAGAGAACACAATATGTTCCGCCATGTGCCAATTATCAAAATAATAGCGAGAGTTTAGAAATTATAGTCCTTACTCATACGGAGGAATTAAAACACACTGGTACGACATCCAACAGAGCTGGACCACACATGCTGAAACATGTAATTGGGTATTCTGATGGGAGCACATTTGTAGTAAACTTCGTGGTGGCCTAAAGAAATCGTCACACTTGCAACTTCCAACATGATTTGCCATTGAGACGGATTGTATAAAACACCCTTTGGGCTTGGGTAGCAGGCAGAAAAAAGGTGCATGTGTGTTCAAAATGGAGTTCTAGCTACGCTATGACAAACTATGACAGAAGATCCACATAAACCAGGAAACAACTGGATCACCCACGATCAGACACTCAATGCCCCACATACCCGGTTTCAGTCCCTCAAACACATCACTTTGTCTTAGATTCTTCTATTTTACAGCAGCAACAACACTTGCAATAACGGTTGCCCAATATCTTTCTTTCACAACATGGTGTGGTATGTATCATTACTAAAACATAAAACTAATTTATATTTGTAAAAATTCCTAAAACTGTAAGTCATGCACCAGGCTGGAGGACCCAAGGCCCTGAACTAAGGCAGAGTAACTGTGCCTAACAAAGATATCATTCTAAAAAATTAATTCATTAAATAAACAGTCAAATCTTTTATTTTTATGTTCTGTCTCAGAAGCCATGAGGAAAAATACAAATTAACACTGCAGTGTGACTGAATGCCTCAGGCTTTTTTTTTTCTTTTCTTTTTTTTTTTTTTTTTTAAAAGACCAACCATGAAAATGCAAAAACGACATTTGACAGAAAAGAAATGAACTGGGTAAGAGCAGCAGATTCATACAGAGTCAAGAAAGGGAAGTTCTCATTTTTGAACGTCAAATCCTGCAAGTTGGGAAATGTTCAAATTTAAGATATGAAAACCTAGTATTGAAAACGAATTAAAACATAGCCCCTAAAGTGAATTCAGACATAGAACAGCAAGTTAAATGCTGACTTAAAAAATAAATAAAGAAAAATGATTAATTTTGCACCCTGACTCCACCTAAGCTCCCCAAATGAAGTTCCCTGCAAAAGGAAGGGGAATAAGAAAGGGACAGATAGAGAGGGACAGCTCTCTGCAGTGGACACATATCCCTCAATACGGCATTCAATCTGTCTTATACTATAGCATTCTCACGTACTGGGCCTTTGTCCATTGTGGTTCCCAGGTCATCATTCAATCAATTTAGCATTCACCACACAGGATTTTACAACATCTCAGTGTGATGACAAACCACAGCAGCGGCACCAAGAGAAGAGAACTGCTTTAAAGCAAAGTGGAAAATGGTTCGCACTCCTACAGAGGGTTTGAATGGGGAGTCCACACAATCATTCTTAAAAAGGCTAGCATTTTTAAAGTACCATTCAACATCCTGCACCTTCAGTGTCCTACTATTTTCCAAGAGTTTAATTTGATTCCCTGTAGGGAGGAGCCTGAGAATTATTCAATCATCCTTTTCCACATTTGGCTCAAATGGGTTTTCTCCTTTATTTTATAATTCCCACAGGAAAATGGCTTCTGTGAAGCACAGCAGGAGTACGGACAGTAAATGGCACAATGTCAAGACTAACTGACCCACTCAATCAAAACTTTCTTGAACACCAAGTCATTTTGATTGTGCACTCACACACAGGTTGGATTAAAACAGTTTTGGCTACCTGGTGTGTTTTCTGAAATGTAGGTTTATGGTAAACTTATAACTGACAAAAACACAGCACACCCACATGGTGCTCTGCATAGCTCTGCGGTGCCAGCAGGGCACTTTTATTTATTTACACAGACATCAGCACCAGTTTGACCACAGTGGTTTTGCGTCAGCTCCAAAGTGTTTATGTGTGCTCGATTGCACGACTCATTGATTAACTGATAGCAGAGAAATAACGGATTTAAATACTGGATGCATGGACATCTTTCAATTTAACACAAAACCCCGCTGGTTTTAAAATAAAGCAATTTACAAACTAAATACCCGCAAATGGCTCTGTCAAAAAATATATAAATTACTGGAACCTATATCCAGTTCTGAGAAATTAAGGGCAAATTAATATATTTAATTACCTTGCTCAATAAACAAGACGCAGGGTGGGATGAATAAACCTCCATACCTTTGTTTGAGCAAGGCCGTTTTTGGCCTCCTACCCCTAAGCCCGGCCTTAGTGCAGGACTGCCAGTCTCACGGGCTAGAGGTCTGTGGTGTCTGCTTCATTTTGGTGTGCTTTAACTCTCAAGTCACTGACTGGCTAAAGACTCCACATATCTTGTTTCAAAGACCTACAATGATTGAAAAGAAACCACAAAAAACCCAGTGACACTGTGATGCTTCAAGGACTGGGGTTTGATGTTTTTTTTTTCTAGGGGTACCCATAAACCCCCCATCACTTACTTTTTGACATTGGCCTCTCCATTGGGGATCCTCCTGAGCTTCTTCTTCTTGAGGATTTTGACGGCCCTCCTGCAGAGGGTCTCAGAGTCCAGCATCTCCTTCACCTTGCCATAGGAGCCCTCCCCCAGCAGGTCCCCCATCAGGTACTTGCCAATGAGCTTGGCCCGCTTGCAGCGGGGCTGGTAGATCACCTCGGTGGAGTCGATACGGTGGATGAAGGTGTCCATCCCCATCAGGTCTGACTCCGTCAGGTAGTCCATGTGCTCCAGGTCCTCCTCACTCATCTTTAAAGCGGTCCCTCCCTCCCCCCACCCCTGTTTCCGTGTCAGGGTGACAGGTGGGGGGGAAATTAATTATTTGATTGTTCAACCGAGCAATTAATTAACTATCTTTCTTAAAATAGAGCTTTCCTCCAATGTGTCTTCACCTGCACTCATTTGTGTCAGAGAGAACAATCTTGATTTTTTTCCCTATACAAAAAATAAATTAAAAATATTTTCTTGCCTTATTGTGTAAGGAAAGTCAGTACAGTGAGTTTTGATTGGACAGGAGCAGATAAGGTGAATGGGTGTAAAAGCCGGTGCAGTGCAGTCCACTTAAAGTCAGGGTTCTGGTATCATTGGCGGTTAAATGATGACATTACATCCCACTGATTTACTGTACCAACACCGCTGTTCAAGAGCTGCGGAAGCAGTCAATGGAACACTGTCGTCTAATATTTGGTTCATGTCCTCCCTCAGCAACCATGTCTTTAAGTGACAAAATTAAAAAATATGTTGTGTCTTTATAGAAACATGAATCAGACCCCTTATGATTCCACCCGGACTTGCTGCTTTGCCAGCTGGTGAAGGGTTAAGGTCCAGTTCTTAAGTCTCCATCCTTACCAAATCGCCATCTGGTAATGCAAGAAACCAATTCCCGTTACTCGGGGTCAGACTCAGAAATTCACAATTCAGTTAAATATTCGATATCACTTAGCAACCATGCTAAGCTTGAAGAAAAATTGTACCCAATGACAGTTAAGCTGGCTTGCTACTTATGCAAGTTCACAATTTTTTTGCAGGCAGACGTTAGATAGCTATACTTTATGATTGAGCAAGCAGTCATAATAATCAGAGTATCTTACGTCGCTAGAACTGAAAAGTAACCAGCATCTGTATGTATACATCTTGCAAATAATTTCAATAAATTATACGGTCCATCGATCTTGGAGGCTGGCACAAACGTTTATAAACATGCTGCTTTAACATCAAAAATCCGTATTGGCAGCCTGAGAATGTGGCCATTCTCCCTGTGCTTTTCCATTCGCCAGCTGGCCATACTCACGTCACGTTTGCTCCAAAAGAAATTGCACCATTTCCGCATTAGCATGTTCCTATGCTTTGGGAGAAAACTATAGCATAACACACGGAAGCTAGCCCACGTTAAGCATGAAGCCAGCCAGTGATGACAAGTTAGCTGACTCTGAGCAAAGCCGGTTGAGTTGTTGTAACGTCCCTAAGCTAAGTAACGTCAGCAAGCAAGCAAGCAGCGTCAAGTTAACGTCAAGTGCAAATACTGTATTTGACTGTATGTGTAATATTTCTTTGATCCCCTATCATACCGGTCTGTGCTGTGTGGCAGATGCAGTTACAGCCAGCTATGACTAATGTTGGCGCAATAAACACACGGCAACGGCTCTCCATGCATGCATGCTTTCCTTAAATGTATTTTCTGTTTAACTCTTGTATTTCCCTTAATTTCCAGCATCAGCTAAATCCGGCCGATCATACAGAGAAACAAATTAACGTTAGCTAACGTTATCAGTGGTTGGTTAATGTTAAATCATACATCCAACTTTCTTGTCTGAAAGTCATATAGCTACGCTTGAATCAATGTGTAACAATATCAGAGCCGAAGAATCCAATCAGCTACAGTGAATTAACGTCAACAGTCACAGACATCACAGCTAGTGATAGCTAAGTTAGCTAATACTGTAGTTTGTGGCAAGCTTGATAGCTAGCTAAGTTAGCTATCACTAGTGCTACCTGGTTTGTGTCGGTTAGTGATAACTAGATAGTGCATGCATATTAAAGTGTCCGATCACAGAAATTCTGACATGATCACAAAAACATTTGTCAGGAATATTAGATATTTTAGGTACCTGTTTATGTTTCCTTTTCCTTGATTTATGCCGGTGTTTGCATGAGTATTAACTGTACGTTTGCAATCTTCCAGCAGCTACTGTCAGGCTACCGCCATCTTGTTTGGTTCCCCTTCCCCCTTCCCCCCTCACGCTGGAAAAAAAACAACGCTTACGTCAGTGCGTAAACAGCATAACCAGGATGCGTGCTGTTTCATTGGCTTCTCTATCCGCAGTTGTCGTTACACCAAAACAAGATGTTGCATTTCGCTTCGCTCAGAACACGCACTGATATATGATTCGCTTAAAGATACCACGAGACATTTAACATTAAGACAGGCCTTTCATAGATGACATTTTTAGTTTTAGACCAATGATACTAGAGTGCGCATTTTGTACGAAGAGAAAAGCAACTTGGTATTGCTGCTTAACCTATTCAGTTCCAGTGGTATTTGTTATCGTTTTTATTAAATGTATTGATTGAATTTGCCTATGTATCAACACACTCTATCCGATGTTTGCACAGTTTGATTTGGAAGACCCCAGCTTACAAGCTTCTGTAACTGTAAAACTCAGAAAACCCTTTTTCAGGAATAAACATGTTGTCTGTAAAATGCAAGTTTATTTCAAGTTTCGATGGATATTCTTATTTAAATTTGTGCTCATTTTAAATATTAAGTCACTCCAGCTAGTAAGTCATGGATATTCTTTGGCATCTTTCTGAATTGAGTGCCAGCAGGCATAAAACATATCCTATATCTGAATATATATAGCAATTCCATATGTTGAGAAATGAGAGCTGCATCCTTTGGTTTCGTAGGTTGAGTGTGTAAGTCTAGCATAGGGATTCCTGTAAACCAGTAAGACAGATGGAGGACATTGAGGTATTGGGAAACAAACCAGGCAAGATTGTGAGGAGTGAATTACTACACCAAGAACCAAGAGATGTTTTAATTCCATCCTGTTGTCAGACAGTAAATTGCTGCTCCTATGTGCATGTTAAGTAGGGAAATGCTGGTTGACACTGAAGATAACTCAAACTGTTTTTGCAGAAGATATGAACTGTTCTAGAAAACTGTAATCAGCTGCACAGTGCTCAAAAGGCACTCGCTCTTTAGATGTTACACACATGCATTGCATTGGCACTAATTTTAGCTCAGCATCCACAAGAACAAGAGAAGGTTTTAATTCTCTCTCTCTTCTCCACCCCCCCTTCCTCTCTCTTTCTCTCTCTCTCTCTCTCTCTCTCTCTCTGCTTCAGTTAAAAGCATTTCCTTCAAGGCTACTGGGCATGCTCATTGCTTTATTTGTGGCTGTAGAATTGTGATGTGCCTTTCCATGTATCTACATCTTTCTAGATCTTTGTGCTTAATCTTTGTGTTTTACGCCTGGAAGTTAAGAAAGGGGCAGTGCTCTGACTGAGTGACAGGTAACCGCAGCGATTCATTTCGTTGGTTCTGTTACACAGCTGACTTCCTCTTGACTGAACCTGTATACCTTTCTCTTCTGACTCTCAACAATATTTGATGCTGAAACATAGATGTCTTGTGGTGCTGGAGTTGTTGGTGAATTAATTAATATTAATGAATAATTAATTAAGTCATAGTAACTTTTATAATACGCTTTTCATTTAGCATATATACAACTGTTAGTAGGATGGATTGTTTCAGTGAGTGGCACCTTGTGAGGAGGAGACACAGATGCTGAAAGAACTGTGACTTGATCCATAGAAATGTCACCCAGTATTTCAGTAGTAAGCAGTCTGCTACAATTCATGAGAAAAGGGTAGGCATGCTCTAATGCTGGACAAGACATAGTAAGACATTTCATTGCAAATGGCCGTATCCTTGATGATACACACGGTCCTTCATATTTAAAGATGTATTTAAGTGCTTTACACATAAATGTATGAGTGGAGGCATTACAAACATGCACATTGTCAATTTCATTTGTTCTGTTCACTCACCCTTGGGTGGTAATGATAATAGTTTCCTTTTTAACATGGTACTCCAACCCCTAACAAGATACCACCACCCATAACCCCACCTACACAACCACACAGATACTACCATACCACCCCACCTACACAGCCTCCCTCTCTCCTTCCCTCCATCCAACATTCCAGCATTGTGCAACTCTGAGTGTTGCTGCTCCATGGGAAGCTGTTTTTGCTTAGCTTGAGTATCTGGGTTATATTTAACAAGCGTAAACCCCAGGGAATGGCAAACGGTGGGTCTAATTACAGGCCTCATTAGAGAGCTGGCACAAGCTGCGCTGTCAGTGATAAACAGGGGGCGGGGGGGCTCCTGTTTGCAGGCCCCAAACTAGTTTCAGCATGCAGCTTTATCACTGGATCACAGGCAGGATATTCCAACTTGACCTCCACTGCCCCCTGCCAGTAGCGGTGTGATGGCCACCTCTGCAAGGCCAAGATCAGAACAACCGTTCTGGCCAATCGAGAAAATGCTAAGCTAACAAGCACAAAATTCTCTCTCATGATCAAGAGTTCCTCTTGTTCTTTTGTGTTTAGCTTGGCTACTGCTTGTGGGGATGAGTCAGTCTCATTCTGATGCAGTGAGGGTTAAAATGTCCCTAAAGCAAAAAAAAAAAAAAAAAAAAAAAAGATCTTATGTTGGTTATTAAATGCAGGTCTTTTCAAGTCATTGTGGTGGCAGCTGAAGTCAAGCATTTTCAGATGATAAAAGATACTCTATACTTTCAATTATTATTATTATTATTATTATTATTATTATTATTATTATTAATCATTGTTATTATTATTAAATCAAGCCAAGCAAATAATATCATGGACTTGAAACAAAAATTAAATATTGTGGTAATCTTCAATAGTCCCCAGAGAGTACTGTTTACCAGTTTACTTAACTATAACATCTCCAGCACAAGTTATAATGTTATAACAACTTCTCACAAGTATCAAATATGGTAAGTTTACTGTCTTCATATGATAAATTGGTACATCTGTCACTCTACTCTGTTTCTGTGTATTATTGAAATAAAAAAACTATAAAATCAAAAATCATTAAAGTAAAATAAAATATGTCCCCATTGGAGAGTTTCCAGATCCTACTACTTCCTCTAATTTTCACCAGAGGGCGCCATAAAATCATTTTTCCTTTTAGTTTCATTTGAACGCTTAATACATTGTTTAATTTATTGGAACGCTCCTGATCATTTTTTTATGTGGTTTCTTGTTTTATTTGATTGTTTGTTCATTTCGATAGTTAAACTCATCTGGGCTCCAAATAAAAACTTCTTTGTTTTCTCAACAGTTGAGTTATGCCTGTTTTCTGCATTTTGGTACAGTCAGTTCATCATTACACATCTTTAATTTGTCCACTTAGTCCAGTCCATTTATTTATTTACCTTTGCTTGTGTTGTTTTGTGCTGCTCTGTGTTTTCTAACATTGTGGAAATATTCAATATCAAGTTTTTATTTATTTTTTAATAAGAAGCAGAGTAGAATCTCTTTTAATGTATCCATTCTTTAAAAAAAAATGTTTCCAGCTTTGTACCAGCATCTACAGCCTTTTTGCTCAGCCAGCTTCGAGTGTCTGAATACAAGGGGCAATATTCTACCAGACCTGGAATAAATGTAATTTTCAGCATTATTTTATTCAGAAAAATGCATAACTGGATATATCTTACAAAGAAATTATTTTTAAACTAGATATAATTTGTAAAGTTCTTACATGTTACTGGTCAAATCACTGAATGTGGAAAAATAACATTAAAAATGACATTGTTTGTCTTTTCATGAAGTCATACAAGCATTAGTTCAATACTATGAAACATTCACATTTTCAGAAAAGCCAAGGCCCTTACAAATAATGATCATAAATGCATAAGCTTGAGTGTGCAAAGAGTGCAAAAGACATTGCAAATGAGAAGGGTAAGATCTAACCAAGCAAATGGCTGAAGCATGAGGCTGAACTGGTTAGTTTTTTATTTCAGCCAGAGGGTTTCTGTGTGATTTGTGGATGCACACATCACTGGCTGGCCATGATGCTGTCGATCCAGGGGATGTAATGAGAGACCAGCAGGTACACCCCAGGCTGGTTGTATAAACCACATAGGTCCCCGCCAAAAGAAAGTACACCCACTGCCTCTTCTCTGTAAACAAGAGGCCCACCGGAATCCCCCTAAACAGAAACAAACACACAAACAACAAAACCATCAAAACTTTTTAACCTTTCACCCTCATTAACCTTTTTTTTTTATCAAAGAGAACCGCAGACTTACGACACAGGTGTCTTTGCAGAGCATTCTGGGGCTCTTGCGTTTGCAGGCAGAGGCGCAGATCATGTCGCTGCTGAAGTCACGGTGGTTGGCGTAATACTTCTCACAGCGGTTGTGGCTCAGGACCTGCAAGCTCACCTCATGCAGCACATCAGGCATGGTTCCAGAGTTATCAGTGTCGCCCCAGCCAGCAGTGCTAACCTCCGCTCCGTCTAGCACGGCCTTGACGCTGCGATGGAGTATGATGGGCTTGACGGCGTCCGTCAGAGTGGCAGATTTCTCCAGCTGCACATGGCAAATATACTGACATTTAAGTGCATGGCAAAGGTTCTGTGTCTGTGTGCCTTTTCAGTTACTGTACAATTTGAATATAGGCAGCCACACTGCTGTGACAGACTCCGGCTCACTTTAAATTAGACAGCATGTTAACCCGTCTTTCTTTGACTGACTCCATTGTGCTGAACAACTGTAAATTTCCTGCACCGGATTTTCAGTGGTTAAAGTTAGATGACTCTTTCCAAACCTCAGTAGAATGTGTTTTAGTTGTCAGGGTAAACCTCAATACAATTGTTTGGCACCCAAGAGGAACTTCCATTACATCTGGGGTCCCACAGGGACCCATGTAAAGATGCATTATGTATTTAAGCGATGTTCTACCCCTGGCCCATATTTTTCACAAACAAATAGCCCTTTCCCTCAGCTCGAATGATACTCACCTTTATATCTCAGCAAATAGAGCCAACGTTTGTGAGTGTTTTAATGATATTAATAACTTAAATAATGACTCAAAAACTCAACAAAACTGATGTTCTTGTTTGAGGTCTTAAGCCAGACCCATGAGTACCTTGATCAGAGAGATGTCATCACGTCCAGACATAGATGCGTTTGGGTGCCTGTGAAAGGATGCGATTCTGAAGACCTGCTTTGTCAACTCCTTTCTGGAAAGGGAGTGAGCCCCAAGCACGACTCTGCTCTCTCCACCCGGGAAAAGACTAAACAAAAGTGGAAAATGTTTCAGTACTTTCTGAGTATTTCAGATGTACAAGCTGGCATGCAGCTCTGCATCCTGCACTGGGCAGTGTGAAAGTAGGGTGTATTGTCTGAGATGGAGGACTGTACTCCAGTGCCATTTGCCAGAACACTGGTCTCCAAATTCTCGCAAGATCCCTTAAAATGACAACCCTGATGCTGAAGACTCTTGTCCACTCTCCCACACCTACCTCAATGCAATGAGTATTTTCAACATATTAGTACTGGGAAGCACATTTACCCTATGATAACATATAATGCATTTTTACACAATGCATATTCAGTAATTACATTGATCTTCAGTGCTAATTATGTTTACACCAGAAATTTGTATTCTACACAAGTTTCAGCATATTCGATGAATGAAATATGGATATAGAAACAAAATATTCATAAAATTGATTTTTTCTTCATTCAATATTTACATTTCCAAATATAGCTTACATTTTCATCCAGAGCAATTTACACAGATTACATATTTCCATGCAAGTGGTTTTTCGCAGCTTTCCCAATGCAATTCAGGTTAATACCTTGTGCAACACTGCAAAGGAAATGCCCAGACTAGGACTTCAGTGTCTGAGGTCCAAGCCCAATAGCCAGTGCCCCCTTCGGGACACCCAGCACCCCGGTTTGTGGAGCCCCAGTAACTGTGGATACATACAGGCAGTGTGCTGCAGTGAGGACCCAACGACTGGCCACCAGGAACCCCCCGCACTCATGCACCCCTTGTGACTGAAGGGAGGCCATGTAGGGTCTAGAGTGAGGCTTTGCCTCCTGTCCCCCGATGATGCGCATGGACACACAGGCACCTGCGGGGGACAGACACGCTGATGATGAGACAGCGAGCCTTCACAAACCCCTAACCAGTCAGGTATATAACAAACTGTTGTAGTCAGTCAGCGACAACCAAACAAAAGTGTTTGGTTTGCATTGGTCGATAATCTACTCGTATTTTACTTGTAACTACTGGGCTAAAGCAATTTCAAATATCATTTGATCAGACCTGAAAGGCAAGTAGTCAATAAGAAAAACAAAAACAAACATATCATATCAACATCAGCAGCAGTTAAAAAAAAGAAAGAACAAGCCTTGTGTTTCAAGAGTGTTTCCTATTTAAATAAAGTATGGAACTCTAATAGAATGTTTAGTGCACATGCACTGGTTTGGCTTTTTAGTGTTGTATTTGCTTTTCGTTGGTAAACTGTGCATCTATTTGCCTGAGCTCTACAAATGCAGAGTAAGCTTCACATTCAAAGGTTTGCTCTGCACCTTTTTATTTTCCCTTATTAATTAATTTATTTTTTCCTGCTGTAAACCTTTAATACTTTTACATGTAATCATCTTGCATGTTAGTCCTATAAAAATCTTTCTAAAAAAAAATAATTACAGCAGAGCACAAGTCATGGGATGGGCTACTCACCAAAGCTCAGGGACCACAGAAGAAGAAGCAGAGCCACTGACTGCATGACTGACTGACTCCTGATGCAAGTCCTGCATCAGTCTTACCTCCAGGTCAGCTTGGGCTTCTTTTATACACTTTCATAGCATCATTTGTTGGGAGGAGCAGTGTCCTTGTCATATTAAACACCCCTTTATGGACAACACCAGCTAATACACTGTACATTTTTATTCCATATTTGGACATTCTCCATGTTAATCAGTGAATCACTGTTACCTACTAATTGGGCTGTTCACACTATGATATTCAACAATTTGACGATACTGAGTGTTTGAATGTTGTGTTTATGTACCTATTGTCATCTGTGGTTTCATGTATCAGGCTGCTGTGATGATTCAGTTTTCCTCCGGGGATTAATAAAGTCAACCATCTATCTAATTTGCCAGGGGGGACAGTGTTAAAACATGATGGCACCATATGCCAAGCAAAGAAAAATTCCATGAACAAAGAATAACTGGGGCAAAAAGTTGGAGTTCAATCACAGAGATAGACACAAAACAGTATAGCTGCTAAAAGTAATTAGGTCTGTTCATCATCCTACATGGTAAAATGATGGTTGGTTTGTCTCATGCCACAAAAAAAAAATAAACAATGCAAAGCACTGCACTTCAGAGCCCATTTCAATCAACGAATGAAGGGATGGCAACTACTACAGCTGCAACGGATAGGAGATGGCGAAAAAATCAAATCAAATCAACAAAAGCTATTTAAGGGCATATGCCTTTCAGTCAAAGCAGACTTTAGTCTTTTCAAGGGAGAATACGCAGTAAAACTGAAGGGGACTTCAGTCTTTAAGGACATATGGCATTCTGTTTTAAAATGAAAAGAATGCATTCGAAAGTGCATGTTTGCTTGTTTTAAATAAAATGGAAAGCATCCAGAAAAAAACACCATTGTACTGGGAAGTCTGCTTTGATTGAGTAGCATGTGTCTTTACAAAGAATAAGTTTGCTGGATTGAATCGATATGTGTAGCAATACCTGGTAAAACCAAGAAGGCAGGAAGAGTATGCTTTCTGAGAAGTGAATGGTTGCACTTCAGTTGAACTTGTTTACCATGGCATGCAACTTTGCACAAAATCTCAAGGAAGCAAAACAACTTATCTTTAAAAACCACAAAAGATAACCATTTCACACATGATACATTTATAATGTGAAGCTTGATTGAGGTGACTGATGAAAAAGCACTTTGCATTTCTTTTTGAGGAACTGTTTAATAGTTTAATAGTTTAATTATGGTGAACTTGTAAAACTGTGTAATAAAAAAAGGCCCCATATCTTTCTCATCCTCTCACTTCCCCTTCAGCTCTGGCTTTTGTGGATCAGAGAACTACCCCAAAATCCCCCATTAGAACTATACCTGCTGAACTGGATGCAATTGAATATAATTGAAAATCTGCATATATAGACATCATTTACACTGGGGATGCTGGGGACATATCATCCCAGCCCATTTTGTCCCCACCACTTTTTGAAAGCCTTTAGTGAACTGAACTCTTCTTTGTCCCCATCACTTTTCAAAACAAAGTGATGCCCATGGTAGCATATAAGATTTAAGATCGATAACTATTTTGCATAGGAAGACTGTCTAAAACTACATGACGTCCCTTGGAAACTGCAGTTTTTGAGAACTCTCCCCATGAAGTACACACTGAACCAGATATTCCACATTTTGCTTTATCTGTCAGATGCCAGGTTGTGATGTATTGCCAGGTGCCTGCAGACGGAACAGTATTTTCAGCTGTCAGTTAGAACTCACATTTAATCCCACGCAATTACAGTACATGCCTCTTTCTGGAATATCTGGAATTGGTGAAAAAAGAAAAACTTTACTCAATGGAATCCAACGGAACTGGAAAATCAAAAGGTCAATGACAGAATCAGCCTTTGGCCATTGACAACATTTCTATTTTTTCAAACCTGTGTCATTATGGTGCCAGATTTATGAGAGCTCAGAATAGACAAAACTGACATGGTTTTATGATTATCATTAGCAATCACAGAGGTGTCATTATTTGGTACAATTTTTAAGCCATTTTGCATTTGAAATCAGAATCTTTATGTACACATTTCCATCCAAGGAGCCCTATCTGGATGGAGGGTCAAATCAGGGACACATTTTAAGGTATTTAATGTCTGTACTTCAAAGGATTCCTAGGAGGTTTGAGGACCCCCCTTTAAAAGACAGCTATGGTTTCAGGCACTGCATTGCAACTTGACAGGTGACCAAACCAGATGATCAAGTTTGAAAGAGACCACTCACCCAGAGAATTCTCCTATATAAATTCAGACTTCTCAGATCTACCACTTCAGACTAAATTCCTTTGGTCACAAGACCGTGTGTGTCCAGCTCAGCAGAAACTTTAGCCCTCACACATTTGCGGGGTTACCACAAAGAGCATAAACCATGGCCGTTTTCAAATCAGCGATGGCAGTAGGACTGCTGGTGGTGACTTTTGGTGTGCTTCTCCAACTTGGAACTTCCCTCAAAGTTAAGGTGAGTGACGTTTTGAAGCCAAAACATTTCAAAAAGATGTCTGAATAAAGTAGATCAAGTGAAAATGCATATGGACTAACATGCCAAAAGAAATATCAGATTTTGATTCTCTTTCATATCCTGAAGTCTGTAGTTTAATCATAGCAGTTTATTGTGGTATTGCTTTGTCTCATAGGGAGTGCAGAGGGTTGGAAATTCTGTGTAATTTACTCTGGATTTCTAAAATACTGTAACCTAAACTGACATTAATTAAGATATGACTATGTGTTTGCAGATCTCTGCTTCGCCTCACAAGGTCATTGATGTTACTATCGATGTTGTGGAACCCACTGAACAACTCAAAGAACTGATCGAGTCAAAGGAAGGCATTCCCGCCAACACACAGATGCTGAAATTTAAGGGCACCGTGCTGAAAGATGACCGCAGCCTGGAGTCCTATGGAGTCACGGATGAATCGATCGTCAAACTGAGCTTTGGGTCCAGCCGTCGCCGGCGGAGCCTGTCCAGAGTCTCCAAATTCAAGAAGCATAAGCTTTCACACCGGAGGGGGAAGTGAAGTGGCTTTTCCTCACTGCCATTGCTGTAAAACCAAACTTACACAATCTGATGGGAGCTAGCCGTAAAACACTAATTCATGCATCTAAATTTTAGAGGGACAATTTGGGGGGGTAAAAATGAGAGGCTAAGGCAAATAAAACTCATTTTACAAAATGAAATGCGTGTACTTGTTTTCCCACTAAGAAAAAAATAAACGCTTCCTTGAAATGAGTCTCTTGTGTTTATAGTAGATATCTGTAAAATGATGTGTGCAAGAATATATAAATACCACTCAAGCACTTTTTTTCGAGGTTTTTTGTAGTCAATGTGTGGAGAAAATGTTGGATGTATTTTTCACATGTAAACAGTACATTCACTTTGAAAGACATTACATTGGAATACTGGAATATTTTCTTAATTGGTGAAAAAGAAAAACTTTACTCAATGGAATCCAACGGAACTGGAAAATCAAAACGTCAATGACAGAATCAGCCTTTGGCCATTGACAACATTTCTATTTTTTCAAACCTGTGTCATTATGGTGCCAGATTTATGAGGGCTCAGAATAGACAAAACTGACATGGTTTTATGATTATCATTAGCAATCACAGAGGTGTCATTATTTGGTACAATTTTTAAGCCATTTTGCATTTGAAATCAGAATCTTTATGTACACATTTCCATCCAAGGAGCCCTATCTGGATGGAGGGTCAAATCAGGGACACATTTTAAGGTATTTAATGTCTGTACTTCAAAGGATTCCTAGGAGATTTGAGGACCCCCCTTTAAAAGACAGCTATGGTTTCAGGCACTGCATTGCAACTTGACAGGTGACCAAACCAGATGATCAAGTTTGAAAGAGACCACTCACCCAGAGAATTCTCCTATATAAATTCAGACTTCTCAGATCTACCACTTCAGACTAAATTCCTTTGGTCACAAGACCGTGTGTGTCCAGCTCAGCACAGACTTTAGCCCTCACACATTTGTGGGGTTACCACAAAGAGCATAAACCATGGCCGTTTTCAAATCAGCGATGGCAGTAGGACTGCTGGTGGTGACTTTTGGTGTGCTTCTCCAACTTGGAACTTCCCTCAAAGTTAAGGTGAGTGACGTTTTGAAGCCAAAACATTTCAAAAAGATGTCTGAATAAAGTAGATCAAGTGAAAATGCATATGGACTAACATGCCTAAAGAAATATCAGATTTTGATTCTCTTTCATATCCTGAAGTCTGTAGTTTAATCATAGCAGTTTATTGTGGTATTGCTTTGTCTCATAGGGAGTGCAGAGGGTTGGAAATTCTGTGTAATTTACTCTGGATTTCTAAAATACTGTAACCTAAACTGACATTAATCAAGATATGACTATGTGTTTGCAGATCTCTGCTTCGCCTCACAAGGTCATTGATGTTACTATCGATGTTGTGGAACCCACTGAACAACTCAAAGAACTGATCGAGTCAAAGGAAGGCATTCCCGCCAACACACAGATGCTGAAATTTAAGGGCACCGTGCTGAAAGATGACCGCAGCCTGGAGTCCTATGGAGTCACGGATGAATCGATCGTCAAACTGTGCTTTGGGTCCAGCCGTCGCCGGCGGAGCCTGTCCAGAGTCTCCAAATTCAAGAAGCATAAGCTTTCACACCGGAGGGGGAAGTGAAGTGGCTTTTCCTCACTGCCATTGCTGTAAAACCAAACTTACACAATCTGATGGGAGCTAGCCATAAAACACTAATTCATGCATCTAAATTTTAGAGGGACAATTTGGGGGGGTAAAAATGAGAGGCTTAGGCAAATAAAACTCATTTTACAAAATGAAATGTGTGTACTTGTTTTCCCACTCAGAAAAAAATAAAAGCTTCCTTGAAATGAGTCTCTTGTGTTTATAGTGGATATCTGTAAAATTATGTGTGCAAGAATACATAAATACCAATCAAGCACTTTTTTTCGAGGTTTTTTGTAGTCAATGTGTGGAGAAAATGTTGGATGTATTTTTCACATGTAAACAGTACATTCACTTTGAAAGACACACATTTGCGGAGTTACCACAAAGAGCATAAACCATGGCCGTTGTACACATGTAAAGTGTATGATGCATATGCAGAGGGCAAACAAAAGGAAACAGAAAACTCTACATGATTGTTCATTTATGAATTCGGAGTTGGGCAGTCCTTTGCCTTCAAAGCTGCTCGCATGCTTTTTATAATGCTGATACAGTAGTTTTAACAGTTTGTAATAAGATTAAGCGGACGGAAATCTGCTCTGCACTATTCACACCAGAAGTTCCCATAAAGATTCAATCATATCTTGATGTGGTGGGGAAGTGGGGAGGGCTCAGACATTTTTGCCCACATATTAACACATATTATTAATATAGCAGGGAGTATGAGCGTGTTATCATTTTGGAATACGGGTGCATCAAAATGATATTTGTGACACGATATATGGAAACGATATTTGCATCATATGGCGAGCGTGTTCACTGACAATGGCGTCATATTCCTGACCCCCTCCAAAAAAAAAAAAAAAATTAAACAAATAAATACAATGTAAAACCCTGTTAATTTAGCAAATGTATACAAAACATCTTTATCACATTTTTAAAAAAATTTTCTACATGTGTGATGACATATATTCTGTCTCCGCTACAGATATGTTTACAGGTTGATATTTGTGCTCTCACCTTTAAACACATGTCAGAGATGGTGCAGAGACATATGTGGGACACAACAACCTCCAAGGAATTTTTCAGAGGTTTAAAAGAGCTATGCAACAAAATCAACATCTTTGTTCAAAATCTAGACTGCCAATGTCATTGTTTAAAGTCTTGTATAAAATGGCAAGAACGATGCTCTACTTTTATTTATTGATTTGTTCAATGTCTGGAGTTCTTCAAAGTGAATGGAGACAGAGAAATATAGTGGACACCTACCCACAACCGCCTGCCCCACCACCTTCAACAACCAGCCCAGGCTGTCAGTGGCTGAGGCCCCTAAGGCTCTCCTATCTGGACGACTGGGACTCCTTTCTCCCCTGGCCACCCTGCCACTGCAGCTCATCACTGCTACTTCACAGATCTTTGACCTCCCTTGAGACGTCACTCCTTTACTTATTGGCTCCCTCTGCTGGCTGTCTGTGGTGTAGCTCACAACAGATTTAAACCTATTTAAACCATTTAAATGGTAGATTAAGGCGAAGAAAATTTTGATTCAGATTCAGAGAGTAAAGAAGAGTCTTCGGCAAGCATTTGTTAACTTAAAAATACTAGAGTATAAAACAATTTCAATGATTAAGCTTAACATATTTTAACCTTTTAAGATGGGAACATAATTACAATTTAGAATTAATGAAGAAGCTGGGATAAAATGTAGAAACAGACTTCGTGCCCCATCCTAGTTGAGTATCATAAACTAGGAGCCTGACAAGTGTTACTAACTAGTAGTCTGTGTAGCAGTCGCTATCAAATCCTTTCAGGACCAGTAACAGCTGCTGTTAGTTCAGCCTGCTCGCACTATGTGTACTTTAGCGTTCCGTATATACAGAAGTACGGATGAATTTTGTTCCCTCCCATCGTCCGTACAAACCTTACCTCGGTCAGTGTCTCGCAATTGAATCAGAAGATGGCGGAAGCACCCCCACGGCCCAGCCGGTTTTTCTGTCACAGATGTTCAGCAGAGATCAGTCCTCCTCTCCCGGTAAGTAATTAGGGCTAGGAACGAATGGCGAAACAACACATCTCGGCTAGGATGTAAGGAGTGGTGTGTAATCGACGCATGGGTATGGATGTGATGCTGATGATCTCATAACCTGGCTGGCTAATAGGTGCCTTTCTCAGTTGGTGCTTGTACTGGTAACGTTAGCTACTCTGCTTTTTACTGAATAGAAGGGTTGCCTGTCGGTAACGTTATTTCTCCCTGTATAGCATTGCACTATCCGACGTGTCGCATTATTGGGATACGAAAACTAGATAACGTTACCAAGCTAACGATACCTACCTGGCAGAAATGTCAAGGTAGGTTTATATTAACGTTACACCCACATTGCTAACTGACTGTCTTGGAGGAGCTGTGTCTTGGGGTAAGTCGCTATCCCTAACTAGCTAGTTGGGTAGGTGAGTAGGTGCAGCAGATAAATTGCAGGATATCTGCTAGTATGACTACTATGTATGTATATAACTAACAGCGCTGCTATATACTGAGGTATTTACCTTGACTGACACATTTATTTGACAACCCATCGCCATGATCAACAATATCGTGGAAAACAGTTGCTATAATAGATACATTTCTGGAAATATCTGGCTTAAAAGACAGTGGCAATCTAGCCAGCTACAACAAATGGACGCGAAACCATTGGTTTTATAAATATCCAATATCCAAAATGTCTTAATAATCGTTTTTGTTATTGGGTCATTTGTAAAGAGTTTTCTGGCAGTTGACAAAACGTAGCCTGGATCGGAGTATTTTCTGACGTTGAAATTGTTTTCATTTGACATAGGCCGAAGGAATTCCTAACTGTAAAGTTCTTCTATGAGCTTCATTGAATTGAAAAGGGTCATATTGTCTTTCGTGAGATTGGGCTGAAACGGGCTTTCGTGGGAAAAATATTCGACAAGTTCTCAATTCAATCTCAGTTCAAACTAATAAATTAATGAAAATTCTGTGTTTGAGAGAATGCCTTGGACATCTTGAGCGTCTTGTCTGCAGGATTACACCTGTCCACGGTGCCAGTCTGGTTTCATTGAGGAGCTACCCGAGGACAGAAGGTATTTAGCTGGCATGTTGGGATCTACCAGGTTTCTCTGGTTATCTGAAGGAGAGAACCGATATGCACCACAGTTTGGACATCCACAGATGGTTACCCTCTTGGTCTTAGCGAGAGGGAATGTTGCTGGTCCAAACAAGCCTGCACCAGCAGAGCCTTTCCTTTGTGAATTTAAGGCAACTTTGTCATTCCTTCCTTTTCCTAGTTAGCAATTTGTATACCTCTAAGAGAATTTCTGATATCCTCTAAAGAAGCCTTTTCAGAATGGCAAAGCAGTAGTTTACCAGTATGCCAAAACAGAACTCCTTAGAAAATTGAGCTAATTGATATATATACACTGCAGAAGAGTACTGTGGATTTTGTTACGGTCCAGTCAGTTTTTCTCCTGTTTATTTTCAGCACTGAAAATGAATCTTCATCCACCCCTTCCACCAGCAGTCAGAGCAGGCACCCGTTTGAGGTTTGTGAACATGATGTATCTGGTGGGAGTGTTGTTTATAATGCCCATACCGTTGGTGTGGCAGTGTCAGGAAAGATCACCTCACCAGTATGGTTTTCATTGTGTTTTGAGCGGTTTCTCTTCATGCAAAACGTCCATTGCTCTGTGTAATTGTTTTTGCAAAACCTTGAATTTGATTGGACTGGCTATGCTGATTTTAAATGTTAAACAGCACCCAGTATAGTATCTGAAATGGAGGGCTCTTATATTTCACCAGCATGTTAGTATTACTGGATTTTGAGTCATAGGTTGATAGACTGATTATTAATTCTGGACTGTGCGTGTGCATGCGCATGTGTATATGCGTGCATGTGTATGTGTCCTCCAGAATGTGGACCAGCACCTGTTCACATTTCCTCCCGGGTACGGCCAGTTTGCTCTGGGCATCTTTGACGAGAGCTTTGACTTCGGGCTGCCCCCTGAGGACAACCGTGAGACAGAAAACAGGAGAGAGAGGGAGCAGGCGTACCGACAACGTTACAGCGCTAGGCAACCGCGAGGGCGACATGTTCCCCGGCGACAAGCTGGAAGGCATGAGGGAGTGCCCACACTAGAAGGGTGAAGAGACAGCTTCTGCATTTTAATGCATACACCTTACTCGTCATACATCCATCAACCTGACACTGCTGTTTAATTGGCATCAGAGAAACAGTGTTTGCAATGATGAAATACGATGAAATCATCCATATAGTCAGTGCTGTATATTGGTCTACCCCTATCTGTGCATCACCTTTGGTCAGTATATCTACATCTAGGACAAAATAATGGAAATGCCAAATGAAAAATATTCATATTTTTAACTAAATCACAGTTAAACATGAGTGTGTACATTTCATATTATTGCCAAGGCAAATTAGATTTTACTAGTTTCTTCGATAAAGGTGATTTTGTAATCAATGATGAAGTATGATGCTAAGGCAACATGAAATATCGAACACATATTGAAAGGAATCAAATAGTGGGTTCTTGAATTACAGGTGCATCAGTCACAGCAAAGACAAAATGATTATGTGTCAAGTGAACAGTGCTGGGAATCATGATTCCATAAGCCAAACAGGACAGCCTCAGAAAAGTGGGAGAGTGGTAGCAAGTCAACTCTACTTATCAAATAGAGATTGACAGGATAGTTGCTAAAAACCACAAAACCGCAACCTCATAAGTGACCACAAAACTGAATGTCGCTGCCATTGGATCGCTGCCATTACTCTCCCCGTGAATACTGAGAAAAGTAACCCAGCTGTTGTCTCCTTTGTACAGAATCATACAGCAGCTGGTGAATGGGATCATCGCACCGACGGCAATGCCGAACATAGGTGTAGGGCCCTGGTAAGTGAACCGCACAAAACCCGAAAAACGGCTAGACCACTGTTAAAACTTCCTGAATATTTGCAGCAGTTTATGCTCACTCATTGGTGGATCAAAATCAGCATCTGGAGAGGGGGGGTGGGATTAGTAATATGATGGAAAATTTCTGTTCAATTTGTTTTGTACTTTCCCCTTTTTTTCAAATTTCAAATCGTGCTGTTGTCAGGGGCGTGCTGCACTCCAGCCCCATGGATTATGCATGGGGAGCCAATGGTCTCGACGCAATCATCACGCAGGTAGGCATGTGTCAGCCATTTACCTGCCACCTGCTGAAAGAGTGAAATTAGATCACAGCTCTCTACCTGATGCCAATACCCACAGCACTTACATAAGTACATCCATTAGGTGTGCAAGGGCAGCAGAGTGAACAAGAAAATGTATGATAATCACTCTTAAGAGCAGTGAAGAAGCGCAGGAGTCAGCCGGACCATGAATATTATTACCTGACAAATATACTCCACTACCACACCACACCAAGTACTAAGAAGGGATGTACTGCAGATTAAGTTATCATAGAAGTGATGTTTCTCATTGGGTGGTTTCATTTTAACTGTAATTTATTATTGTGTTAATTTAAACATTTCGTTTCTAATTAAAAATTAATAATTTTTTCCAAGCATCTTATCTGAGTTTGCTTTCCCAGTGATTTAGGAATTAGCTTGGAAAGACATTAGTGTTGTATGTCATGTGTCTCTTCTTTTCAGTCAGTTTTTCACAGTCCAGTATTTTTAACTGTGTTGTTCAATCAATTCGGTCAGTTATTAAATCAGTTTGAGAACACTGGACCTCCACCAGCAGACAAGGAGAAGATCAAAAGTCTTCCCACAGTCCAAATTACAGAGGAGCACGTAGGTGAGTCTCTCTCTTAACCCCAAAGCCCAGCTTCCACAGCGGCGGCTTCTTGCCCTGCTGTCACTCAAGCCAATGAGATGGTTTTTGCGATGTGTTCAGAAGAAACATTCATTGTAGACTACAGATTCCTAGTGTATCTGCTGACAGCAGCATTTCATATAAAAGGCAAAAGATGAAATTGATCTGCTCATGTATTTAAAAATGTTATGTTTAATTCTAAATGGTTCCACACAAAAGATTTATTAAAAAAAGGTATTTTTATAAATTTGATTGTCAATAGCCTACAGACAAGCTGCATGAGTTTTTTTAGCCTCTAACCAAGTTGTAAGAATACACCCATGCATATTTAAAAACAGTGCACATCATGTCTTTTCAGCATTGCGAATTGGGAAAATGAATAATGTAATGAGATGGATGTGCTTGCTCCCTTTTATGTGCACCCCAGGCTTGGGGTTGGAGTGCCCCGTGTGTAAAGAGGACTACAGTGCTGGGGAAAACGTCAGGCAGCTTCCATGCAATCACTTGTTCCACAACGACTGTATAGTACCTTGGCTGGAACAGGTATGCCTGCTCAGTGAGGGCCCATCTCTGTTTCCTGTCTCACCGAGAGAAACTGTGGGGTGTGAGGTGGACATATGTTCTGTGGCTCATTGCTATACTGGCGTCCCTGCAAAAACCCTTGGAAATCCTTTCATGTAGACAAATTAAACGTAACACTTGAACGTTGTTGAAAATGTCAACATTTCAATACAGTCAATAATGTCAATACAGTGCTCACAATTTCCTGGTTTTCCTTCAATAAAAGCTAAATGTCCACGTTTTCTGTAAGTTGTGCCTTGCTGGAGTTTTTGCTGAATCAGAGTCCTCATTGGAAGGCTCTTCTGCCCCAGGATTGCACAGTTTATGTGGGCATGTTAGCTTCAAAACACTGAAGACGATCAGGACCTGAGAAGTTCTGGAAATGAGCGCATAGATAATGTTGTAAATGTTACAGCCGTTTTGTGGAAGGTTTGGCGGAGCAGGGTTTTCGGTGTTGGGCGCTGGGGGATAGTGTCATCTGAGCTTTCTTTCTCTCTCTGCTTTCCAGCATGACACATGTCCAGTGTGCAGGAAGAGCTTAAGTGGACAGAACACAGCCACGGACCCCCCAGGGCTATCAGGGATGAACTTCTCCCCTGCTTCCACCTCCTCCTCTTCCTCCTCAGCCAGCTCACCTAGCAACGAGAACGCCACCAACAACTCTTAAAAACTCCACCACCACCCCAACCACCCCCTACCTTCCACCCCCATCCATGGTGCTGGCACTGGCCTCCTCACTACTGCAAGCCAGTCCATCTCCACCCCAGGAAGACCCCCTACCTCCCTGCACCCCAAAACCTCAAACCCGTGGCTAGTGTGAAGAGAACCACATCTGTTGGCTCCTGTTTCCCCTCTGCCCCCCCTTTTTTTTTTTTTTTTTTACCGTGAACGGCAGAAGCAGCAGTAAATGACTG
This sequence comes from Albula goreensis, assembly GCA_022829145.1. Lineage (NCBI taxonomy): Eukaryota > Metazoa > Chordata > Actinopteri > Albuliformes > Albulidae > Albula > Albula goreensis. The sequence goes on along the minus strand of CM040764.1, from coordinate 18,579,088 downwards.
TTTAACGCTGGCCCTCTTGAGCCCCACCCTGACCCCAGCAAACGAGGTGCTGGAAGAAACTGAAGGCGGAGTCCGCCAGGCACCCAGCCAAGCCATGGGGGCAGGGAAATTTCACTATGGAACAATAAGAAGCCACATTGGAACAGACTGTCCTGAACTGAAAGACTAGTTTTCAATGTGACTTTGTGTTTACAGACTGGGCCAGGACATTTGTTTTATATACACATACAATAATTTTTATTTTACCTTTTTTATTTTTAAAATTCTCCCTTGGCAGTACAACTATTTGCAAACAGGAAATATATGTGTATATAGTATATGTGCTCACATGTGTTTTTTTTTTTAATGGTTGTTCATGAGGACAGCCAAATTATCTGAGAATCCCTCAGATAAAGTGCAGAGAGAATAGGGGTATGGGGGGGAGAGGTGAGAAAGGCAGCTGAGTGTGGTTTGATATTTTTTGCACAATAGTTTTCCCTGAAGATAAAAATACATAGGTGATGCTTTTAAATATTGTTTGGTGAAAACAAAAAAAGGAGGAAAACAGTATTTCAGTTTGCCCGATGCATCATTCATTTTGAGAACACTGTACATTGAAGGCCATTGTCCTCTAGCACAATATAGTATGGATTAGTGCCAAAATTGAATATTGAAGCAGTGCTGAATTCTTCAGCATTTTCCTGAAGTTCACTGTATTGACTAAATGAGTCTTCTTAAAAAAGAAAAAGAAAAGCCTTGTGCCACCACCGGAATTCTTAAACCTGGATTTTGGTTGTTTTCATACATTCTCAGTGAATATGAGTTTCAAGCAACAGTTTTTTTTTTTTAAATTAACTTATTCTAAGTAACATGACATGTTTTGTAAGAGTTGTAATTAAACAATGTGAAATATGAATAGTGGATTGCTGATGGAGATAAACTGAAGAAGGAGGCTGCAAAAGCACCAGTGACAGTGAGGAGGGTTTCAGACAAGCTTTCCCTCTATATTTCTCGGGTTGAGAGCATTGTCAGTGTTCGCATTGGTGATATTCCTACAATATCCGTGAGAGTCTCCAGCAGGTTTTGCACTAACAGTTGCTACCTGTACTGTGACTGTTTACACAATGGTGCCATTTTTTTTTTCCAAAGACATCATTTTAAAAGGTTACATAAAATAAATCCACCTTACTTTTAATTGCATATACCAAGCACTGAATCCACTTGAAATTATGTAGTTGGCCACAGGGGAGCAACCCAAAACATTGGACACATTGGACACATCAAACAAGTACTGCTGTTTTTTTTTTTTTTTTTTTTTTGGTTTTTTGTTTTTTTTCCTCCTCTTTCCGCTTACTGTGTATCTGTTAGTCATTGGTCAGCACTTGTCACACTGGGCATCTGAGCAGATAAAAAGGCTGCTGGGAGCGAAGAAAAACATGCAGAAATTATGCTGGGAGAATATTCAAACACTAATCATTTCATGTGTACATTTTATATTCATAAAACATGATTTTTATCAAATTTTTATAGGGCAAGCACTGACCACCCTGAGCGTTAATCCCTGGAATCAAGTAACATACAGAAGAATGTCTGTGCAGACAGACATGTTTGCATTTTGTGTATAACGTAGCAGAATCGTACATATACATTGTACATACTGTGTGGTTCCATCAAATTGTCTTTAGTCTACTTTTTTTTTTGTTCTCTGCTTTTATAGATGCAAAATCTTCAGGTGTTTCACCTTGCGTGTTATAAAAGTGGATAAAACACCATGATCAAACAACTGAGGCAGTCGCTCTGTGCAGCTGTTCTAGTGCATGTGATTGTTTTCAGTGGAGCCATCCTGGGGAAAACCATGGAACAAGCAAAGTGAGCAAAAACAGGCATGCGGATCAGGTACAGCCAACTGCACAAAGTAAAACTCTGCCATTATGAGGTGCCATTATGTTGGGAAACAACAGACCCTAAAATAAGTGAGGGCCTGACAGCTCGCTTGGAAGGGATGGCACACATTTTGACTTGCTGATTGAAGAGACAATTAACACAACTTTAACTGGCTCACTGCTACACCTTTGTAATGCGTTTTTGAGGCCACGCTAAATTGTTTACTTTATTTTTATATTACATTACTGTCATTTAGCTGACGCTTTTATCCAAAGCCACTTACAGTTGATTAGACTAACCAAGGGCCAATCTCCCCTAGAGCAATGTGGGGTTAAGGGCCTTGCTCATGGGCCCAACAGCAATGGTGTTCTTGCTGTGGCTGGACTGGGACTTGAACCGCCAACCTCAGGGGTCCCAGTCATTTACCTTAGCCACTAGGCTATGGGCTTTTTTGATTTTAAAATAACTATTGTTTTTATTAATATTCCCAATTATGATAGTATTTGCTATTACACCTAACCTTCATATGTCGGAGCATCCAGGACTTGGACGTATCGCTGTGCAGGAGATGAAACGCCCCCAACGTAGGTTAGTCGCCGTGTACGTGCGGGTTCACGGTGACGAGCGCGTGTTCAGAGCAGACAGATATATAGCAACGCCCAAGGGTCTGTAAGTCGTGAGTTCGGCTACGAAGCTGTAGCTGGGCCGTAGTCTGGCGAATTAAAGGGAAAGCTCTTATTGAATTGAATGTAGCAAGTCCGTTTGTTTAGAAGCTCATTGTGTGTAGTAATAAACTGTCCATACTTTTCTGAATATAAAGCCTGGAAATGGCGCCGTTACGGAGTCCCGCTGCTGTGTTTCTGGTGTGCCTGTATATGGCAAGTGTCGACGCAGGTAAGCTTTCACAGGACTAACAAACTTAACTTTCTACTTAACATTTGTGTTTGTCTTGGGGTGTCCTGTAGCATCGACAGTTGTATGCAGTGGGAGGTAACTAGCTCGAAAGTTAGAACTTAAAACTTTTCAGTTCTAACTTTCGAGCTAGTTACCTCCCACTGCCTTAAGTAGCCTGATAATAATAATAATAAAATGGTATCACTACTGCCTGTGGTATTTGTTAACATGTAAGAGGACATTATGAACACACACCCCACATTCAACACCACCAAATGTCACGGGGCAAAAAAAAGCAGGCAGTCTCTGTCACAGTTGTCAAAAGCTGTCACTGGTCGAAAAAACTGCAATGTAAAGACGGAGAGAGTTCTCTCTGGGCTACGTTATGCAACTTAACCATTAATACAGTTAGACAGTGAAGATGCATGTTAGCTAGATATGCCTACAAGTTAATTCCCCATGCCAAAATCCTTATTTTCCATGACCACAAAATCATTTGAAATCGATGTTTTTATCTACTATTAATTGATGTGATGTTATTTTCAGTAAAGTTGCCAAGCTTTCCGACGTGAAGCCACTATTTGTATGCACAATTTAATAATCACATTAAATAATTATAGTAACTATTGTTATGATAATTATTTGTTTAGCACCTTTTGAGGAGGGTGCATCCTAAAGTGATTCGCATAGACAAGTAAAGATAAGACAAGTAGCGATAACATATAAGAACAGATCAATATACCAACTAATGACAAGTGTGATGTGTAGCAGGATGTAAAAGTACGTAGGTGTAAAGATAGGTAAAAAGATGAAGCAAAAAATAAAAATCAACATCGATATCAGAAGATTTAACACGAAATTATGCTGCGATACATTTAGGCAATTGTGCCCGTATGTTTAAATGGCGATTTTAAAAAATACGTGCTCAACAGAAAATTCTATTTCATGCTGTGTGGATGATTGAAGCTTAGTGTAGCAAAATTGCTACAGTTCAAGATTCAGGAAACGTAGTTTATTCTTAACAAAATGCATGGCTGCTGCTGCTATGCCTCCACCAGCTTATGAGAGTTTATGGTGAAACTTCATGGCTTAACGACCACCAACAACGACATAGCTTTTTAGCGAATGGATTGTATCAGCCTTTTGGTTCATTTGTTACCCTTGAATTACAAATTCACATGAGGGTTCCAGGCAGTAATCTTAGGATGCATGCTGTGAAATGGAGTAAAATAAGTAGGTACCACAACTGGTAAATACAGGGGTGAGAATGGCCATTAAAGGCTCAGAATAATTCTTCTGAGGTTACCAGTTATCAAATTAATGATTAAAATGATTACGTTTTTCAAAGTGTGTGTGTGTGTGTGTGTGTGTGTGTGTGTGTGTGTGTGTGTGTGTGTGTATATATATATATATATATATATATATAAAAAACACATAGGAATAGTTGAGCCAATTCTCATGAATGGTGATACCAGCAGATCCTGTTAAGCAGGCGTTGTCCCTTTCAGAGCACAGTGAAACCATGGTGTTCTTATATTTTGCGGTTGACTGTTCATGATTGCTTACCAAAGTTTCACTTTGTAGTCACTGTATCGGACAGCTCTTTTGCAACTATCCAAGGGTAAGTTAAAATCACTGTGGAAAGGGATTCAGATGGCCTGTTTTATTCAATCATTCACTTTTTATTGCTCAGGAGAACCCCATTACCACATCACAGTGTCCTAACTTTTACAGTAAGCATTTTCTTTCATTATAATCAATTAGAAGATGCCCTTATCTGGCAAACATGCATAACAAAGTACATTAGCACTCTTCATACAGGATATTAAGTCCATTAGTACTACATAAAAGGATACTTGATGCTCTTGCCTTTGATAACCATTTGGAAAGTGTTAGACTCAGCTTGGCTGTATATGTCCCAGCAATTGACCAATCCTTAAACCGTTCAGCAAATTCAATTATTCTAAATGTTCACCATATCCCATGTCCAGTTTATCAAGCAAATACTGCATTTTTGTAAGTGGTTTAATCAGTTGTTGCATTAAGTCTTTGGTATTCATCCTTGAACTATTGTTTCATTGCTGGCAGGTGAGCTCATGGGTGGCGTTAGGTGTGTCAAGCTCAGTTGAAGGTGGAATGCAGTAGGAGTGTGGAGAAATATATTGTGTTGCTCCTTCTGTTTCTTTTTGTTTTTTTTGATGTTTGTCAGTAAGTTAATTTAGAGGATGAAAGAAAAAAAATCATACTGTTAAGAAACTGAGCACAGTGCTGCAGTGCTCTAAAGTGGGGTTTCCAAACTGTGTCCTGGTTGACCCCTGTGTTTATGGTTTTTGTCCCAACCGCAGTTGCCATCCCTGCATTGTGACAAGCTGTTAATCGCTCATAATCTTTTGAGGGGTGGTTCAAATAGGCTGTTATATCCCATCCAAGGGCTGCTAAAATATCAGCCAGATAATGTTTCGTGCTCTTATGGTGCTATAAGAAGAACACCTTTTAAAATGCTTACGTAATAGACTGATGAGTGGTAACTCAATGATGTCCTAATTAGCGAAAGCGTGGATGCCTGTTTGCTGAGACTGAAGCATTTTTACACAGCGGACAATTCATGAGCAATGAGCAGAACTTGCATACAGTGTTAAATTTTAAGAGAAAACATACTGGATTGCAGTACCAGGCATCGCACATAATGCATGTGTAGGCCTATCCCAGAGTGATGTGCAGCTTACATGTTGCATGTTGTCCCTACATACAGCTGTATATATATACAGAAGCCATTTAGGTTAAGTACCTCACTTAAGGGCACAATAACAGTGTCTTGGCTAAGAATTGAACCTGCAACCTATTGGCTGTAAAACCAGCTGAGTTATAAGACCTGATTATGATATTTCACTGCTGCGCTGGTTCCCTGCAGTCTTCTGTACTGTGCTCTGACCTCCAGGGAATCCAGTAGCATGCCAACAGTGGACCCTGCTGCCTTAGGGAAAAGGGGATTTAATGCTGCTGCTTGGTGGACAGACTGATAGGTTTTAGCTTGGGTAGTTGCTTCAGGATTTGTAAACTGAGACCATCAAGACTAGGCATGTTGTGTGTGTGTGTGTGTGTGTGTGTGTGTGTGTGTGTGTGTGTGTGTGTGTATATGTGTGTGTGTGTGTGTGTGTGTGTGTGTGTGTGTGTGTGTGTGTGTGTGTGTGTGTGTGTGCACGTGACTCATTCGTTACCACGGCGTCGGTGATGTGTAATATGACACACATTCTTGCTTACACATGGTAAGGAGGAGGGAAAATTGTTGTGAAATGGTAGTTTGAACAGCACTTTTGCAACTTTGTTTCATATTAACATTGGGAGGTGGTAATGGAAAGTTTCAAAACTCCAGAGGGACCTCCAGGGTGGGTTAATTAGGGTCTCGCTTGTTCAGAACAACTCTTTGCTTCCTCTTGTGCTGAAAGCCTTTGCTGAAAGCCTTTGTGAGACCAGTGAATGTGGCCTTTTTGCTATATATATATTTCATTTTTTTTTAATGAAATTTTTTTAAAAAGCCCTGACCCCAGGTCATTTTGTATTCAGCCGGATGCACCTGTGTTCCTTGACTGCTTAAGAACAATTAAACTGAACTCTGTTGTGTTCAATGCATTGTGTAGTTTGGTTTTAAATATGCCGGCGTGTTTTACTTTGGTTAAACAGAATTTTCCACAAAACATTCTATGTTCCTTTATTTTCCTGCTGTCTTCCTGCCTTTTTATTGAGCCCACTAATTGAATGTTTTCTAACCTTTCTTTTTCCACCTGAATATTTAAGCATAAAATTCTTGAGCTACTCTATTTTTATTTTCCATGTTGCATTTTAATGATACATAACATGCATGGCATTTCTCTGTGTTATGTTATGATATTCTGTTTTTTTTTTTCTTTTTCTTCCTTTCCTTCTGTTTTCCAGCTCTGCTGCTCCATTAAAAGTGGTAAATGTGATCTCCCATACATCTCTAATGTTGGTAGTCAGAATTACCTGTCAGATTTCCTTTCTACAAATCAAATGTCAGCCCTGTCTAGCATCAGTAGGTTTTTGTCCCACCCTACCTGTCTATCTATCTATCTCTGTCTGTCTGTCTGTCTGTCTCTGTCTGTCTGTCTGTCAATCTGTCTATCAGCCTATCAGTCAATCTAGCAATCAGTCAATTAATCAATCTATTAATCAGTTACTCAGTCTATTAATAAATTAATTAGTCTATCTATTAATCTATTCATGAATCGATCAATCTATTCATCTATCTATCAATCTATTAATCAGTTAGTCTATGAATGAATATATGAATCAATCCATCAATCAATATATTCATCTATTAATTAATCTAATCTAACCTAGGCCCCATCCCAGTCCGGGATGGGATCGATCGATCGATTGACTGGCCCCATCCCAGTCGGCTGATTGATCGATTGAGTCTACTGCTTCTCCCACATGGAGTCATGTGAGCCTCTCAACAAAACGTTTGTAATGGGAAAAAATGGCACCAGTGCCACACCGTGTGGATCTGTGTCCCGCCCAGTGTGTACTGGTACAGTCCTTGAATGTAAGAAGTGGCAGCGGCCGCCATCCATTTGTTTATTCTCCCCCTACTCTCTTTGAGTGTTGGTCTTTTGAGTGACATACATACAATGGAGCCCCACCTCTCTCCCTCCACCCCACTCACAGCCCTCCAGTTACCATGATGGATCATCAGCACTCACAGCCTGATGGAAGAAATTGGTCATGAGGCCATAGATCATGGCAACAGGGTGTAAAGTTCTAATTTCCTTCCGTGGTTTATGAGCCTGGAGCGTTCGAGTTCTCAGATTTGACCACTTCCTGTTTTTTGTGTGTGCTCCCTGGTCTGAGTTGGTGGCCTTAGATCCAGCCGCTCGTGTAAATCTGATTCCCTTTCTTTCTCCACTGTGAGACCCTGCAGACTTTAAAGTTTTCATCATAATGGTTTCATTGTAAGGGTCTGACAGCATTTGAAAGAGAATTGCACGTCAGTCTTGTTTTCCCCTACAAGTAAATCTTTTGTAATTGTGCTTTTCAAGTGCATAGTATTGTGTTTTTTTTTTTAAGTTACCACAATATTTTAAAATTTTAACCAGCTTTCCATGGAAAGGTTGTGTACATGATTATTCAGAAGTAAAGTCTGAGAACAGAAGTGGCAAAGAGCCTAATGATTTGCAAACCCATGGTATGTCATTTCTTAGAGGGCTGTGTAGTCATGGGGACCTTCCTGTTAGTGTGTGTTTTTTTTTTTTTTTTTTTTTTTTTAACTGATTCCTGGAATAGGTATTTATTTGCAAATGTTCCTTGTACCCCTCACCTTCTGCCCTCCAAATCACTTCAGACCATCCTACCCTCTTCCCAGTGTGGTTTCCCTGCCTCTTCAGTTCTGGCCTTTAGCCACACTGAAGCCCAGTAGGTCCTCTCTGCTAGATGCAGTGGTAGGAAGCTCCAGCGTCAGAATGTAAAGGCACTACAATGTGTTTGTTCTACCTGTGCTCTAAAACAGGTGATTTTGTTTACCTGCCTGGCTATAGAGTTATGCTAATTAGAATCAGCTGGTTTAGTGCATGGATGGAACAGATACATGGCAGTACTTTTACTCGCTGAAGCTGGGTTTGGCATCTCTGCTTAAATGTCCCTGTAGTGAGGTGGCTCTCGCATTACTGCGCTCCCCTCTGATTGGTCCAGGAGAGACAGGGAAGCCAGGTAGGACCAGGAAAATGTTATCTCTGTTATGAAATAACATGCACCTCTGCTTGTTGAGGTAATACATGGACATGATTGTTTTTAGGACAACAGAAGTAACTATGTTAATCCTATGAGACAAAGCAAATCTTCTTGATGCAGAATAATGAAATGCATGCATGTATAAAATAGACTCCTGTATATAATTTAAAAAAAAAAAAAGAGATAAATATTACTAGTTGTATTTATGTTCCTGATGTTTATTATGTCTGTCATGTTATACTTATAGTCATACTACATGACATTGTTCAAGTCCTTTTTTGTTGAAAGTTGACCATGAAAGCGCAGTGTCCTTCATCATTAACATTTATGGAACTGAAAATGTATGCACTTTCAGTTGATTACTGTAAAGTGCATGCACACCTGGCCTGTCTGTCTCCATGGTAACACCAGTATCCTCTGGCTGTGTGGGTACAGGTGATGTCGTGGCCACCCCCCTGATGGTGACCAATCAGACTGAAGCTGATCTTTCCTGCGAATACTCTGGGCCTGCCGCCATAACCGAACACTACTGGATGAAGGATGGGAAGATTCTCGAGTCTACCAGGGAGAAAGCAACCTTAAAAAACTCCATTGAGTACAAGTAAGTTATTTACAATGTTTTTTTTTGTCCCTCTTATTTATTATTTATTTTTCGTCCCCAAAATATTTTTTTGAATACGTTTTTGGAATGACAGCCCAAGTTAACAGTTGGCTTCGCATACCCCATGTGTAAACAATACTGAACTTTAACCGCTTCTCAGGTGTTGCTGCCAACATAACCACAGTGTCCATGGCCTCTCAGTCCTGCCAAACATTACCTTCTGCACCCTTTGATTCCATGTAAACACACAGAAAGCGGAAAGCAGGTACCGCTTCACACAGCTGCACAGTGAAGCCCCAAAATTCAGTTTGCTGCTTCTGTTTCCTCTGTTCCTCCTGTCTTCCAATCCCAGCCTCCTAGCAAGACTGAAATGTGCCCCTTCAGCCCCTGATGCCTGTACTGTACTGAGCACAGTCTGGACTTACAGATGTATTTGTTTCCTGCTTTTCAGGTGGGTTAACAATGACAACAAGACTGGGGGCATATACACCTGCGTGTTTATTACAAAGGAAGGAGAAGCAAAGGCAGAAATTGAAGTAAAAAGTAAGTATTCTCCCCCATATCCCTGTCTTATTAAATGACTGGCGCAAATGCAAGAGCCTTCCACGGTGGGTAGATGAAATATCAGTATTTATTAACCGATCAATTAACGATTTAACTAATGACAAGTTTGCCCACACTTTGTCTTTTCGGTTGTTTTAGAGGTGAATGTCCCCTCTTTGCAGTCCAGAACATTCCATAAAAATCAAACCTTTTTCAAATCTGGTGACCATGGAAGGTGTTTGAATTTATCCTGGCATTAATGAAACCACTTGTGATGAGAACATGTTTGCACCATATGCTGCACCCCTTTGGCTGTAATTATACCCAATTACAGAGCTGTATATATTTCTAATTAAATGATGCCATGTTTTAGACTGTTGTGTTTAAATTGAGTGAGTGTATTGTGTTTTTTTTTTTTTTTTTTAATGACAGAAACATATACACCGGTAGTATTGACATTGATGAGTCAAAAAATCTAGTGTTTTTCCTTGTTTTGTGATTTTGATTCCTTCAAAATATAGACACCCTTTTCATCTGGTGTTCTGTGCATTTTTGTCGGCAATGCTGTTACGTTAATGATAATTGTATCATTGCCATTGATTGTATCCATGTCACGCATTGAAGGAATGGTCCTGTATTGCTGGATTCTGTGCAGCACTGTCATAGCAGTAGTAGCAGTACCTTCTGTCCCAGCTTAACCCAATGGCTTGCTTTCTCTCCCTCTCTCCCTCTCTCTCTACCCCCTCAAAGCCGTGCCTCACATCGGCACGTCCAAGGGCTCAGTGCGCGGTGACGAGGGCGACAAGGGGATCCTGGTGTGCGAAGGCCAAGGCTACCCGCCGCCCACCGACTGGAGGTGGTTCAAGCTGGACGAGAACAATGCAGATGAGGTGCGTCTGGGCGATTGCGTTGAGCTTCTGATTGACCAGGAGCCATTAGTCTAACTGGGGTAAATAGAGATGCCTGTGAACCTCTCATGTTTTAGTATTTGGGAGGCGGTGGAGATGCGTTTGGCTGTTTTTAGTGAGCTGATTGTTGCCTCACCAGATTTCGAAGGGGGAAGGGGTGGGTTTTACCCAGGAAGTTGGGGTGGAACACAGCCTTGGTCCTCATGACCTTTCAGTGCTGGGGGGTCTTTATAAATACCTTGGTGAGTCAGGACCCCCTGCCTAATGCTCCATTTATCCACTCATACAGAACTGCCTTTAATGTCGGTGTCTGCCTGCAGGGGTCTTGTTTTGGTGTTTTGGTTTATTAAAAAATAACTTTTTTTTTTTTTTTCCTCCAAGGAAAGCTAGCCCTCATTGAATGATTGTAGTGTACACATGAGGGTGGCCTCATCTGCCATGCATGGTTTTTTAGTGTTTGAGTATGACAATTTATTATGTTACTGTTATAAGAGAGAAGAATGGAAGTAATTCTTGGTCAAAAGTGAAAATATCAGTCAATAATAGACAATCCGTCTTCAGGCCTTCATGTCCTCATTACAAGTTTTTAATCTGAGATTCTACTGTGTGTTTTTCACCCTAACAGCTAATCGTCCAACGGGACGGAGAAATGCGAGATCATGACCACCCCAGAAAAGACCACGCTGACCATTGCGAACCTGGACATTGAGAAGGACTCGGTGACTACGTCTGTCGGGGTGTGAAATGAGATTGGCGAAGGGGATGGCGTGACCAAACTGCGTGTGCGCAGCCGCCTGG